>JAAKBH010000116.1:0-342347 GCA_019776075.1 Amaranthus palmeri
ATATAATTATATATATATATATATCATAATATGCGAGCTTTAATTAATACTCCCTCCTATTCACCTATTAGTCTCATTTGCTTTTTTTCACCTTTCTTGAGACAACAACTTAACCCTTAATATATCTAATTATGGTTGATTAAAATTTATGAAAATTTGATATTAATTCTTGTATTGAGACGAATCAAATAAGATCCTACTTGATTAAATTTTATGAAAATTTGATATTAATAATCCTGTGAACCGGGAACACACACACACACACACACACACACACACACACACAACACACACACACACACACACACACACACCACACCACACACACACACACACACACACACACACACACACACACACACACACACACACACACACACACACACACACACACACACACACACACACACACACCACACACACACACACACACCACACAACACACACACACACACACACACACACACACACACACACACACACACACACACACACACACACACACACACACACACACACACACACACACACACACACACACACACACACACACACACACACACACAATTGAGCTGAATAATCCATCTCTTTCTAAGATTTAAAGTAATGGTATGAATCTGGACATGCATGTTCATTGTCTTTGAAAGCAACCCATGAAGTTGACCTCTTTACGAATTAACAATAATACACTTCATTTTCAATGATCTAACTTTTATTAAATAAAATAGTGCAATTGTTGTAGAATGTCCTAGATTATCTTATATTGTATTTGAAAAATTGGTTTTGTGCTACAAAAGAGTAAGAATTTCCTTTCATCATAACAATTATTTCTATTGATGCATTATTTAATTTATTATGTCTTATTATTGGTAGGCTTCATTTTTTATTGGTAATGAGAAAGAGATTTAATCATTTTAATAATTGGCAAGACTTTATTTCCCAACACCGTGGTAAAAGGAGAATAAAACTAAGTTTCAATACTCTCACTGGATTACTTTCAAAAAAAAATACTCTCACTGGATTAAGGTCTTTTTTTCAATATTTATTAGTTTAACAAGACTATTATATTTTTTTTTTGAGGAATGGATGAAATGGATGAAAAAAAATTAATTTGTAATTTGTAATTTGGTTGTTTGGAGAATAAAACAAAAAATTTAAATCACGTAAACTATTTTAAAATTTAAAATAAAAATTTATTAGGTCAAATAAAAAAATATAGTAAGAAAATTGCTATAATAGAAAACACATTAAAATCCAACCAATTTGAAAGGATACTACTTTTGTCCATTATAATATGCAAGCAATTTCATTTAAGGTTGTTTGAGTTAATTCTCACCATTTTGTTAACAAATTCTTAATGGGACATTCCTATGGTAAGATAATTTTTATTGGACTGATTTATACATATTTGGTTTATTAAAATAATCACTTACAATTTTATAGTGATCAATATAATTATATAAGCTAATTATATGAATTCATCTCACGATGATACGCTCATGAGTTGATCTTGTAATAATTTGCCAATTCTCTTTAATTTCATCCCAATTATATTATTTTTATTTTAATCTACATATATTTTCACACCCTATATTTAGGAAAAATTACCTATAATCTCACCTATTGATTACTTTTACCATGAATAATCCCAACTTTAAAGGGTATTTCCTAGAGTAAACCCGTTAGCCGGATGAGTTGCTATAGCAAGTTTTATTTTTATAAAACAAAGATAAATTAAATAAATAGCTTAAAAGAAATTTTTAAAAAATGTTAAGAAAATTATAATTTTTTTATCATTCAGAATTTTTTATATAAATTTTAAAAATTTTTATCGAATTTTAAATTAATTATCAGAATTTTAAAGGATACCGTATTTCCTAGAGTAAACCTGTTAGCCGGATGAGTTGCTATTACATGTCATCGAGTTTTCAAATTTGCTTTAGGAAAATACCCCTAAAGTTAAAATTATTCATGGCTAATCGAGTAGTATTATAGAAGACAAAATGCGGTGCAATGAGAATTTTAGTCAACAGTTGGCGGCCATTATATTGGTCAACCAGTGGAGTCATCTTGGTGGTGTTGAACATTGTTGATAGGTCAAAATAGTTGATACATCCTCATTATTATTTGTAAAAGAAAAAAACATTGGATCAAATTATATATGGAAAATCATAATCATACACTTTTTTAATACTTTACTTAAATTTGAAGGATAAAGAATTAAAGAGTTGGTATTTTTCAATGTTGGACTCAGGTAGTCTTTATCACAAAAGGAAAAGTCTTTACCAAACATACATGGCAGCATAGCCGCCGACCCCACATTATTCCTTAACTTATTATGTTATGGTAACCCAACTTGGGTTAGATTAGATCAATCACTTAACCAAGAAGTTTGATTATTGTTCGTAGATGGAATTGATTTTTAGGAGCTCCCTAAGTCATTGAGAAAGTCTTACCTAGGGACGGTCATGGGGCAGGTCTGAAGCAGATCCAATCAGATCCAGACCCGAACCCTTTTAATTTTTTGAGATCCGGACCTTAAGGGTCATAAAATTTTTAAACCCAGACTCGCCGAATCTGATGGGTCTAGGGTCCTTAATGGGTTTAAAAATAGTCTCTTTGATTCGTCAAATTTGAACCATTTGTAAGTCATTATATTTTTTCGTATATTTGTAAGAGACTTATTATCGTATTTTACAAATATTTAATACTAATGTAACATCTAAAGTCGTATAGCGTCATGCATATACGCTCAAATTCTAACACTAGTTCAAGTGCATGAAATAAGGGTAATTGAGTTAGCACTTAGCAAGTAGCATATATATTATGCTTATATGAAAAGAAAAGAAGTGTTGTGGGTAGAATTTATACGTAGAAGACAAATCGAAATGAACAAATTAATATATATAAGGGACCAAGGGGCGGGTCCAGGGTCCAAATTTCGGACCCGCCAATTATTTTTTAGATCCAGATCCGACCCGGATCCGACGGGTCTCAAAAAATAAAACTCAGACCCTTAAAAAAGGAGCGGATATGGGGCGGGTCCAACAGGGTCCTGAACCCGTGACCATCCCTAGTCTTACCTCTTTCAATTTTTTTTATTTGTCTCATATTTTAATTGGGTAAGTTTACTTTATTTATCTTATTTTTATTTTAAATTTATACCTCATTTAATTTTCTTACTATTGAAAATACTCGAAATTGTGAATGAGTCTACTTTTTTAGGTGGTACCCTCCAATTCTAATTTTAAGACCCATATTTTTATGTGGTCTTTTTATTTTCTTAATGTTAAAAATACCCAATATTATACATGAGTCTACTATTTTAGGTGGTCCCTTCTAATTCGTAATATAAAAAACACCCAATAATACACATAAGTACTATTTTTGGTGATCACCTCATTTTCTTAATATTATTATTATTATTATTATTATTATTATTATTATTATTATTATTATTATTTTTAGAGAAATGAAAATATCATAAAACCACAAAAACAATACAAGTACCAAACTAGGAATCGACTCCACTCTACACTTTGCATCAATATGAAAATGGGGCACCTCTTCTAGGAAGAGTTTCCCCATCTCACTCTTCATATGCGCGAGCGAAGGCGAAACCAAAGCATAACAGTAGTATAATAAATACACAAAAACAAGCTGAATCTAAAGATCCTAGGCTAGCCACTTAGTGATAGCTGAAACATCCTTAGAATTAAGCCCTTGAATACGCAAAGCCACTTCCGTCTTCACTTTGTGCATAGCCTGTTGAGGGGATTGGACATAACCAAGCTAGATGGCTTCATTTCAGGTGCACCAGATAATATAGACTGCATATGCAAGTGCGTCAATCAATATTTTTTTCCTGTATTTAGGCAGCTTCCATCTCCGAGAATTGAGAGAGGTAATAAGCTTGATTTGGAAATGAATGTTCAACCATCTCTGAAGCTCCATAATACATGCTCTGCTAAACACACACTGGAAGAATAGGTGTGTTTGTGATTTAGGCTCACTACCACATATCGGACACAATGCATCAATACTTAACCCCATCTAAAGCAGTCTCTCACGTGTCTTTAGCTTGTTGAGAAGTGCAAGCCAAAAAACAAACCGAGATCGAGGGATTGATTATCTACGCCATACCAATGAGTCCCATCTAACCACTTCATGAACTTCCATATGCTTATTATACACATGGTTGATGGAATATGAGCTATGAAATACCCACTCATCAAGTTGATCTCTGACCTTACGTAATTTCCTCAAAGTCCAGCTGGCCGTTGGTGGGGTTAACCATGAATAATCCCAACTTTAAGGGGTATTTGCTTAGAGTAAACTTGAGTAACTCGAAGACCAGCTATAATAGGTAATTCAGCAAAAAAAATAAATTGAATATTAATTTAAAATTAGAGAAAAATTTTGAAAATTTACATAAAAAATTATAAATAATAAAAAAACATAAATTTTCTATGAACATTTTTTAACATTTTATTCGACATTTTATTTTAATATTGTTTTTTGTTAAGTAAAACTTACTATAGCAAGTCATCAAGTCACCAGATTTACTCTAGGAAAATACCCCTCAAAGTTGGGGTTATTTATGATTAATCAATGTGTGATTATTGTAGGTAAATCATGGATAGATTGGATTATTCTAAGTAATTTTTTCATTATTATTTTTTTTTTGTCAAGCAATTTTCTATTAACACACAACAAAAAACTTTACAAATAGGGTAACAACCCAAATATCTAGAGATCTCTCTAATAATTGCATCAGTGTGAAAGTGGGGCCCTCCTTTTAGGAAGAGTTTCCCCGCCTCACTCTTCATTTGCACGGGAGAAATCAGGATATCTCCAAAAGCAAGCCACACACGGCGCTACAAATCTGCCTGAGATCTGACAACAAATAACCGCTAATAAAGCAAAAAGGCATTAGCTACAAGTTCCTTATCCAGAGTGTAGTGGCCTCATTCGAGGATAGGGAGGCAAATCTGATTTTGAAATCAGCTTTGATGGTATCAACGACTCTCCCCACTGTCATGATCTTCTTCTGCCATACCGCTTCATTCCTAATTTTCCAAATAGCATAAACAAGGTTGCAGAAGATTACAGTTATGAGTCGCATTATTTTTGCTTAGGGAAAACGGCGTTTTCAAAGGATGTCTTATTGTTATCACACTACAACAAGTTTGCCACTAATTCATGTTTTTAGTGTAATACTTAATGGTATTTATTTTAAGTTCCACCATAAAGTCATTTAGCTAGTGACACTCAATTTGATTTTTAGTGGCATATGTAATTCTCACCATAGTCTATAGTGGCATTTGTGAGAAATGTCACTAGATCCTATGTCGCTAAAAGCTTTTGTGTGATTTTTTAATATGCTGCTAAAGGGTTTAATAAATGTCACTAAATCCTCTATATACACTATACGAAATTTGAAATAGTGACATTTAAATTAAATGTCGCTAAATATAGCCCACTAAAAGCAAATTATGTTGTAGTGTCATCATCATCATCATCATCATCATTATTATTATTGTCTTTTTGTGATGATTTACAAAATACGGTGTTAATTAGAAATTTTTGCTAAGTGATTAGTGGTGATCACGAGCAAAGGCAAAAAATTAACGTTAAAATAAGGACACAAAAACATATGAAATGAAATTTCAATAAACAAAATTTAATTGAAAAGGTTACTACTAGTTAAAGCTATCATTATCAATTAAAACATACATACCTAATACACCCTCCAAATCATTTCAGATGTCCCATTTGGGTTTTCACGGTTATTAAGGGTGGTGTGGGGTCCATTAAAAAGGTTGTCGTTAGGTATTTTAATTGATTAAATTAATTGTAAAGGTGGTAGTTGAGTATTGGGAGTAGTAAAAGTGGGGGTATTCAGGTAAAAAAAAAGATAGACAAAAAAGAAAATAGGATAATTGATATGATTTTGCCAAATAAGGAAATGAGACAACTAAAATGATTCGGAGGGAGTAAAACAATATGAAATGCACGGTGTAGGGGTGTTTATAACCTTCACCCGGCATTTCGGGTATTCGAAATCAGTGGCGGATCTAAAATTCAATTTCAGTGAGAGAACAAACCATAATAATTTATTAAAAATATTTGAAGCATATCTTGCTTAAAGATTTATCAAAAAAAAAAAATTTAGATTCAAAATTATCAATTACAAAATTGGCGTATTCTTTTATAATAAATTTATTGTTTTTGAAATGTATATATATGGACCGATCAAAGTATGATATATATTAATTAACTACAACTTGCGTCTCACTAGTCTTATTAATCCACCATGCGTTTGCATTATAGACGTAAATAACCAGCTTTACAATAATAATAATAATAACAATAATAATAATAATAATAATAATAATAATAATAATAATAATAATAATAATAATAATAATAATAATAATAATAATAATAATAATAATGCATGTCCGAAATGAAAAAGCTTTTTATTTGCCAAATAATAATAATAATAATAATAATAATAATAATAATTACTATAAAAATAATAATAATAATAATAATAATAATAATAATAATAATAATAATAATAATGTTTGGCTCAGTTGGTAAAATGCACATGTCAACAATTTTTGAGGTTAGGTTGTGGGATCAATTCTTACTAACTACAATTTTTATTTAAAATTAGGTGAGTGCCCCTCAAGTATGGGCGGATGAGCCCCCTTGGCTTCGTCCATGTCCGAAATGCTAGGTACCCGGTTAGTCGGGTACCTATTTTAACGGTCTGTGTCCCTACTCGATTTTAATTGTGTTTTTTTTGTTTTTGTGGCATAAGTTTAATAATTTAGGCGGTAAAGCAATAATAATTTGTGGTAGATTGTTTTTTAATACAGGAAACAACAAAATAAGCATTCTGTAGTTGTTGTAGCCTGTAGGTGTTTGGTAATTCTATGTTTGTCTAATCAATGTTTGCATTATTTACTTATTCTTTGTCTTAGTTTAGACATGCTTACAAGTAGACCTGGGAAAATTTGATCCGACCCGAAAATGGACCCGGGACCTGACCCGTAAAAACCCGAACCCGACCGATCTGAAAGAGACTTAACCCGAAACATGACCGACCCGATAATTACCCGACCGAAAATGACCCGACCGGCAACCGACCCGACCGACCCGTTTTGACAGGTCTAATGTCAATTTTTAGAGTAATCTCAATGTTAGAATTCATTTCAAATAAAATTTTTGTTTTCAACTTATCTAAACATATTGACTATATCATTTTAACCTTAAAACTCATTAATAATCTTAAAAAATACGCAATTAACATCTTTTTATCCATCGTAATTATTATTGTTTAAAAAAAGGACGTTATAATCATCTTAATTGAATACATATATCTTGTTAAATCAGTCAAATGAGTTTTTTGTTCTTCTACATTTCAGTAAGCAAATCGATATAATTTATAAGAACGTTTTGCACATTTAAATCAGTCAAATGAGTTTTGCAAATCTATATATCTTGTTAAATCAGTCAAAGGACGTTTTGCACTATACATAGAGATTTAAAGTTTAGACAACGAGCATCGTTATTACTGATTTCTTATAACTTGAATTCAATCACATATAAGGCTTTAATACCGTGTTAATTGATATGTGGATTAATGTCATAAGGATGAGAAATAGTTTTTTTATTAAAAAAGCTTCATAAATAATAAAATATGAGAAAATCATTTTTTTAAATTTCATAAGTCATAACCCGTTGGGTCAACCCGACCAACCCGGAACCGAGAGTGACCCGATCCGAAAATGACCCGACCCGAGAATGACCCGACCCGAAAATAACCCGACCGAAAGTGACCCGACCCGTAACCCGACCGACCGACCGTTTTCCCAGGTCTACTTACAAGTTACACTAATTGTTTATTTATTCATTCTAACCTAATATAATCTACCTAGCATGTAGCATAAATGTATAAGTATGATCTAACAAAATATATTTACTTAGTAACTATCACGCCATAAGCATTAATATTTTTAATAATTCTTTAATATAACTTGTCGACGGGTACCTGACTTAATATATTGAATCCGCTATTGCTGTTGTGACCATGACCTCTACCACCAAATTTCTCTTCCCACCAAGATGGTATTCCATGCAACTTGAAACAAGTAGTATTATCATCTCCTGATTTCTTACAATGATCGCAAAACAATTTATTTCTTTCTAATTTTCTGTCCAAATTTTTTTCAAACCAACAGATTGCAACATAAAAATATGACGCTCATGTTCATCTTCTTTGTGATCTCTCTTCATCCCTTTAAGTCTCTCTTCCTGTAACAATGTTTGATAGGCGCAGTCCAAGTCGGGTAAAGGATTTTTGAGATAACAAATTTGACCGTACCATGTCGTATCGTTGATCAACAAGACCAATCAAAAAATGATGAAAAATCTCCTCTTCTCTATCCTTAGCATATTCCATCATTACATTACATGAACATTTTCCACAATCACAACAGTGCAAAGGTTTCATGCGATGTAACTCATCATACAAATTCATTAATTTTGGCATAATACTCCTCCATACCTAGATTGTTGGTTTGTTTACAATTTGTGATTGCACTGCGAAGCTGTTGTACTTTCGGCCCATTTGCAATGCAAAATCTCTTTTTTAGGTATACCCATAGTCCCCTTGCATCCTCAAGAAACGGAATCGTACCTACCAACTTTGGTTCAATACTTCTCAAAATCCATGAAAAACTCTTTGAGTTTACGGTTTCCCAATCAAATAATTCAGTTGTTGTCGTCGACGACAAACTTTCTTCTAGCTTTAAGTGAAAAAGTAATTGCTCTCGCCCAACCCACATAGTTCTCACTCGTGAGAATTATATGAGTAATAAGACTTCCCGGTTGATCTCCGGAAAATAATACGGTGAATATTGATCAAAAGTTGCGGCTAATTTGCCTCTGGTTTCGTCAACCATCCCAATGAATCAGTAATTAAATACACAAATAATGGGAGAAGCATAAAATAAATAAATAAAAATAAAAAATCGACAATTAGTCTCCAATGGCAGCTATATGATGTCTTGAAGAAGAACCAGTATCCAAATAATGGCGACGTATGATTTATTGAGGAAGAAGAAAATTAAAGAAATCAGTGCTCGGACACATCTTTTGATTCATTAGTATAGAAGTACTGATTTTTACGGGTATAAAAAAAACAACGGCAGCATTATGCTTTACCGCTCTAATACCATGCGAAATTCAAGAGCAATGTGGCGGAAAAGTTGTGTTATTCCATTTATCATGATATATGTAGGAATGTACAAATAACCCCAAATTAAAAACGTGTATATGGGCTGAGAAAAATACAAGGCCCTTATGGGCTTAACACCTCCCTTTCCCTGACGCGACCACCACAAACAACCACCATAACCACCCACCCTAAATGTGAACCACCACCATAACCATCCCAAATTTGAACCAACATAATCTTTAATCTTCCTTTTCACCACCAAATTCAACCATTAAAATTGACCACCACTATTAAATTGTTGTTGCAGATTGGGGTGCTAAGCCTCGTTGGATGGGTGCCATCACAGGGGAGGGGGAGGGGGAGGGGGAGGGGGAGGGGGTGTGGATGCACAGGTGGAAATTAAAGAGGTGAGTTGAAATTATTTTTCTTTAAATTTAATTTATTTTTTATAGGGTTGAATTACCTGTTTTACAGATTAAATGTGCATTTGGATGCTATAGGAAAACATAAACCGAAGTTGGAATTATTTAGGGTTAATTAAAAGTTCATATTATTGTAGAGAAATCAATTAAAATTCATATTATTCACGGTAATTTTTTCCAAAAATTAATTGATGATATTTGGGGGGCAATTAAGCAAAATGATTTTAAAATTTTAATTGATTGATAGTTGCGGCTAAATGTTACTTGTAGGAGGTGCCACGTGGTGTGCATGCAAGTTGGGTGGCAAAATATTGCTTGTAAGAATACCATGTAGCATAAATTCTTTTGTATCATAATTATATTTATTTATATTTACTTATTAATATGATTAATCATAATCGTGTAACACTAATAAAACTATAAGTCCTATCAGATTGTTGCCCAAAAAATTTCGTCTATCATTTTGAATGCACGAGCACTTTGCGATACATTCAATAACTTAGTCAAAAAAAGAAAAATTGTCATTTTAGGTGGTGGATGGGTGGTCGACTGGTCGCTGACAAAAATTATGTAACCAAATACTAATTCGTAGTTGGTCCAAGTTGTTCGCAATTTGCGACTACCTCCTGACTCGTCACTGGCTGGTGCTAGATTGCAAACACCAGAGTCTGGTCGTGTGTATTGTTGCTCATCGACTAAATATGAGTGCAGGGCCCTCTTTGACATTTTGGGGGCCCTAGGCAAAATAGTACGATGGGGCCCTTGAAGAACAATAATACAATAATTACATTTGCGAGAAATTTATCTATAATCTAATATAATTATAATTATACCTTATAAATCAATACTACTGCATAATACCAATACTGCAAAATTATACCATTCTATTTTTCATTTGAAATCAAAAATTAAGAGAAGCTCTAAATTTTTATTTGCCCCAAAAAATAATTGGTAGTATATAATTTACAAGAATAACTGCTGCTCCAATATAACTAAAAAAGATGAGTTATTTTTCCTTTAGTTAGTTTTTTTATATACTTCTATGTTTTTTTATTTCTACATCAGAAGAACGATCGATTAAATACTCTTATATTAATGGAATCCTTTTAGTAATAATATCCTTCTCAGGATTATCCCAAAATCTTTATGCAAATGAGCAGTTAAAAATTGGACTTACAATCAATAATAAAATCCCAGCGAGTCAAAAATAAGGTGTCAAACTCAAACCCATATTCCAGATGAACATAGCAAAGGTTGTGTATACCACTAAGACCAGTAAGCTCGTCGAAAATCTTGAAGATGACAATGATTTAGTTTCAAAAAAAGGCCTTACAACAATGAATTTATAGACGCCATTGAGGAATGACAAATTGAAGAGAAAAAAAAATGAAATTGTGTTTATTTAAACTGAATTAAAACTTACAATTGCCAAAGCACAAAGCCATTGATAAAGAATGAGGAGAAGGGTGAATGTTGAGAAAGAAAATTTTCGGACAATTAAAGTGTTTCCGAAACCATTGGGCATTAATGGAGTTTGTAGCTTTTAAAATTCCACTTTAGACTCATGAAGTCTTGAAGATGGAGCTTTTAGACTCTAGAGTCTAGATTTTAGATTTTCAAAAAGAGAAGAATAAAGTGGAGGATTGGACTGTTAAAGTTATTACTGTACAATTTTCCATCTATTTTCTTTTTCCTTCATTTTTTGGGCTCTGTTGCTTCTAATTCTTGGGCCCAAACTTAATTTTAGGCTTTTGAATATGTTAGCTTAGAGGCCCCGTCTATCCTTATATTCAGATTTTTATAATGGGGCCTTGGGCGGTAACCCTTGAAAATTTGAAACAAATAAGATTTAAAAACAAAAAAGTAATGGAATAAGATTGAAATCAAACTTTTCCAAAAAAATAAGCGTCAAATGTCTAGACCTGTGATTTGGAGCTGTTCGTAGTTACTAAGTGCGAACAGCTTGCTTTGACTGTTTTGACCTGTTCGCACTTAGTAACTGCGAACAGGTATGCGGGGTTTTTAAAACAGAAACTTTCTTTAGAAATCAGGCAACAGGGCTGTTCGCACTTAGTAACTGCGAACAGGTCAAAATCAGTCAACAGGTTGTTCGCAGTTACTAAGTGCGAACAACCTGTTTATTCATTTTGACCTGTTCGCAGTCAGTAATTGCGAACAACCCTGGCTTTTTTTTTTTTTTTGAAAATTCCCCTCCTGTTCGCACTTCGTAAGTGCATACAGCTCCAAACCTGTGCCCAGACCTAGTAGACGCTTAGTTTTGGGATAACTTTGATTTGGGTCTTATTTCATTATTTTTTTGTTTAATAATCTTATCCTTTTCAAATTTTTTTTTAACCCTTTGGGCCTACCCTCAGGGCTGGGCCTGTATGGGTGGCCTGAGAAAAACAGGCTTAAAGGTCAGTGTTGAGGCATGTTTTTGTAGTGTAAGGTAACAAATCTTGCAAGTTGCAAGTATTAACAAGAATGAGCAAATATCAAAAACAAGTCAGGGAAGAATTTTTTAAAGTGACAGAAGATTCTTCAATCATTATCAAAAATCATGCTAACAATGGAAGATCAATACATTAAGTTGAAATAAATACAAGTCACAAATCAGTATTAGGTTATTATAATTATTACTAAAAATGAACAAGAAAAAAAAAAAAAAAGCTTGTTAAGATGGTTTCCAGCCAGAAATAGCATACAAGATCCTTCCTTTCCATCCTTGAACAACCCAATGACCATCTTCATCATAGCTAAACTCTTCTCTAAAACTCCTCTTAACCATAGCCCTAGCTCTTCTCAACAAATCGCGGTCTAAACCCACTTGCTCGAACCCTGCCCTTTGAGTCCTAACTTGCCATTGCTTATAACTTTCTGGTCTCTCGACCCGCTCTATACCTTCACATGCTATTACATTTAAGGCTTGTGGCCCATATAACTTGCTCTCTAATAGCATCCTCTCATTGTCTTCCCTTAGCATTGTTGACTCGAATATATCAAATAAAGCCGAGTAGTGAAACATAGCCTCCTTGAATCGGTTCAAGAAGAAAGGAACACTCGATGTGCTATTCACAACCGCGTGCATAAACAGATCGGGATTGATTTTTCTAACTAATTTGAGAAATGCATCTCTTGGGCTATTTTCCTCCACACTTTCGTCAAAAAGTTGGTGTGCCCTGTATAGACAATTTACCACAAGAGGCTCATTTCTCTCGATTTTAAGCTCTTCGAGTTGAACATCCTCCCATTTCTTAGCAATGGGATAATATTCAAAAGGAACATTGTACTTCTCACAATACTTTCCCAAACACCTTCCTGTCTCCTCAATCCTTTCAGATGGTCGAAACCCTCGTTGGGGGAAATCGATCCCTGTGATTCGGATCCTTGGAGGCCCACCGGGCCTCTTAGAAAGGTTTTGAATGATGCAAGGCCATTGAAGCCCATAATATATTCCAAAATCAATGATATGCATACTTGGTGCGTCCGAAACCAAACCTGCAATAGTCTTGTTCATTGTGTAATAAGACATTATCATAAAAGGCACTGATGCAACATAAATCCTGTTAGCTTTAAGCACTTCAGATGGAGAAAGTTCCTCATTATCATGAGTTAATTCTAACCCTTTTCCTTCTAATCGCGCTTCAAGCCCATTCGCTAGATAATGTGCCACCCTTTGGAGGAAATCTCCGTGGGGTGACGAATGCTGTCGGATCTGCTTAAGCACCTCATACGCACTTGTTAAGTTGACCTGTGCCACACATTGTGCACACCGCGTCAGCAGTCCTCTTAAATCAACTACTTGCGCTTTGCTGCGCCTTTTAGACCCTTTTTTCGTACCAACATCATCTGCACTCTGTGCTTTGCATTTGTTATTACAAAGCGCACCCGGCTTACTCCTTCCTTCAGGACACAATATCACATCCCCATACTGCTCAATCTGCTCATTTACTTCAGTATTCCCAACTGCTGTTTGCTTGTTCCTTCCTTCATTACCCTCTTGATTATCCCCTTTCCCTTCATCATGCTTCCGTCTCCTCGAATTATCATTAACACTCCCACTAGTCCCACAAATCGGCCCAATTGGATCCTCAGAATCCCCAATATTAGCTAAACTACAAGCAATTGGGTTTTCCAACTCTTGTAAAAGCTCAGCATCAGAATACAAATCAACATTTCCTACTTGAATATCATCATTCATAATGAAACCGAATGTAGATTCTTCGAGGTGGTTACACTCCTCTCCTCCTCGAGGAATCACATTCACTGGGGCCGGTTCAAGACCGGCCCCATCTGATCCTTCAACCAAAGGTAAATTTCCTACTAAACTCGATCCAAAATCGTTACTTCCTACAAAATCATTTGGCATAACACTTGGGACAGAATCATAATAAGGATATGGGATCATATTATTACAATTATTAGTAGAAAACATGTTGAGATAATCATCCAAACAATGCCTAGAAGATTGATCACAAAGAACATCAGAAACAGGTGGGTTATATGGATGATTATGAGCAGAAAAGTTCTCACCAAGAATAAGGGCAGCATCTAAGGATTTATTGTAAGACATTTGGGCAGTCATATAATCTTGCAGAGTAAGATTAGATGTATCATCAGAAGAATAATATTCATCCCTTAAAAGATCAGTTATGTAATTGAAACATGTATCAGGAATATCAGGAACTTCTGCAGGATCCAATGGATCAAGTAATGGTAAAGTACTGAAATTGTATTCAAAGGGTTGAATTTGAGATGAAAATACACCAAATTGATCATTGTGGGTGTAAGATTGATGATGAACACCATCTTGATGATCAATCAGAATATTTTGATATGGAGGGTTTGGATTAAATACATATTGATTCATGGGTTGTTTTTGGTATAACAGAGGAAATTAGTTTGGGTATTTTGTAGTTTGAGTGATCAATATAGCATAATAAGGTTGGAATTTATAAATTGATGGGGTAAGAGAATATTGTGCAAGAAAAGTGGAAAGAAAAAGGTCTATACTTTAAAGGGTAATGACTATAGTAGAGTTTTTGCCTAAAGGAATCATTCTATTACAATATTTTGAGTAGGACTATGAATGTGTTTGGTAATTGATAGCTGATAGCTTATAAATAATTGTGGTAATTGGTTTCATGAGTTGGTTTGATTTGTAACACTATGACTCGTCGGATCGGTGGTGATTATTCATGAAGACTATAGATTGGCCCCACAAGCCAACACAAGTATTTTGAAACATACTTTTGCTTCACTTGTGCGCATTCGAAAAAACTTCTCAAGAGTCCTCACCAAACACATTTAACTTTGGAGTTTTAGCATTTAGACTCCCTAGAAAAGAAAATTTACCTTATTGATATATATAGTTTATCAATCTTTATTTAAAACTCTTATTGATATGCGTAGTCTATCAATCTTTATTTAAAACTCAATCTGAGGTACCAAATAATCATTTTATTTAATTTGTTGATTTTGAACACATTGGTGAAAGTTATTAAAATAAATTAGTTTATTCGTTACAAGTGTTTTCAACCAATTAACTTATTAAAAATTAACATTAATAATTTGATCTATTTATATTTAAATAAGCTAAAATTATTTAACAAAACTATATTTTGTAAAACTCCGCCCCTATATCATACTTATAGAATATATGCATTTATCAAAAGATAAGGCATAAAGCAGAATTGGTAGTCGGTACCCATGACTCATGAAATACAGGATCTCCTTTGTTAATTTTATTTCTTTATATTTTTTTGGAATTAAAATATTATTTTTCCTTTTTTCAATAGAATACTAATTGATTATAAAAATTTTGCAATAAAGTATATATTTCCATGTGGTTGATAAAAATTAAAATAGTAAAAAATTAAAATCAATAGAGAAAAAAATTCATATAGATGATCATCAAAAGTGATATATTGATTTATGTAGATTATTCAAAAATTTTAGAATTAAATTTTTAAAAATATTTTATTAAAAAAATACCTGTCCATCTAAAAGAAATTAAATAATGTATGTTGCCATTATGGTGTATATATACAGGGAAATTGGACAGCAACTTGCTTTATTATACTTATCCAAAAGTCGTTTTTCTCATAAAGCTTGATTTTATTAATTGTTTAATATTTAGTGATTTGTCATGTCAGAAATATAACAGAGCAGGAATAGGGATTTGGATTTTTTAGTATTAATCTAATAATTTAGGTATCTTCGTCCTATAATAATTGTTTAATTTAATTTAATATAACTTAATTTATAAGGATATCAAAATAGATTTTATTAGTGGATACAGTTCCTGTAGCAATTGCCAATTATTGTTCGCCAATTGATTTTATTTGATATATACTAGTAGTTCTCTATGTATAATGTAAAATATAGTCAAGTGAGATCTTGTTTGATTCGTCTTAATGTGTATTTTTTTAATATTAACTTTTTAATTTATTTTATCATATGAAATTAGAGATATTAAAAATTAAAATCATACAGCGTAAAAAAACAAAAATATAGTAAATATTAAAAATCACAAATGAAGTAGTATTTAATTAAAAACCCAGCAAAAATAACAAAAAAAGAATTGAGAATCAGAGCCATATTAATGAGAAGCCAGACAATAAGCACCGCATGTGAGAATTGAGAAATTGGTAAGCAAAGACATGAAGTAATATTTTTATATGAGCTGAACTGACTCTCATGGTTCAACGCAGGGGCGAAGCCAAGATTTTGAATTACGGGGGGGCAAACAATCGATGTAGTAGAATTTTTTTAACTGTATAAAAACTAGAGGTGTTAGAAACAGACACGATGACTCGAAATTTACACGACATTGTAATCGAATCCGATTTGATTCGACTTTGAAAATTTACAATTATGTAAAAACAATATGGACACAAAATCCGATTTCAAGCCCACTTGAAAAACTTAACCCGAAATCAACGACGACCCGAACGAAAACCATTAGACACTAGTTAAACTATGAAAATATTAAAATCATATAGACCGAAATAAATTCTAATCATTATTGCAAAAATTATATTTAACAATAAAGTTGAAGCTTCCCTATAATTATTATTTTTGAATAAATTAAGTGTTTTTAGCTTTATATATTTACCTAATAATTCTCCAAAAAACAATATTAACATTAAGATAAAAAAAATATAAACACACGCTAAAAAAGATGAATGTTAGATCATGTAAGATAAATAGTAATGACATTATAGTATAAAACTATAAATCTATTAGTCTATAAAAAAATAATTGTTTAAGTGAGAAAACAATCTCTTAACCTTAGATAACATATGTGTTACTCTAAAGTCTAACCAATGAGCTATAGTAATTTTTGTTATATTTTTTCATACACTCTTTGAACTTTATATTATATTAGTAAGGGGGGCCAAAACCAAAATTACAAAGACTCGCATTTTCGGCAAGGGGGGCCGGGCCTCCGCCGGCCCCCCATGTGGCTTCGCCCCTGGTTCAACGTTAACCTACTTATATGTGTTTGTTCGAGTTTAATACTGAAAGTGTAGAAAATCATAATGCGGAATTCCGTTTGGGTTTAATCTGGTGAATACTTGTTTTGTATTAAATAATAATGAGAGGTACTACCTCTATTTATACATGAGATTAGGACTAAAACTAAGGAAACAAAATAACCTTAATATTCTAAATATTAAAAAAGATCTTAACTTCCTAAACACTTGAAATATTATTCTAGAATAAAATTAAAATATTCTGCATATAATTTCCTAAATATATTATTTCTCACACTCCCCCTCAAGTTTGGTCTTGGTATTACCGAGACCGAACTTGCCAATAATATTCTTCAATGCTTTTGAGCCAATAGCCTTGATAAGAAAATCCGCTAGTTGATCTTTTGATTTTGCAATGGATATATTGATTATCTCTTCTGGAGTTTTTTCATAATTAACTTTCAATTTATTGAATTTAGATAAAAGGTCAAGAAATAAATTGGGTTGGTTTATTTTGTTAATTGGGTCAAAGATTGGAATTTTAGAGTGTGGTCTCAATTGAGTTTTGGGTTTAGGTTTTATGGGTAGATTAAGATTTTTCTTTTTTCTTTGTTTTGTAAGAAACTTTTGTAATGCAAATGAGTAGGGAATTTTCGTGAGGGAAATTGGTGGGATTGATTTTTGTGGGTCATGGAGAAGAAGGTTACAAGTTTGATTGATGGGTTTGGGTAGATTTGGTTCTTGTTCGTTTGTCCCTTCTTCTTTTGACATTTGAATTTCATTTTTTTCTTTACTCTCCCTCTCGCAATTAACTTGCATACTCAATTCTTCAACGTTACTCCCCATCGCGACCTCACGCTCAATGGTGTCGTTCTCGGGAGGTAGCGAAATTGGCCCGTATAGAGTATTAATCCAAGTCCATAATTCATGAGCAGTGTGAGTGAATGAAATAACGAGGTCGATAATGTCGGAGTTAATACTTTCAAGAATCCATGACATAACCCTAGCATCATTTTGTTTCCATTGTGGAGTTATGGTCGTCGGGGGATTGACGATGATATGATTGAGCATGCCCCGATCACCAAGTTCAACTTTCATTTCTTTACACCACGTGGTGTAATTTTGATGGTTTAATTTTTCAATCTGGATTGGTTGTTCTAGTTTTTGAGTCATTTTTTGAAAAAGTTGGAACATTTGTTCCATTTGTGCCATGGAAATCATGGTCATTTTTTTGGTTTTGTTTTTGATTTGGTTGGGTTTGATTGGTTTTGTTTTGAATTGATTTTTGTTTGGATCGATTTTGTCCGATTATGATCAATGATAAAATACCGATAGAGTTTTTCCGTCCAGGAAAACCTTACGGCTCTGATACCATGTAGAAAATCATAATGCGGAATTCCGTTTGGGTTTAATCTGGTGAATACTTGTTTTGTATTAAATAATAATGAGAGGTACTACCTCTATTTATACATGAGATTAGGACTAAAACTAAGGAAACAAAATAACCTTAATATTCTAAATATTAAAAAAGATCTTAACTTCCTTAACACTTGAAATATTATTCTAGAATAAAATTAAAATATTCTGCATATAATTTCCTAAATATATTATTTCTCACAGAAAGTGATATACTTTAAAGAAAATTATCCCTTCCAATAGATAACTTAAAGGGACAGAAGGAATTTTTAAGAATTTCGATACTTAATACTTTCTCAATTAATTTGCGATTATATAATACTCCCTCCGTTCCTATTTGATCTTTCTATTTGGGTTTTTCGCAAAGATTAAGAAAAATGGAATCTTTAGTAGTAGTGATTATTATTTTGATTATATAGTAATGCAAAGTAATAATTGTATTGAAATTATGAGAGAAAAAATAAATAAATAGTAGTGTGAAGTAATGATTGTATTGAAAGTATGAGAGAAAAAATAATTAAATAATAGTGTGAAGTAAGAAGAGTGGGGTTTTAAGGGGTAAAAGTGAGATGAAAAATTTCCAAAAATAGAAAGTATTCTAAAATAGAAGAACTTTTGAAACTGCCCGTTATAGTAAGGTGGAAGAACATAAAGGAACGGAGGGAGTATATTTAAGTTAAATAATGCAAATTTAAGAGGTTGGAACCTATCTTCAAAAAAAAAAGAAAAAAATAGGTTGGAACCTTTTTCTTGTTAAAATACCCATGTGTTACCCACATGTATATTATCCCACATCGGAGAAAGGTAAGAGTATACATTACTCCCTCCGTCCCTATGAGATAGTAGCAAAGAGAAAAATGGTGAGAATTAAGAAAGTGGTAATAAATGAAGAGAATAAATTGTGTGGATGAAATTAAAAGAGAGTTAAAATGTATGGATGAGAATAAAAGAAAGTGGTAGTCATAGTCCATAAATAGAAATGCTGCAAATTAAATGGGACGGACGAAAATAGAAAATGCTGCAAATTCATAGGGACAGAGGGAGTACTTTATAAACTCAAAGAGTTCTCCTATTATCACTAATTGGTTTTAGTAGTGAACCCTCTTTGGGTTTATAAGTAGACTACTTTTTCTCTTCATTGTTTTGGTTGTCCAGACTCATTTTCTAAATTCTATCATTTTTTAAAGCCTTCAAATCTTTGCTAATCTTGATTGATGCTAATGACAGGTCCAATTAAAAAAAAAAGTGAAGAAATATTGTTATTTAGCAAATCATAAATTAATGCATATAGCATGTCATTTAAACACTAGACACGCAAATTAGGCTTCGTTTCGCCCACCTTCATCGACACCATATTCTTGATTATTACAAGTTTATTTGATTCTATCATTACTAATAACATCAAATAATCATTTTTTTAGGTTTTTAACTAATTATTAGGTATAGTTGCGTTAATTTTCATTATCTCATTTCTCTATAAAAAAAATATATTTTGAATAGAATAATCTGATCTTATAATTGAATTCAGTTTGATAAGTATAATAAAACGGAAGAAGTATAATATTATTTTTTTATTTAATTTTATCCATAAATTGTTCCCTCTATTAAATTCACCAACTCCACCGAATTGTTTTTTCTTAGTTAATTTAATATTAAAATATAAAATTGCTTATGTTTTTACAAAGTCATTAGAATGAGTAAAAATAACATTAATTATCTTCTCAATTTAAGTGTCATATAAAAATCAACATATAAGTATTCATTTCCACTGAATTTTCAATCTAGGCACCCCATAAAGATAATTGTGAATTCTATTTTGCGTAAAACTAATTAGAACCAAAAAAATTTCAATTTAATAGGCTGGTTTGAAAAATAAAATCTAATCAAAAAACTGAAATAATATATAAAAGTTTTAAAATAATATTTAATTAAATATACAATACTAAATAAAATTAATTTAATTTTAGTTTGAGATATTTAATAAAATCAAATTTAATAGGTACTACTCTGTATTTTTGCATTGTTGCCAAATACTTCCTTCGTTCTTTTTACTTGCAACATTGTTAACTACGGTGTTATTCATCAAGCAAATTGACATTTTATATAGTCGGTAATCTAAAAGTTAAAACATAGTCATCACATGAGATCTTGTTTGAATCGTCTCGATTCAAAGTTTATTACTTTTGAGTTTTTATAATTTTTCGATATATATGATTAGAGCTATTAAAGATTGAATTCGTACATTGAGGAATGTGCAAAAGCATATGATGCAACTAATATGAAACGGAAGACATATAACTTTTAAAAGTAGTTTTAAACAATTTGAAACAATTTGATAAACTTGCAATACTCCTATAAGGAATATCAAACAATTGGCAAATTTATGTTGCATGATAGCATGGTGCATGTAGTTATCATAAAACATGTAGTTAGATTTGATGCTCATCCGAAAATGGGTTGTTGTACTATGTTATTCTTTTAGCAAAGATTCAATTGTTCAACTTGTCAAACATTTGTGCCTTCTTCTTCTACTTTTCTAGCTAGGTACCATTTTATCCGAATAATTCATGTTGTGGCATGTTTTCAGCAGACAAATGTCTACAATATGCCTAAATATATGTCATAATCAAATATAATCAGTTCCATTTTGTAGTATTTTTCATTTTGATTCGTCGCACTTAATTTGCATCATTTTATTTCTATTTTTTTAATAATGATCCATTACTTTCTTTTCACCTCATCCATACAGTTTAACTCTATTTTAATTTCATCTACTAACTTATGTTGTCTCTTCATTTATTACCACTTTTTTAAAAATAACACTTTTTTTCTTTAATGCAAATCAAAGAGGACAAAGAAAGTGCCAACTGTTTTACATATTTTTATTAATAGTATGAGAATCTGATCTCAGATACTCTCTTGAGAGATCGTCTTTTGCAAAGACGACTCTCAAAAGTCCAGCCCAAATCTATATTTAGAGTTGTAACAATATATATTTAGAATTGAATTGGGCTTTTGAGAGCCGTCTTTACAAAAGACGGTCTCAAGTAAGAATTTGTGAATCTGATTAGCAAGGGCAAACCTACACTTAAGGCCCAAATTTTTTAGGGTGTATAAAATCTAAGTTCATGCACAAAGTTTATATTGACTTGAACTAAATTTAAATATAATATATATTTATTGTTAAGTAATATATGAGTTATTGACGTTTATACTACTCATTATCATTATTATTGTTTCATTTAACTTGATACATTTGTCAATGCAATAATTTTATATCATTAATATCTCTAATTGTGCGTAATCAAATATTTTAAACGTAGATAATAACGATCTTTGCATTGAAACAAATCAAATAAGATCCATTTGAGCATGTTATAACTTAAAGATTAACAATAAAATACAAGTCAAGAGTGATTGATAAAGAATGTCAAAAATCAAATGGAACTAATAGTTTGAATAGGAGAGAGTATTATATATATTAATCATTATTACGCTATAAGTTTTCAGGGCCATTTTATCTTTTGCTATGATACATAAAAATAAACAGAATGACCCTGATTACTCGCATTATGATTTACTTATTTATTATCATCTTGTAATAATTCTAAAAGACATTTTGTTAAGGAAATGTTTATTATAAAATAAACACATGTATTTTATGATGACCGTAACTTTTCTATATGTAGAATTGTGTTCGATTAAGACTGTTACGTATCTAATCAATTATTGTTACTCTGTTGTAGGTGAGGTAAAATAAGGGGATAAGTAAGTATTTGGTATATGTTTATACTTTAAGATGCAATATGACATCTTTTCCGGGAAGATAAAGTTAAATGCTTCTCATCTTTTGATTTCATGGTCCCTCATACTAATTTTAGTGTAAATATAATATATTTGGTCCAAAAAGTTTTGGTTCTTAGTAAAAGCCTTACAAATTCGAGACA
The DNA here is from genome assembly GCA_019776075.1 of Amaranthus palmeri. NCBI lineage: Eukaryota > Viridiplantae > Streptophyta > Magnoliopsida > Caryophyllales > Amaranthaceae > Amaranthus > Amaranthus palmeri. Next base: position 22,514 of record JAAKBH010000116.1, read on the forward strand.
TGGGCGCAATAACATACAGAATTATTGGTGCAAATTGTCAGGGTGACTTTAATTTCATTGGTTTAACTCCATCCCTAATGTTTGTTATTGTGTCTTTACTATCTCGAGATCTATGAAAAAACACCCATGGTTCCCTATTTCAATTTTCATGAAAAGCATTATCCATACCTCACTGTAAATGTTTGTATTGCTTTAATACTAGGAAAAATTACCAAGAATTATACAACTTTTTGCTTGTTTCCCTATAATAATACCAGCTTTTGATTAACCATGAATAATACGAATATGGGGGTGTTTTCCTACAATATACCAAATATGTTAAAATCTAAACTATAGGTGATGATTATATGACAAAATCATTTTGCAAATTAGATAATATGCTAAAGTTGGTATTATTCTAGGGAAACCACACCCCCAAAGTTGGTATTATTCATGGTTAATCAAAAGTTTGTATTATTGTAGGGAAATTAACAAAAGGTTGGATTATTCACGATAATTTTTCCTTTATAGTAATTACATGAAAGTGTAATTATTTGCACTTATTTATATAATTTTATACTCCTTAACGATGGTCGTTGTTAGTAATTTTGTGATTATTTTGAAGATGTATGCTACTTTACTCGTTTTGGTTTTTCATGTTAATTTTGAGTGGTTTTGATTGTTTTAAGCACAATTTTTATGGTTTTAATGATGAAGGAGTTTACTAAGGAGATTTTAGCTCGGGTAAAGATGTTCTACAAAGAAAATGAGCAAAGAGTATAAGAGTATTTATGATGCAAAAGTTTGAAGGTGATATTTGATACATGTCTACTCTTTTGGCCAGAACTTTTGATAGGAATATCACAATAATGTAAGCTTTGAGGAATTAAAACTAGACTTCAAAAGCTATACGACGGTATATTATAAGTTCAATTCCGATAACCAAGTAAGAAATGACGATCGTTTAAAGTTACTGAAATTGTTAGCCAAAAAAGCCGACTCGGCTTCCTTGTTGTGGAGATGGTCGCCGACTAGGCTTTTTCTTCTGGATTCCGAGCAGTGTTTTTTCCTCACTTTAATTTTTTATTATTTTATTTTATTTTTATTTTAATTAACTTCTTAGGGTTTATTAAGGGGTTAATAAGGAGCATGTAAGTTAAGCCTCCTTTAGGAAGCATAATGGGGGAGATTGAAAAACCCCTTTATTCTCCTTCTTCCCCCTTCCTTCTTCATCTTCCTCTATAGAACTCCATTTTTAATAATTGTTAGTAAGGATGGACATATGGGTCTAGGACCCTGTTGGACCTGCCCCTGACTCGCCTCTTTTTAAGGGTCTGGGTCTTATTTTTTGAGACCCATCGAATCTGGGTCGGATCAAGATCTAAAAATAATTGGTGCGTCCGGGTACGAGATACGGATCATGGACTTGCCTCTCAGACCTTTATAAAATATTAAATTGTCCATTTCTATTTGTCTTCTACGTATAAATTCTACCCTCAACACTTATTTTCTCTTTATATAATCATAATATATATAAATAATATATATGCTATTTGCTAAGTGCTAACCCAATGTACCCTTATTTCATGGACTAGAACTAGTGTTTATAATATAATTTAAGCTTTTATATATGACGCTATGTGACTTTAGATGTTAAATTAGTGTTAAATATTTGTAAAATACGATAATAACTCCCTTACAAATATACGAAAAATATAATGACTTGCAAATGGTTCAAATATGACAATTCAAAGAGACTTTTTTTAGACCCATTAAGAACCCTAGACTCATCATATTCGGAGGGTGAGGGTTTGGATTTGGGTCTGGGTCTGAAAATTTTAGAGCCTTAGGGGCCGAATCCTGGTTTGGACCTCAAAAAATTAAAAGGGTCTGAGTCTGGGTCAGGTTTGACCCGCTCCATAACAATCCCTTCTTGTAAGCTTTTAATTTCTAGTCTTCAGTTTACTTTCTTATTATTAGTAGTTTAATCTTTCTATATCAAATTTTTATTAGTTTAATCTTTTCTTGTCAAACTTTAAATGTTCTTTCTAGAAATTGTTATTTATTAAAAGCAAATTTTACATGGTGAGCACCAACTATAGGGAAAGGCGAGTGGTAGCTAATCTTAAATTTTTTTTTCCACGAAATAGCACTCAACTCAATGAAAAGTCACTACTGTAACTATATTTAGCAAAAAACATTTGTTAGCCGTTAAATGCTGAAATTACGCTAATGCCCTTATTTAATTTCATTCATGTCCTTCCTCTTGCATTGCAGTAGTGTATGCTTCATTAGGGGTGAAAGTTCGGTGTTTGGTTTGGATTATACACGAATCCAAATCAAACCAAATTAAATTCGGTGTTGAATTTTTCAGTCCAAATCCAAATCATATTTTTTATAATCCAAATTGAACCAAACCGAATTTTAAACTTTCAGTCCAAATCGCACCGAATTAGCCGAAATTGACCGAATTGACCCACTTTGGCCGAATGTAAAAGCTCCAAAAGTAAGTCATTTCATTGACAAAATCGATTATAATTAACAAATACATCTAAAATCTAAATCTAAATCTAAAATAAAAGAGATAAAAACAAACGAAAGATATAAAAACAAACAAAAATTAACAAAAAAAAAGAGATGGATTCCTCAAATAGACAAATACAGACGAAAAAAATAACAAATACATCTAAAATAACAAATTACAATAAATAAATCTAAATCTTAAATAAAAGAGAAAAATAAACGAAAATTACAGATAAATTTAAACAGTAAACGAAAAATAAAAAATAAATCTAAATCTAAAACCTTATAAACGAATGCATTTGGCCTTCCATTAAGATGAGTAGATGACTGTTGGGAATAGGGGAATGAAAGAGATGACAAAACTCAGATTCGAAGGTATCAAGAATGGTCGAATACTCGAATTGAAGAAAGCGATTGAAGGCTGAAGGAAGAGTTTGAATACTCAAATGGGATATAGCATATAGGAATAGTGTAGTAATTTAGGAATGGAAGGAAGAGGGAGCGCCGCAGACCCGCAGCATTAGAAATAGTGCTAGGGTTTTAATTCAACTCTTAACTTTTTATGTCCTATTTATATTTTTGATGCCTTCTGCTAGGGTTTATTTCTTTTGGGCTTGGGCCTAACTCACTCCCTCTAATATTTCGGTGTAGTTCGGTTTTTCGGTTTTCTGGGAGCCAAAACCAAAATCGAACCAAACCAAAATTTTTAAAAATTTTTTTGTCCAAACCAAATCATATTTAAAATATCACCAAACCAAATTGCTTATTCGGTCTGGTTCGGTTCGGTGTTTGGTTTTTCACCAAATTAGTTACACCCCTACGCTTCATCACCCTTCTTTCTCTTCAATTCTATCTACATTTCATAAGCTTCCTCTCCGTCCAACAAAGCACATGCCTTCTAACACACAATTATAAGTCTGAATATTTGGGTTACACCCAAGTTTACCCATTTGGAAATTTGGGGATGTTTGACTTTTTAAAGATTGTCTTGAATTGAACTTTAATGTGTTTTTTAATTAATGAGTTTACCCAAATTTACACCCAATTCTATCTATTAATGAGTTTTTTTTATGTAACAAACAACTTTAATGTGTTTGTTGGATATTTTCAAAACAATTTTAAGTTGTATAATTTTTTTTGAGTGATCAATTGTGAAATTATATACTCCCTTCGAATCAATTTAGTTGTCCCATTTGCTTGGGCACACTTGTTGAGGTAACAATTTGACTCTTAATATCTCTAGTCATGCTTAAATAAAAATTATGAAAAGTTGATAAGAATAATCCTTGCATTGAGACAAATTAAACAAGATCTCACATGACTATGTTTTAATTTATAGATTAAGAATAAAATACAAATTGGTTCGGATGATGAATAGAGTAAAAAACCAAATGGGACAACTAAATTGGTTCGGATGGAGTATGTTATTATCATTATCATTTGAATATAGCTTTATGGAAATCTCAACACGATAAAAAATACAAAAAAACGCAAAAATAAGTCAGGCACGTTTTGGACCCGGATCTGGTACTGGATTCGCAGTATCAACGGATCCGAATATGAGTCTTGCAAAAATGGACCCGTGGATCCAAATCTGAATCCTGCTTTAGAAAACGAATCTAAATCTGAGTCCATCTAAACCCAGTCCAAATCCAACCCAGTGTCATCCCTAACTGTGTCAAAACCTGTTGAACATTTAGTGTCTAATAACCCTGTATTTATAATCACTAAGTACTACTAAAGTAGTGGGACAATACGTATTAATATACTAGCTAGGTCCGAAAGGCATTGAAAGATAGGACAAAACGAAAAAAGGGAAAAACCAAGTCAGCCAATAAAGCCGACTCGGCTGTCCCTTTGTTGGAGCTAAAGCCGACTCGGCTTTGGCTTCTGGGAATTGGGATTTTGTTCAGAAGGAAAAGTCGAGTCGGCTTTCCTTCCCGTTTTCTTGAAGTTAATGCTTTGGATTCTTACACTTTATGCTCTTGATTTCTAGAGTTACAAGGAATATTATACTCAATAATGCTCATGAATGTATTGATTTATGGCATTGAATTACATGATCATCAATTTGATCATTAAGGTGATTAATTGGGCCATGACCCTTGACTATGCTCTTGTAGTATAAATAGAGGTCTTTGGTGATGAGTTCTACACACTCAATTTCTGAATTCTTATTCTTCCTCTCTCTCTCATTCGCTTGTGCTTTTTCAAGAGAGTAATTAACTCTTGTCTTTGCTTTCCATTTCTTATAATTCCACTACAACAAAACATGGAGCTTTTAGACAGTTTTTTTAGACACAATAAAAAGCGTCTAAAAACTTTTAAAACTGTTAGACGCTTTTGTTTAGACGCATAAAACAGTTGCTAAAATAAGCTTTAATAAGCGTTGAAAAGCCCAATTCAAATTTGTAAAGAGGAAAAGCGGGTAGACTCTTAACTTCTCAAATAATCAAAATAAACCGCCTCTCTCATTTACACGCTTTCCTCTTTTCATGTGATTTCTGTCTAGCTAGAAAATAAACCGCCTTCATCCCAAACTGTTGGTATTACTTCATTCCTTCATCATCAATTTCTGTCCCAAACTGTCCCAGATATTGATCAATCTAAGTAACCGCAAGCAAGATCAAGTATTATTGGGTATCGCCATTCCTTCATCATCCCAAACCGCAAGCACGATTTCTATCCCAATCTTTTCAGCCATCGATTTTTGTCCAACTGCCTTCATTCCTTCATCCGTAAATTACTGGTTAAGCCTGAAAGGCAAAAACATGTCGTATGCAGCCCTGATTCTCGTTCTATCTATCCACTCACTCACACAACCCTCCATTAAAATCCCCCTTTTCTCATCCCTTTCATTCTCCTCTCAAAACCCCCATAAACCCTCTTAATCCTCACAAATCAGCCATGGGAGGAGGAAAGCAAGAATTAATGGTGACAGAATCACCATAGAGTTTGATATACAACAAAACCCAATTGTCCAAATTCAATCCAAATTCAAAGAAATGGAAGTTCACCTTAAAACTTGGCTTTCTAAACAATATCTTCCTGTTGAAGCTGCTGTTGTTACTGCTGGTGGTGCTGCTCAAGGCGGCCCTTATTGGTGCTCTTATGGGAACCTTTTCTCAAGACTTGCCTTCTTCTATGGTGCCTCAACCTGCTTCTGGTCTGGACCCTAAGGCCATGGCTACTATTCAACAAGCTTAGGTGAATGGTTTTTACTTCTATTTATTTTTCTTTCATTTCTAATTGGATTTCTTAATTTGTTCAATCTCGAATCTGTAGTTAGTAACTGAATTTTATGGTTATCTTTGATAATTTGGCCAAACGTCAACTTTTGCACTGTATTCAATGGATATTCAATTTCATGTAAGATATATAGCTCGTCATTTGATTCTTGGGTTAATTCTTTGGCTTTTATGTTTGTTATTGAGAAATCATTGTACTAAATGAAAATGTGGGTACTTTTTGAGAATATAATACAACAACATTCCATTAATCGATAATAATTTAGTTAGATTTCTGGAGTGAAATTTGTCTCTGTGTTTGCTTTTACATGTTTGTTGCTGCAGATAAGTATAGCTCTTATTGTAGCATATGAAAGTGGTGCAAGCATTTTCTTGGCACTACCACTAGTCACTAGTCACTAGTCACTAACATTGCTGATGACCAACTTTTTAATAGGGGTTTTAAAGTTTCTGGTCCACCCAAGGCCCCAACAATTTGGTTATATGCTATAATTTCCCTTGGAATATGTTTTTAAATCATACTAAATTTCTAATTCATGCTTGTCATGAATCTTTTGGTAGAAATCCACATAATGATACTTGAACACTAACTAAATCATAATGTTTACAGTCGTTGATCTAAAATCACAAAAATAACCCATTTGATTGTTCTCAATAAGTATAGCAATAAGCTGTTAGGTAAATGAATTTTAGATTCTGATTCCTTGCGTTCTTCCCAATCCTACTTGCTATGATTTGAGAGAAAGTCACGAAAATGACCCAGGTGCGGTTCTTTTTTGTTTGTTGGCTGTCCTATTGCTGCTGTTAGGTCATTGTACAACTTGTTCTATGCTGGTGATGGATTGTTCTAGACCTCGTCAAATTCTTTGTGATTTGAGAGTGCATTGTTCCTAGTGTAGCATTTCCTTTTATTATCTCATTTCGATTATAAAATTCAGCCTGTACCCCTTTTAGCTTGAGCTAGTTATTTAAGGTGGTGATAACTTGGGTGTGCCTGCTGTTGCATTTTCCGTCATTTGATGATAAGAGTCAGCCTGTAGTGATTCTAACTTAAAATGGATAGTATAATGTCTAAATATGTCAAATTAATGATCCTAGAAGAAAAATCTTTTTTTGAAATTGTTTTTATTTTGTTTTTTTTGTTGGTCCTAAGATGTATCTCTTATGCTATGGAATATGAATAAGCTTTCATAGTGTAAATGTTTCTCCATATTACTTCTTGGAAAGAATCATAGTGAGGTGTGTATGTCGTTTGCCAAGGATATTTTAATCAAGCTCTTATACTGTGAAATATTTTTATTTTTTGGTAATGCGTTTAATATATATATATATTTTTTTTTTTTTTTTTTTTTTTTTTTTTTTTTTTGCAAATTAGGAATATATATATTTATGTGAAAAACAAAACACCACACTGCCAGTTGGCACCCCTACACCCGCCGGCATAAAAAACCCCGCGAGGGGAAAAAGCCATTGGATGAAGGGACCAAAAGGCAGGCCACCCACAACAACGCATAGGGGGTGGGCTATGCATTATTTGGAAAGCATCAAAAAATCACCATCAAAACACCAAGGGTTCACCTCCCTATATCCTACACAAGGCCAGAAAGTCTAAAACACCAAGGGACCAAAACTAATATCTACTCGCCAAAAAAAAAACACCTATACATTATACAATTCTCCTATATAACTAAAATCACCCCTTTAGATCAGGGTGTGGGGATCAAAAACGCCATGAGATAGTGCGTTAGAAGTTGCCATCTCCACGCCAAGTAGCTCTCTTGCCCAAATCCCAATTCTAATCTTCAAAGTGCAGAACAGGCCATTTCCATCCAATGTGCCATTGCTAAATTTTACCCTGTTCCTCTCGAACCATAAGGACCATATCACACACCCTAGAATGAGATCCCACAACTTGCCTCTAGATCGTCTGGGAGCCAGGTTTCTCCAAGCTAAGATGAACTGGGAGCATTGTTTAGGCAAGACTCCTGAGACGTTCCACCACCTAAGGACATGCATCCACAAACACCAAGAAAAATGACATGTGAACAAAATATGACTATTGGTTTCAATTTCCTCCCTACAAAATGGGCAAGAAGCTTGGTTTGGGTGTAGTACGCCTTTATCTACAAGAATATCCCCTGTTTTCAGCCTTTCTAAGCAAGCCATCCATATAGTGAGGTGCACTCGTGGGGGAACCTTGATATTCCACAGATACGATGCTACTGATTTAGGGATGATAGGAGACTGATCCTGATACAACTTTTCCAAAACAGCTTTGATAGGAAATCTCTGACAGTCGGAGCCATGCCAACAAACACCATCCTTTCTGTTATTATCCGGCTTCGTTTGTTCCAGGAGTAGCTTTAGCCTTTCAAGGTCTACCAATTCCCAATCATACAATTGTCTTCTCCATCTGAAATCCCATACCCATTCGTCTTCCACCAAGATCCCCATCTGATGAACAGTCGCCTCAGTTTGATTGGATATCGAGAACAGTCTAGGAAATCTTTCTCTCAGAGAGCCCCCTAGTACCCATTTATCATGCCAAAACCTTATCGATTTCCCATCACCTACAGTGCATAGCAAGCCATCCTCCACTATCTCTCTGATTTTCTTTGTTTCTGCATCATTCGTCATCAACTGTGCCCAAGTGCCTGTCCTGATTCGCCCAAAGGATTCAGATGTGGCCTTGAAACCCTTAATATTGTGGACCGATATGAGTATTCGCTTCCATAGAGTACTGTCACTACCTGAATATCTCCACCACCACTTGAATAATAGGATGAGGTTTTTGTGCAATATGTTCCCCACCCCTAATCCACCTAAGCTCTTAGGTAGCTCTATGCAGGACCACTTTACTGAAGGAGTTATCATGTGCTCAGTTGCAGACTTCCCCCAAAAGAATTTTCGTTGCAACTTGACAATTTTCTGTGCCACCAATTTAGGCATCTTAAACATGCTCATGAAATACACAGGAAGGCTGTTGAGCACGCTCTTTATCAGTGTCAATCTCCCCGCTCTAGACAGCATCTTTGTCTTCCACGATGCTAACTTGCCTTCGATCTTGTCTAAAACAGGTTTCCACGCAGAGCATTTAGTCATGTTATCACCCAATGGTAAGCCCAAATAGGAGACCGGACAAGTCTTATGGTCACACCCAACACTGTTTGCCATCTCAATCGCCCACTCATTTTCACTAGTATCCCATGAGATGAAGCTGGATTTGCTATAGTTCAGGTATAAACCTGACATGATGGCGAAGACATCGAGGATCCTGAAATAGTTCCTAATGACATTATTATTTTTGGGCACAAAGATCAATGTGTCATCAGCGAACTGGAGATGTTTCAGTCGAACCTTATCTTTCCCAATCTCCACCACCTCAATAAGATTCAGCTCATCTGCTTTTCTTAAGAGGCACACCAGGGCTTCGCTCACCAGGATAAAAAGGTATGGAGAGAGAGGGTCGCCTTGACGCAGTCCCTTTTCCATCTTAATGGGTTTAAGAGGGGACCCATTTACCAAAACTGATAGTGATGCAGTGCTTACACATGTCATAATCCACCTTATCCATTTCCTCCCAAAGCCCATCTTAATCATCACTTTCTCTAAGAACGACCATCTAACTGAATCATATGCTTTCTGAAAATCTAGCTTTAAGAGTGCACCCGGAATTTTCTTCTTCTTTAGCCACCTTAGTGCTTCATTAGCTACCATAACCCCATCTAGTATCTGCCGGTCCATCACAAAAGCGCTCTGCGATTCATCTATAAGAGGGGCAATGACCCTCTTCAGTCTTAGTGACAGGAGCTTTGATATGATTTTGTAGAGCGCCCCAACCATGCTAATGGGTCGAAAATCATCAATGGAGGCTGGACTAGTGGACTTCGGAATCAACGTTACCCATGTTACATTTATTGCTTTAACATCTACTACCCCTTCGAAGAACCCCATCACAAAACTGTAGATTTCCTCTTTGATTTGTTCCCACATTTCCCGGATGAATTTAAAGTTGAAACCATCAAAACCAGGTGCTTTGTCTACCCCACAGGCCCAAACTGCATCTTTTACTTCTTCTCGTGTCGGCATCGCCTCAAGGAAGGCAACTTGCTCTGCGGATACTCTGGAGTGACCACTCATATCAAAATCAACCTCTGGCAGGTATGGTTGAGAGAACCTTTTCACCATGTATTGTTGAATCTCTCGCTTTAGATTTTCTACCCCCGTAATGATATTCCCATCGATCTCCAGGTGTGTTATATCATTTCTCTTCCTCTTGATGATGGTGTATGCATGGAAAAATTTGGTATTGTGGTCTTTCATGCTAAACCCATAAGTGCGTGCCTTTTGTCTCCATACCCTTTCTCTTCGAATCAACCATGCCTGTAGATGGCTCTGAGCTGTACGTAGTCTAGCGCTTTCTACAATGTTCAATTGCCTAGATTCACTCACGAGCTGTAATTTATGCACTGCATCCTCCAATTTCTCGATCATGTTGTCCATCCCTGCAAATTTTTCTTTGCTCCAAGTTTTCAAGGGCGCCTTTAACGCCTTCAATTTATTTTGAAGCCCCATGTTCGGTAGATTTTCCCATTCCTTACAAAGAAATTTCTTGAACTCCGGGTTAAGAAACCAGCTATCATAGGCTCTGAACGGTTTTGGACCCCACTCAACTTTCTTCTTCAGGGAGAGCAGTAATGGGTTATGATCGGAGAAGCTTCTCTTTAGACCGTCAAGTCGTATATCTGGGTACCTAAGGAACCACTCATTGCTGCATAGGCCTCGATCAAGTCTGCTTTGTGATTCCAATCTTCCCCATGTGAATCTTATCCCCAATATATTTACCTTAATTCTTATTCACATATAGTCATATACTCTTAATTCTTATTCACATATAGTCATATAGTGATGCAAACACGACATTGAATGATTACATGTTTTGGATGTTCATGAAAACCCCATGTAGGTTTCGATAATCAATACCATTACATTACATTTTTGTTTAAGCATGCTCTATTTTCCCTTTAGCATGTCCAGTTGGTAAAGTCCAATAGATGAACGAAGAATCAGATTCATGTTTACCTTGTAGATTAATCAAGTAATTTTGGAAATTTTTAGAGCCTGGAGCTGATGTAGTGATGTGCATCTATATATTGATTATATATTCACCTTGCTATTTGGTGAACAGTCTCAAAGGCTTACATTCTTTTCTCATTATATATTCAGATATCTACATTTGGGACTCGTTTCCATATCAAATCAATACAACGACATTACGACAAGATTCCATTACCTTAATGTTAATAAGTGGTTCCCAACTAGGGTGTGGTTAGGAGGGTTGGTTGTACGCAATCTTACCCTTGTTAAAGATAAACTAACAAAGAGGTTGTTTCCAATTGAATCTTGGTAGCAAATGTCATGTGTGACTTCACATAAATAAAAAAATGCACATGATTTAGTGAGCTATTTTACTTTAGTTTTGTTTATGATATTTTGTTTATTATACAGAGATAAGGGAGAACGAACCTCCAAAATTGGGTTAACTTAGTTTCATATTGGTGCTTCATCAGGCATACTATAATCCTAATATGTCAAAGGAAAAGATGATAGAGAAAAAGCCTGAAAATGTGACAAAAGAGCTATGGATTAACTTAGTTTCATATTGGTGCTCAGAAAAATTTAAGGTATTTGTACTTGGTGAATGACATTGGATACAAAATTAAGGTTTTAATTTTGAACATGGAAATACTAACAATTAAATATTATTAGACATTGTCATCGCTAGGGAAAAGAGCTCGTGAAATGCAAGATCAAGTGTGTACGACAGGCTCACAATTAATGTTATGCTCGTGGGAAATGTGACTTTGTAAGTATGCTTTATTATTAATTATTAAATTAATAGTTGTAATAGTTTATATTTAATTAAGTTGTAATAGTTTATTTTTGTTTTTGGGACAAGTTTCCACCTTTTGAGGTCTAATGCATTTGTCGTATGCTTTGATTGTTGGAATTTGTTGATGGTTGGGTTTGAATTTGCTATTTTATTATTTGTAGGTGAAATACAAATTTTTGGAATGTTTATTTTACAAATGAAACTCTGCCGAAATTTCTACAGAATTTTCTCGATTTTTCTTTAAAAAGTCAAATTTTAATGATAAGGGGTTAAGTGTGTTAATGATCATCACTATTAACTTGTTTTTTTATGTCGTTCTTGTTTTTATAACTAAAGTAATCATCAGCCATTTTTTTTTTTTGCAAGTTTTAACTTTTCATATAGTAGACTTAGCTTGAAATGAAGAAGCAAACTTGTGGATTACTTTTTTAGATTACTATTGAGCTTTTTATATTGTCAATTGTCAAGAAAACTTCAATACAAACTATGTTGGATACCCTTTTAGATTTGTTGTATCGATAATATAGATATTTTGATATTTGAGCATATATATTGTCCATGGTAATTTGCACCGTACCATATATATAAATATGGAAATTAATTATTGTGAGTTGCTTTTTATTTTAAGTATATATTTTTTTGTTGATGAGTAAAAAATTATATATGCCATGAGCTTGATGTGAAAAATTGTACATTGCCTTTTAATGGAAAAGTACCCAAGCAAATTCACTAATAAGCAAGAGCAACTAGGTAAAGGGTTTTTAGACACTTTTGGATGTCACAAATCTAAATTATTATGGTTAGATTTTTAGTGTTTTTGACCCTTTAATATGTCTAAAACACAAATATTTTAGACGCTTTAAAGTGTCTAAAAAAGCACAAAATATTTTAGACTCAATAAAGTGTCCAAAATTCAACTATTTTAGACGCTCTAAAATGTCTAAATCCACTTTTTAGACGCTTTTCTCCGTCACAAATGAGTTGATAACATATGAAAAAGTAAGACGGCAAAAGTCTTGTAACGGAAAAAAGCGTCTAAAAGTATCCAAATTTGGACGCCAAAAAGTGTCTAAAAAAAGTGTCTAAAAGTTTTGTGACACTTGATTTTTAGACGCTTGGAAAAGCGTCTAAAAAATTATTTTAGACGCAAAAAAGCGTCTAAAAGCTCCGTCCTTAGCGTCTAAAACTCATATGTTTTTTTGTAGTGTTCCAAACACATTGTTGTTAAGTGGTATACCCTAAGTACCAAGGGTATATTGTGTTGTTTGTATCTCGTTGTGAATTTCCTTTGTGGGGGAAATATCACAAAAGAAAAGTGATTACACGCCTACAACAAGTATCAAGCTTCCGGTTACGGTTGTCGTTACAAACAAATCTTCAAATTTTTTAGCATTGTTATTATAATATCTTTTTATCATCAACAAAAGAGTTATACAAATTCCCCATACTAATAGAACCAAATGATATAATGTAACCATTAACAAAAAAATGCATAGGGATGTGAATTGAGTGTTTATTTAGTCAAATTTTGTATCTATGTGCCTTCGTAACATAAACTAGTTCATGGATGATAATATAAACAGATAAACCTTAGTCTGTAGTGTGTACTCCAATTTAGGCACTTCATTTGCCGACTCAAGTTGCCGTCGTATTCTATTGTTTAAGATTGCTATCAAATACTTCTTCAAATCCCAACAACAAACCCAAACATTTAACTTCTTCAACTCCCAATAACAAAAAGAAAAAAAATTAAAATTAATTTCTTCAAAATACTACTTAATGAGGTTTATGATCACGTATCTACTTAATTATTTTTCTTTAAAACATCTATTTTATTGTATCACCACTTTTAAAAGTCATAATTACAGAAATAAAAATTTATGAAAAAAGTGCGTATATAAGGATGAATGCCTAAGCATCGTTAATAGGCCGTGACAATTCATCACATAATCTCACCGTGGCCCACTCGTGGGGACACGGGACACCCGCGGGCTTGGGCCCATAAGCCCACGGGTCAAGAGCGTTGACTTGCACATACACTCGGTGAGGTTTATTGTTTCTCAAAACCATATGGCAATAGGAGGATTAGCTCATCAAGTATATATGCAAGTCCACAACCCACTTTTTTATCGATGTGGGATTTTGTCTCACATGTGAAGTATTTCCAACGATAGTAGAAATGAATAACACATTTTATCAAAATTAAATTATTGATAAAGACTTGTACTTGTGTTTTTTTGTCCCTTTTTAACACAATTTTTGTATCTTATTCCAATTTTTGTACATATTGTTTGGAGTATAGGCTATAGCACACAAAAACAAGATTATTATTGAGGTGGAACAAAAATCAATCTGACATTGAAAATGTAATTGAAATTGTGTGCAAGCGTATTTACGTAGGAATAGGATATACTTATGCAGGACATGAATTAGATAAGATCATCATAGAATTACAACACCACTTGAAGCATGCATGCACATACTTTTAGATTTGCAAATGTTTTTTAAAAAATTATAAATGATATTATTTGAATTTCTCTAATAAAGTTATTAGGTAATACTCCCTCCGTCCCATTCTTATTGTCCACTTTTGAGTGGGCACGCAAATTAACAAAAATAGTAGTGGGGTATTTTAAATGATTATAATAATTGTAAAAGTGGTAGTTTGAATATTTAAGTGATTATAATAATTGAAAAGGGTGGTAGGTGGGGTATTTTAAATTATATAAGTTGGGGTAGTTGGGGGTATTTAGGTAAAAAATCTTTGCCGAAAATAGAAAGTGGACAATTAGAATGGAATAACCAAATAAGGAAAAGTGGACGCAGAATTTGTATTGAACCCAAATGGGACAATTACAAATGTCTGATGTTTCACTTGTAAAATTATAGAGGGTATTGATAGAAGTTTTAAGTGCACGCAGAATTTGTATTGAACCCAAACAAATACTCCCTAGTCCCTCCTATTCTTTCAATTAATCCCATTTGACTTTTCATCAATTTTTAGGTGGGTCAAATGGGACCATTTAAAAAGTAGAGAGAAAGGATAGCAAGTGAATTGTTAGTGGTTTTTCAATAGATTTATTGTAACAAAGTAGTGTGAGTAAGGGTAATAAGGTTAAAAATACATATTATAAATAGAAATGGGACTAATAGAATGACTTAACCCTATTTAGAATTGGAACTAATAGGGAGAATAAAAGAAAGTATTATATTATAAGTACTGAATGCAAGTATTTAAATATATCATAAATTGTACGACAATAATTTTGATGGGACTCTTATTCCGCACCGATACACTCTTCACTTATGTGTTTATATGAACTCGTGTCTCACCAATCTCACATAACCCACAAACTTATTACGAATAGTATATTATATCAATACAAATTACAATCGGGAATTTGTATAAACCCCTTTGTTGATGGCAAAAATATAAATACAAGAACAATGCTAAGTATAACGAAGATATGTTTGTAACGACAACCGTTACCCGGAAACTTGATACAAGTTGTAGGCGTGTGCTCACTTTCCTTTTGTGATATTTCCCCCACAAAGGTACTTGGGTTGATGATTGGAAATTCACAATGAGATACAAACAACTTCAATATACCCTTAGTACTTAGGGTATATAACTTAATAGCAATGTGTTTGGAATTATGAGAATTGGAAAGCAAAACAAGAGTTAATTACTCTCTTGGATTAGCACAAGAAAAATGAGAGAAAACAAGGAAGAATTCAGAAAAATAAGGTGTGTAGAACTTAAAGCCAAAGGTCTCTAGCTATTTATACTACAAGAGTATAGAAGAGGAGCCTTGGTCATTAATCACCATTGATGTTCATATTCATGATCATAACATCAATTGTAATAATTTTAGGCAATCATGAATATAATGCACCATTATACCCATAATTATCTCAGAAATAATGATAATTAGTGATAGAATCCTATGCATTAACTCAAGAAAAACAGGAAGAAAGACCAACGGTCACTTCCAACAGCTGCCGCCGAGTCGGCGGTCAGCCCATACCCAAGGAAAGCCGACTCGGCTTTTCCTTCTGGACAAAACCAATTTTCCAAAAGCTAAAGCCGACTCAGCTTTAGCTCTACCAAAGGGACAGGTGAGTCGGCTTTAAAGGCTGACTTGGTTTTTCCCTTTATCCGCTTTGTCCTATCTTTCAATGCCTTTCGGACCTTGTATATAAATACGTAATGTCCCACTACTTTAGTAGTACTTAGTGATTATAAACAGGATTATTAGACACTAAATATTCAATAAAACTTTGACTAGCTAATATTGTGGGATAGCCCTTCTATGGCTTTTTACCCTCATATACTATGTGTGATGTAGTTTTCTTATTTATACATCCCTATTATCGGTGTATCTCACTAGAGCTGTTCATGGGCGGGCGGGCGCGGGTAGCGGGGCGGGTAGTTGCTACAAAATCTACCCGCGGGCAGAAAAATTCAAATGCCCGCCCGCGATTGCGGGCATATTTTTTTGTCGCTACCCGCCCATTTTTAAAGCGGGCGGGTGCCGCGGGCGCCGCGGGTATTTTCTCATAAATACCAAAAATACAATACAAAATATAAAATTAAGTTTTAATAATAATTAAAATACAATACATAGTCCAAAATACTACAAATACATAAAACGTCTCAAAATAATCAAATTACATATATATTAAAATACTTAAAAGTCTCAAAATAATCAAATTACATATATATATTAAAATACTTAATATTAATATATTACTTTTCACAAAAAAAAATATTAATATATTAAAATAAGCGGGCGGGCGGGTATACCCGCGGGTATTTTTTTATTGTCGCTACCCGCCCATTTATCTTGGCGGGCGGGTAATCTTTAAATTTTTTTAAAAATGCTACCCGCACCCGCCCGTTTTTCGAGCCGGGCGGGCCGGGCCTGGCGGGTAGCCCGCCCATGAACAGCTCTATATCTCACCAAATAAAACTTTTCTAGATATTTCTATAACTTTCCTAATTAATTTATGTTGGCCGGTGCTATTAAATTATCTAAATTGTTCTACAATTAGCTAAATTTTTTTTAGATTACTTCGTAATAGGTAAAGTACTATAAAACACACATCAAAAAAAAAATAAAGATGAGTACTACCAAGATTTTGAATCAATGGAATTGTGTAATTGTGTTATTAGCACCAAGGAAAAGAAATTGATGAAGACAAAACAACTTTTATTTTTATTTTTTCAAAACTTTAAATCTTTTCACCCTTAACTGAAACATATCTATAATCTATCTATCTATCCATAATCTATCTATCTATAACTATTACTAAAACAAAACACGCTTACTTTATCAACTTTCAAAATTGCTTACGTGTCACTTCCTTATTAAAAATTTTCCCTCCTAAATTAAATCATGATGTTATTGTTATTATGATCTTTGATTTTCTATTTTCTTATTTTGAGTATATTATTTTTCTTATTAATTGTTCTTTTTTTTGATCAAGTCATATTTAATGTATTAGAAAATTATATATTATATTTCATTTATTTTAATTATTTATAAAATATTTTCAATTTTATTTGTTAAATGAATATTATTTAGTGTATTGGATATTTTGAGATAGCCAAAACGTATTTGTTTTTGTTATTTATACTCTTGACTCCTTAAATGCAATGATTAATTCTAATATGATTTTGGTTATGACTATTATTATACTCCCTCCGAATCATTTTAGATGTCCCATTTGGGATTTCACGGATTTTAACGGTTGAGTGGGGTCCATTAAAAAGGTGGTGGTTGGTTATTTTAATTGATTAAATTAATTGTAACGGTGGTAGTGGAGTATTGGAAATCGGAAAAGTGGGTGTATTTATGTAAAGAAAGATAGACAAAAAAAAGAAATGGGACAATTGATATGATTTTGCCAAATAAGGAAATGGGACATCTAAAATGATTCGGAGGGAGTATATTTTTATGGGAAGAAATTATCTTTGTCGTTTAAATATAACACACCATTAGGTCAGAACATTTGATAAAACCGTGCATCGCACGGGCACTATCTAGTTATTATCAAAACAAAACATTGCATACATCATCACTGTTTAATATTTCTTACCTGTCACTACCTCAATAAAAATCTAGCCTCCAAAACTCAATGATGGTATTATTGTTATTATGACTAATATTTATATCTTTGACCTTATTACTTTCAAACGATGATTATCTTTAGTATATTGGATATTTTGAGATAATTAAAAAGTAATATACTTTTATGATGATTTTTTTATATACTTTTGATTACTTAAATGTAATGCTTAATTTTAATATAATTTAGGTTGAGACTATCTTTATACAAGTCACTAATATTTTTTACGGAAATTCCACACGATAGTATTCAGTTTTTATGAAATGTCATTGGTAGTATACTTTTTTAAGAAAATTCCACATAGTAGCATCCATTTTATGCACAAACTGATTGCCGTAGCATTTTCCGTTAAGTTCTTGTTAAATTCTGTTAAATTCATCATTGTGTAAGTTTTTTCTATGCGGTAGCATCCACTTTTTGTTTAATTCACCATTTTAACATTTAATCCACCAATTTAACGTTTGATTTACCGTTAAATTCATTAACGCCCATAAATATTGTAATACTTTTGTTTTCATTAAAAAATAACACAGTCTATTTAGCAACATTAATATTACTAGTTTAAAAATGACACCATCTATTTAAAGATATTAATATTACGCATCAAATTTTTATAAAATTTTTATTATATATACTACATATACTAAGAATTAATTAATAGATTGAATTGCGAAAACAATCAAATATTATAAGTATTTTAAAACGAATGAAGAACAATAAAAGATCACACACTTTTCAAACAACTACTTTTTTTTGACAAAGAATATTTTATTTTGTTTATATGAAAATATTCCTCTGGATCAGATCGGGTCTGGATTTTCTTAACCCATGTCACATCCTTACTTTGATAATTTTATTTGGGCTTATCTCAAAAAATTAATTTATTTGGGCTTATCTCAAAAATAATAATTTTATTTGGGCTATACTAACTTTAATTTGCGTACAGACTTCGGCCTATACTCATAATCACCACGTATCACGCCCCTAAAGGAAGGGAAATAACTAAAACAAATTGGATAAGGAAAACTATTTTACAATTCTTATTTAGCACTATGGTTATTAGAATTTTGATTTTAAATTACGATTTTACGCTCTATAATCTAAAAGAAGGTGATCGATTTGAATTTTAGGTATGATATTAAAGTTGGTAGGATTGCACGATCCTACTTATCTAGAAGAATTTAAGAGGTATGATTATAACGTGATTTTACAATTTTACGATTCTACAGTCCAATCCTACAAACGTAGTATCAATCGTAAAAA
The DNA here is from genome assembly GCA_019776075.1 of Amaranthus palmeri. Lineage (NCBI taxonomy): Eukaryota > Viridiplantae > Streptophyta > Magnoliopsida > Caryophyllales > Amaranthaceae > Amaranthus > Amaranthus palmeri. The sequence continues at coordinate 41,552 of JAAKBH010000116.1, forward strand.
TATGTATTCTATAATCTAGATTTCACATATATATAAACATATGTAGAATTATTATTATCAATTTCAATGACTTTGTCCTATTTGTCCACTTTACTCACTTTGTCCCATTTAGTCATTTAGTAGGTTCTTTTTACAACATTACCCTTACTTTACCTTAGTAGGTTCTTTTTTTTTGGTGAAGAAGTTGTTACAAGTACGACCAAGTACAAGTATTTGGGATCGATCATTCAAAGGGATGGGGAGGTTGACGAAGATGTTAATCATCGTATCCAGGCGGGTTGGTTTAGGTGACGAGTAGCCACCACGGTGCTATGGATAGGAAATTTCCAAATTAAAGGGAAAAATTTTAAAGGGTGGCAATTAGACCTGCTTTGTTATAAGAGCCAGAATGTTGGCCTGTGAAGAAGATTTTTGAACCTAAGATGGAAGTCACATAAATGTTTACGCTGAAGTGAATGTGCGGAAACACATTTATGGATCGAATTAGGAATCAAGAGTTTAGAGACAAACTAGGGGTTGTCCCTATTTCTGGAAAAATGCAAGAAAATAGATTGAGTTGGTTTGGACACGTGCAGAGAAATACTTTTGACGCCCCAGTGAGGAGGGTCGAAATGCATTATAGTAGAGGGTAAGAGGAGTCGAGGAAGACATAGGAGAACTTGGGATGAGCAAATAAAAGTCGATTTGCATGAGTCTCTCTTATAACCTTACTAGGGATAGGGGTAGCTGGAGGCGTCATATCCAAGTTGTAGAATACTGATGTCTTTTTAGAGTATCTTTTGGAGTTCTTGTTCTCTCGCTTTTTCTCGTTATTATTAGTAGTAGTATTGTTTTATTTTTTAGTTTAATAATTTTTTTACTTATTTATTTTATCTATATGCGTTTTATTTATCTCCCCCGACGCAGTAACTTCTCGTAATTTTTCTCGAGCCGGGGGACTTCTTTTGGCCGCGCTCTCCTTTATGGGTATGAGTTGCTGCCGTCCTTCCCTCCTTAGACCATGTCCATAGTTTTCTATGAGCGGATACACTGGGTAGGATGATGATGATTATGATGTTCCACTTTATAGTGTTCCCCTCCACTTTCTTAAGTTTTGTGTCCAAATGAAATGGGACAAAGTCATTGGAATAAAGGAGGAATTAAACTTATTCTTTTCATAACTTAATGGAGTCAAATAAATTTTAATTTGAGTCTTATAACATTAAAAAATAACAAATATAGCTAATGATTAGTTATCTAGAGCAAATTATTTAATGCATATTTTATAGGATCATACGATCCAATAATCCAATTCTACAAATTTCAATCTTAATCTCTTATCAATCCTAAGTAAAATCTCGATCTATTTTACACTATTAATTGTTTACAAGATCCAATAAGCCACTTCAAAATTATGAAAGACATAAGACTTCCAGGTCCAACATTCAAAATACTTTGAATATTTTATCCTACATAATATATTGACACTCAAACGGAAAATCAATGGGAATATAAGTATCGACATGTTCAAGATTGGAGAAACAATCATTCAACAAAATATATGATTTGAAAAGTCGACTTAATCCTCAAAAGTCAAAACCATCATGTAAACTACCAAAATTATCCATAAAAACAATAATAGAAACACAAATTCTTACTTGAAAGTCTTTTGTAAAAACGGCTCTCAAAAACCCAATTTAATTCTAAATATATATTGTTACAACTCTAAATAAATTTAGACTGAACTTTTAAGAGTCGTCTTTACAAAAAATGATTTCTCAAAAGAGCACCTGTAATAGAAATTCGAGCAAAAAGGAAAAATCTACTAAGAAAATAAACAAACGTTCATCGAAACAACGTCAAAATTTGGCACGGGTTGTCGTTTAACATTTAAGTCAAAGATAAAAATTTTAACAGAAAATACTTGTAAACTTAATCTTAAGGTAAGTCCAAATTGAACACAGGAAGCGATGACTTTTCAATAAAAATTCTACTTCATCCGTTGTAAAATACTTGCACCAAATACGTTTTAGCGCAATTCAATATGTTTATCAAATTATTTATATTTAGACTTACACATAACCAAAAATTATAAAATTTGATATAATGAAAATATATAATGAGACGAATAAAACAAGATTCAACATGATTTTTTTTTTCTGGTATAATAGCCAAACTATTTAATTTACCATAAAATGATGAATAATTCAAAAGTTGGTTTGATACAAGTAATATAAAACGAAAGAGGTAATATTATACTCCCTCCGTTTTCTACTGTTCTTCCCATTTAGAGTATTCTATTTTGGAAAGAGAAATTTGAATAAGATTTTTAAGACATAAGTAGAAGACAAAATATATCCATGTGAGATCTCGTTAGATTCGTCTTAATGCATACTTTTTTATTATATATTTTTCGTAATTTTTTATAATGCGTATTTAAAGATATTTAGACTTAAAATTTACTTTTAAAATTGTCCAAAAACTATGGGAAGAACATTTGGAAATAGAGGGAGTAAGATGATTGATAATATCCACCAAGAATATGAATGTCATCATAATTTTAGTTACTAGCTTAAATCCCGTGCCAAGCACGGAAAATTTAAAAAAATTAAATAATTTCTTAAACATAAACAAATTTTATTTAAATTATCATGATATTAATTTGTTATTTGTTAACTATAATAAATATAGAGAAAATAATATTTGACGTCTAAGTGAAATTAAACGATCAATTTACATTTTCTTATGCTCGTAATATGAATATATTTTTTATGTCAAATATAATTGTAGTAACGTTTTATTTTAAATAAAGTAACTTTTTATGTCAAATATTTCTAAGTGTCTTTCTTTTGCATTATTCTCTTACTTGAATTATTCCTTTGATTCTCATTTTTTAAATGTTATTAACATTTAATGGGTCAAATTTTACTTTGATATTGTTTGACCAATTCTTTATTGTCATAGAATTGAATGTATTTTAGAGGGAAAACAATCAACATGAGAGTGACATGTGTCCTTTCTAAATAATGGCTTTAGTATATAGTATGTTGAACATTTAGTGTATAATAATATATACTACATAATAATCCTGAGTATTTTTATCACCAAGAACTACTAAGGTAGTGGGACAATCTATAAGTCCGTAATATATCGATTAAAGCTATTATAAATAGTGGGACAATATACGTATTAATTTACGTGGTCCAAAATAGGTGTTGTTAAATAACACAAAGAAAACAAAAGGACCAAGTCAAAGTGCTAGGCGCCGAGTCGGCGCTCATACTAGTGGCCTCGTCGCCGAGTCGGCGCTTGGCCACTGGAAACAAGGGATTTGGTCAGAAGGAAGGCGCCGAGTCGGCGCTCCCTTGGGTAGCCTCGTCGCCGACTCGGCGCTAGGCTACTGGAAGAATCTGTTTTGGTCAGTGAGTAGGCGCCGAGTCGGCGCTCCCTCCCCTGGGCTCGTCGCCGACTCGGCGGTCAGCCTATTATGTGACCGTTGCTTTTCTTCCCGTTTTCTTTGTGATTAATACCTAGGATTCTCCTTAATCCTCTTGATTTCTGATATTATTAGGGAGAATTATTGATAATAATGCTATGGATTAATGGCATTAATGTGTATGATCATCAATATGGTCATGAATGGTGATGAATGCACAAGGCTCCTCTTGTGTATAAATAGTGAACCTTGTGCATAGAGTTTCTTGCACCTTTCACATACAATTCCTGAATTCTTTGCTCTTCTCTCTCATTTGTTCTTAAGCTTGATCAAGAGAGTAATTAACTTTTGTTCAAGTGATACAATTCTCATAATTTCTATAAACACATAGTTGTTACATTACACTACCTAAGTACTAAGGTAGTGTTGGAGTTGTTTGTATCTCATTGTGGATTTCCAATTGCAAACCCAAGTACCGTTGTGGGGGAAATATCACAAAAGGAAAGTGATCACACGCCTACAACTTGTATCAAGTTTCCGGGTAACATTTGGTGTTACAAACTTATCTTCACTTTCTTTTGTGTTGTAATATTGAGTTGTAATTTCATTTTTGTCATCTTAAAGGGGTTTGAAACAAATTCCCGTTTGTAAATTTGTTTACATTATATACTCATTGTAATAATCTTTTGTGATACCTTCACCGATGGCATCAATGAAGGACTTTACATCTAACTTTGCTAAGTTAGAAAAGTTTGTCGGCGTCGACTTTAGACGTTGGCAAAAGAAAATGATGTTCATGCTCACAACTCTCAATGTGGCTTATGTTATAAGCTCACCAAAACCGGAGGTTGCTAAGTCGGATGATCCGGAAACGGTGATTCCGGAAACGGAGATTCTTGAACAAAATCGCAAACGTTCAAAGTGGGAAAATGATGACTTCATTTGCCGGGGGCATATACTCAATGGTATGCAAGACGCACTCTTTGATATCTATCAATACCATGAGTCCGCTAAGGAATTGTGGGATGCTCTTGAAAACAAATACATGGCGGAGGATGCTAGCTCCAAAAAGTTCCTTGTAAGTAATTTTAATTCCTATAAAATGGTAGAAGATCGCCCTATAATTGATCAATTTCATGAGTTGCAAAGAATGCATGCTAACCTAAAATTGCATAAAATTGAGATTGATGAAGTTTTCTTGGTATCTAGCATAATAGACAAATTGCCTCCTTCTTGGAGGGATGTTAGACATGCTTTAAAGCATAAAAGGGAGGAGATTACACTCTCCGACCTTGGGCAACATATAATTGTTGAGTCTAGCATTCGGTTACAAGAAAACCGGAAGGATGATAATCCTAATGTACCTACTATTAATATGGTTGGGGAAGGGAAACCACAATCCCGTCCCGGAGATAAAAGGAAGAGGAATGACTCTTCAAAGGGGAAAGCTACTAATCCCAATACCGAAAAGGTATGTTGGGAATGTGGTAAGCCCGGGCACCGAAGGAAAAATTGCTTCGTCTTGAAGAACAAGCAAAAGAAATCCAAGGGGAATGGTCAAGCTTCTACAAGCAAGGGACCATCCACTCAAGGTAATCTTGCAACTTTTGTTGAAAATTCTAATATGAGTTTTTCTACTATGAATACTAATATTAGTGGTTTGCAGGATGATACTTTGGCTTGGTGGATCGATTCGGGGGCATCGAGACATGTATGTAATTCTACACAATGGTTCAAAACCTTTAACAAGGTTGTTGATGGGGAGCATCTCTACATGGGAAACAATGCACCTATCAAGGTCCAAGGCAAAGGACAAGTTGAATTGTTGTTTACTTCGGGGAATCTTTTAGTTTTAAGAGATGTGTATTACACACCCGAAATAGGTAGAAACTTAGTCTCGGGTCCTATTTTGAATCGGTTGGGCTACAAACTAGTGTTTGAAGCCGATAGGTGTATTATCTCTAAAAATAATTTGTTTATTGGGCGTGCTTATCTATGTAATAGTCTTTTTAAGCTTTCATTAGATTTAAATAAAAAATGCTATTTGTAATGTTTCTACCATGAATGAAAGTGATGATTTGCATTATTTGTGGCATGTTAGACTAGGACATGTAATTTTTGACAAAATTTCTTTTATGTCTAAACATGAGTTAATTCCAATGTGCAATAAAATGTCTAAAAATTGCAAAACGTGCATGTTAACTAAGATCACTAGAACACCGTTTAAAAGTGTTGAAAGAAAAACCGAAATTTTGGAGTTAATCCATAGTGATCTTTGTGATTTTCATAGTACACCGTCTTTGGGAAACAAAAAGTATGTCATAACTTTTATAGATGATTTCTCAAAGTTTTGTTATGTTTATCTTTTGCATTCAAAAGATGAGGCTCTTGAACACTTTAAGATTTACAAACAAGAAGTAGAAATACAAATTGGTAGTAAACTTAAAAGGTTGAGAACCGATAAAGGAGGTGAATATTATGATCCGCTTTATTTCAACTCAATGGGTATTATTCATGAAACAACCGCCGGTTATGCACCACAATCTAATGGTGTGGCGGAGAGGAAAAACCGTACTCTACAAGAGATGGTTAATTCCATGTTATCCTACTCGGGTTTGAGTGATGGATTTTGGGGTGAAGCAATGTTGACGGCTTGTCACATTCTTAACCGAGTTCCAATGAGAACGAATAAGGAAACTCCTTATGAACTTTGGTACAAAAAGAAACCAAACTTAAGTTATCTTAAGGTTTGGGGTTGTAACCATTGTAAGAATGCCCGGCAACAAGAAAAAGAAGCTCGGTGAACGTGGGCTTGAGTGCATCTTTATAGGCTATGCTATTCATAGCAAAACCTATAGGTTCTATGTTATAGAACAAAATGACTATATATCGCTTCATTCGATTATAGAGTCAAGAGATGCCATTTTTTAGACAAAGACATCTACAAAGTTGTACCAATGAAAGTGTTGATGATAGTCAACAAAGTTCACTTCTAGATGTTGATGAAAGTCAACAAATAGATGAACTTGATTTAGTTGATCCTATTCCTAAACGGAGTAAGAGACAACGGAAAGCGAAGAGCTTTGGACCGGATTTCCAAGTATACTTGGTTGAAGGTGATAGAAGTGAAGTATCTTCTAGTGTTCCATATCTATATAATGTGGAAGGTGACCCATTGACTTATAGCGATGCTATGGCATCACATGATAGTGCTTTTTGGAAAGAGGCTATCGATGATGAGATGCAATCCATCATGGGAAATAACACTTGGGTGTTAGTGGATCTTCCTCCGACTTGTAAACCAATCGGTTGCAAGTGGATTTTCAGAAAGAAAATGAAAATCGACGGTACTATTGATAAATTCAAAGCCCGTTTAGTGGCTCAAGGCTTTAGACAAAAGCACGGTATCGATCATTTCGATACATATGCACCGGTTGCAAGAATAACCACTATTCGGTTATTGGTAGCGTTAGCTACGGTCTATCATCTAGAAATACATCAAATGGATGTTAAAACCGCATTTCTATATGGGGAATTAGATGAGGAAGTATATATGAAACAACCCGAAGGGTTTGTTTTGAAAGGACAAGAACAAAAGGTGTGTAAACTTGTCAAGTCCTTGTATGGACTTAAACAAGCACCTAAACAGTGGCATCAAAAATTTGATGAAACTATATTGTCTTTTGGATTCAAGTTGAATCAAGCCGATAAGTGTGTGTATAGCAAGTTCGATAGCCATGGTAATGGCGTTATCATTTGCCTATACGTTGATGACATGCTTATTTTTGGAACTTGTATAACACAAGTCCAAGAGACAAAAGATTTTTTGTCTAGATCTTTTCAGATGAAGGATATGGGGGAGGCTGATGTGATCTTAGGCATTAAGATCATAAGGCAAGGGAACCGTATTAAGTTAAGTCAGGCTCACTATGTTGAGAAGATACTTAAGCGGTTTAATATGCTTGATAAAGCGCCGGTCTCTACTCCCATGGAACCGGGTATGAAGTTTGCAAAACATACCGGTCAACCAATTTCACAATTGGAGTATTCAAAGGTCATAGGATCTTTGATGTATGCTATGACTAGTACTAGGCCTGACATAGCATTTGCGGTGGGTAAACTTAGTAGATTTACTAGTAACCCAGGTCCCCATCATTGGATGGCGATAAGGAGAGTATTAAGATACTTGTTACGTACCAAGGACTTTGGTATTACGTATAGCGGGGAACCTCCTATTCTAGAAGGTTATTCTGACGCTAGTTGGATCACTAATGAAGAGGATAACTCTTCTACTAGTGGATGGGTGTTTGTTTATGGGGGAGGTGCCATTTCTTGGTCATCTAAGAAACAAACATGTATAGCCGACTCTACGATGTCAGCTGAGTTTATCGCTTTAGCTTCAGCAGCAAGTGAAGCTGAGTGGTTGAGGAATCTCATGTTTGAGATACCTTTGTTACCTAAGCCAATTTCACCGGTGGCGATTCATGCGGATTGCATGACGGCTTTAGGTAGAGCTTATAGTCAAGAGTATAATGGTAAGTCTCGTCATATTGCTCTTAGGCATAGCCTTGTGCAAGGACTTATCATTAACGGGGTCATAACTTTTGACTATGTGAACACTAAGTTCAATGTGGCGGATTCGTTTACGAAAGCCATGAATAGAGACTCAATTGAGAAAGCCTCAATTGAGATCGGTTTATGTCAGTAAAATCATTTGGAAAAGCCCAATTCACGCATGAGTAACATCGTGTCTGAATTCAATGTGGTAAAGTCCTCTTGGTTTTTGTTAAAGCAACTCTTGCATGACCCATCGTTGCTTTGTACCGTGATGGAATAAGGTAGTCGTCTTGAAAGTTCTCAAGATCAAGAGTTGAAGAGCTCTTGGTGTTATATCCACGTCACGGGGATATGTTTTATACGTAATGAGAACCTACCTATATAAGTTTGAAGTGTGGCCGCTTCAAGTAGTCAAGATTGGCATAATGACTATGATGAACTTATGAATAAGATACGGACACGGCCTTATAATGTGTCAAGTTAATAACTTTGTGTTATTTATTTTGTGTGTGCTACATCTTCAAGTGGTTGGATGAGTCGATTGATTCAATTCCTTATGGAAATCAACTCTGGCTCGATCACTTGTTAAGTGTGTTGTACTAGGCGTTAATTCAATCCGTAGGGATATTAGCGTTGATGCATGAAATGTATTATGAGTTTTGGTAAATGAGAGGCTTATTATACCCAAAATGGGGGAGGATTGTTGAACATTTAGTGTATAATAATATATACTACATAATAATCCTGAGTATTTTTATCACCAAGAACTACTAAGGTAGTGGGACAATCTATAAGTCCGTAATATATCGATTAAAGCTATTATAAATAGTGGGACAATATACGTATTAATTTACGTGGTCCAAAATAGGTGTTGTTAAATAACACAAAGAAAACAAAAGGACCAAGTCAAAGTGCTAGGCGCCGAGTCGGCGCTCATACTAGTGGCCTCGTCGCCGAGTCGGCGCTTGGCCACTGGAAACAAGGGATTTGGTCAGAAGGAAGGCGCCGAGTCGGCGCTCCCTTGGGTAGCCTCGTCGCCGACACGGCGCTAGGCTACTGGAAGAATCTGTTTTGGTCAGTGAGTAGGCGCCGAGTCGGCGCTCCCTCCCCTGGGCTCGTCGCCGACTCGGCGGTCAGCCTATTATGTGACCGTTGCTTTTCTTCCCGTTTTCTTTGTGATTAATACCTAGGATTCTCCTTAATCCTCTTGATTTCTGATATTATTAGGGAGAATTATTGATAATAATGCTATGGATTAATGGCATTAATGTGTATGATCATCAATATGGTCATGAATGGTGATGAATGCACAAGGCTCCTCTTGTGTATAAATAGTGAACCTTGTGCATAGAGTTTCTTGCACCTTTCACATACAATTCCTGAATTCTTTGCTCTTCTCTCTCATTTGTTCTTAAGCTTGATCAAGAGAGTAATTAACTTTTGTTCAAGTGATACAATTCTCATAATTTCTATAAACACATAGTTGTTACATTACACTACCTAAGTACTAAGGTAGTGTTGGAGTTGTTTGTATCTCATTGTGGATTTCCAATTGCAAACCCAAGTACCGTTGTGGGGGAAATATCACAAAAGGAAAGTGATCACACGCCTACAACTTGTATCAAGTTTCCGGGTAACATTTGGTGTTACAAACTTATCTTCACTTTCTTTTGTGTTGTAATATTGAGTTGTAATTTCATTTTTGTCATCTTAAAGGGGTTTGAAACAAATTCCCGTTTGTAAATTTGTTTACATTATATACTCATTGTAATATAGTATAGATAAGTGACATGTTATTACCCTAAGACTAACTTTATAAATTGCATCTTTAATCTAGTGGTTGAACCACCTATCCTAATTATGTAGCTACTACATAGGAGCAATGAGATTATTTGACATTTTTGTACAAACTTTTTTTTACCTTAGCAAGTTTTGAAGACAATTAAAGTAAGATATTCTCTTTAATCAATAACATAGTTGATTAACCCAACTTATTTCCAAGTTGTTTAGGTAAATTTGACAGGGTTAGAGTGGAAATTAAGCATTGAGTCAAAATGGTAGCATGCATTATTGCCTATTAATACAACTATTTAGGGTACTTTATTATAATGGCATAGCTCTCCGCATTTAGTTAATGGGTCCTCAAATCCAAATTTATGATTTATTATCATAATTGATTGGCTCTCAAAAACTGTGGTTTAATCTAGTGGTTGAATACTTTTTATTTTATTGTTATCAGGTCCGGTCCGACTATTTACAAGAACATAGAGTATTATAAATGATGGTTCAGGGTCTGTTATTTTGAGGGGTCGAAAATTTTGATATATTTAATTTTTATTTATATATTAAGAAAGAACTATAATATTTTTAATGTAAAGTGATATAATATAATACTCCCTTCGTTCTTTTTTGTTCTTTGCTCATTTATTTTTTGCACGGTTTCTAAAGCAATTTTCGACTCTCAATATCTCTAAATATGCATCATAAAAAATTATAAATAATATATAATATGAAAGTATACATTAAGACGATTTTAACAAGATCTCACATGGATATATTTTTTTTTATCTTTGATATATCTCTCAAAAACCTAAATTAAATTTCTCTATCCTTAAAGTGGAATATTCCAAATGAGAAAACATTAGAGAACGGAGATAGTATATGACAATAATTTTTCGCAATTAATGGTCATGAGTGACCTTGTTAATGACCAGTTATATTTTATTTTTGAGTTATTCGTTGGTGGAAGCAATTTTGGTACATTTAATTTATAGTTTTTTCTAGGTTATAGGTTAATTGACCATATTATTGTTTTCTAATTGATAAAAGTACGTAGTCTTTTATCAATTATTTCTTTAAAAGCATTATGTTCGCATTTTAGGAACTCACTTTTCGGCTCTCGTTTAGGGCTCCAAAAATGAGGATTTTGTTCGCGTTAAGTATAGGTAGAATAATTTTCAATCATAAGTACATTTAATAGAATAATTGTAATCAGTTATAAATGGGTGTTAGTGATAGTCTTAGTAGTATAATACGGGACATAAATATGTATTAGAGTTTAGGAAATTAAATGAAACAAAACAATATTCTTCTCCTATTCTAAATTTCTTCTCATCTCCCTCTCTTTCCTATTCACTTGGTTGTTTGAGATTTAACAACCATAACATTGGTATCGGAGCCATTCTTTCCTTGGCACTAATAGTAATATTATATCTCTTCTATTCTCTTCTAATTGAAAATATGTCAAATCTTGCATATAACTTGTTTTTAAGAATGCATTGCCATGTTCCTTTTAGTTCTTGGAGATTTTGCCCAAACTAGAGACTTCTTTTATTGGTTGCAAAGAAGAGGAGTGATGAGTTTTACAAAACCATACAATTTGAAGAACCAATTATCCCACAACTTGAAGAAGCCAAACAAAAGAAGGTTATCAAATCTTTTAAATAACTTATAAAAGAGAATGTTTTGACAGTTGGGATAAAGGATTGTGTGAATGGTGTAATGAACCAATTACTGATCATAATGCCAACATAATAGTGATAATTGAGAATTTATTATAGTACATGACGAAGGAATAATTATGTGATTGCATTACAGATGTTCGATAGCTTGCTTGAAGCAAATACTATAAATATGCAACGTGTGATTTAAAAATAGATACTCAAGAATCTTCAAATGTTCATCATATGAACTCATATACAAAAAGTAAGTTGGGTTCTAAAGGTTTTATTCATATGGAAGGTGATTTGGTTAATTGTGTGATTGATGACATGAGTGAACATGATTTAGTTATAAATCATGAATGTTTTGTGGCAATTGAACCTAAAAATTTATTTTCCAAAATTTGGGGAAATTCTTTAAGTTTATTTAATTGAAAATTCTATTCTTTAAACTAAGAATATGTTAAGAGAAACTAATCAATGGGTACGCACATAATGTGAGAGCATTGTGAAAATTGGTATTTTTGTCAAGAGTGCAATCAAGCTCTAAGAAGGTTAAAAGAAGATATGAGATGTACAAGAAAAAGAGAAAAATTTATGCAGAATATACTTAAGGAGTGCTTGACTCACCTTGGTTAATAAAAAGCAAGAAACGGTAGATTTATGCATGTTTTTAGTTTTATTCATGAAGTAGTGAATAAATACAATAAATATGACTTGTTATCATATCAACAATCCGAGTCTCAAAATCCAATGTTACTCATAAAAATCAAGCAACTGTTAGGTTATATGGAAGTACAATAGCATGACTTTGAACGCAAATAATGTTGATTACACTTCATTGTCTAGATACTCCTCATACTCCACAAAATCATCAATACTCCACAAAATCATCAATATTCAATACTAAAGGCAAGGTTCAAATTAATGACTTACTATATGTGACGGTCTTATTATTTATAGAAATCATTATATTGCACTTGTTGGTTTCAAGGCTTATCCTAGTGATTGTTTCAAAATGAAAGATATAGGATTCTTGGTCCTTTAAAGTATTTCTTAGGTATAAAAGTTGCTCATAGTACTTCATGTCTTTTTTCACTTTGGATTTCATTTCTGAAGCAGGTTTATTAGGGGCAAAGCCAAGTGGTTTTCCAATAAATTAGCAAGACCACAAGTTCAGTTGTGCCACAAGTGAGCACCTTGCGAATCCGAAGATTTATCATAGCTTGGCTGCTTGATCTACCCTGCGATCACTAGACCTGATTTAGCATACTCCGTTAATATCTTATTCCAGTTTGTACAAGAGTCTCGAAGTGAGCATTGGGAAGAAGCTACGCGTGAAGTCTGTTATCTAAAAGGTACCCCGAATTAGGGTATCTCGTTGAATGTTGATAATGATCTCACCTTTACAGGTTGGTGTGATTCGGATTGAGCGGCTTGTCCTCTTACTTGTCCCTATATAATAGGTCGGTTAGTGTTTAGAAATTTCTCCTATTTCTTGAAAGATTAAAAAGCAACCTAGTGTGTCGACTTCTTCTGTAGAGGCTGAATACATATTCATAGTGACAATTACTTGTGAGTGTAACTGGCTTAAGGGCTTATTGTTGAGTTTAGGTGTGCACCACCCAAAGGCAATCAAGTTGTTTTCTGATAGTCATTTTGCTTTGCATATCGCAAATAATTCGGTTTTTCATGAAAAACAAAAAATATTGAAGTTGATTGTCATTTTGTTTCAGATGCAATCGTTGAAGGCTTGATTCCTCCATCCTATGCTCCTACTACTGCCCAATTTGTCGACATCTTCATAAAGGCACTTAGAAAGTCGCAGTTTGACTTTTTTCTCTCCAAGTTGGGCATTTACAAAACTCATTCTCCAACTTAAAGGGGTATTGGGAATAATGTATTTTGTGGGATATTTTTTGTAGTTATCTTTTACAATTTTCCTATTTCCTAATTGCTTAGGTAATTATTGGATTCACTTATATATATTGGAATTGTTTGATTAATAAAGTTTAAGCCATAAGTTTTTATACTAATTCTACACGAAGTCATCTTTTAGTAGGTATATACGTTGATTAAAGCACTACCCTTCATTTCAATGACTTTGTCCATTTCATTTAGGCATGTTTGCTAAGACACATATTGAAGTTTTAATATCTCTGACGGTGCATAACTAAAAATTATAAAAAGCTGATATTAATAATCATTGCGTTGAAAAGAACTAAACAAAATCACACTCGACTATGCTTCAACTGATACATTTAAAATAAAATATAAATTAAAACTAAACTACTCCCTCCGTCACATATAGTTTGAAGCAAAGAGAAATTTGTGTTTTTAAGAAAAAGGTTGATAATGGTAATAAATAAAGAGAGAGAATGAATTGTGTTGTTGAAATTAAAGAGAAAGTTAAAATGTATGGATGAGAATTAAAGGAAGTGCTAGGACATAGTTCGAAAATAAAAATGATGCAAATTAAGTGAGATAGATCAAAATTGAAAATGGATCAAATTAAATACGACCGAAAAAGTATAAATAATTTCAAAAATTAAAATGAGACAAAATCACTGAAACAAAAATAGTGTAAAATAAGGCAGCATTGAAAAAAAATCATAGAATGAATTGGAAGGAGTGGCCTTAAAATATTACTCCCTTGTCTCAAACTCAAAAAAAACAATAACTCACCCCTATTCAAAATTATTGTCCACTTTCCTTATTTAATCGATTCATTCTAATTGTCCACTTTCTATTTTTAGCAAAGATTTTTTTACCTAAATACTTCCAACTACCCCAACTTATGGAGTATTATTTAAAATACTTCATCTACCACGTTTTCAATTATTATAATAACTTAAATACCCCAACTATCACCTTTATAATTATTATAATCACTTAAAATATCCCAACTAAAATCTGTGTGCAACCTAAAGTGGACAATAATTTTGAATAGGAGGGTGTATATTGAAATGAAAAAATGGGTTTAAAGTTTGAAAAAAATGGGGAAAAGAAGTGCGCAAAGTAAAGATGCTATTTAAGTGATGTGAAGGCAGAATCATGAGTCACCTGAAGGCTGAAGGCTGAAGGCTTAAGGCTAAAGCTGGCATTTGATTCTCAAACCATTACTTCTTTCCGTACCGTTTCTTACGTCATCCTTCTGTCCCTCCTCACAGTCACGCCTTCCACTTGATTAACTACTTTTTCCCTTATCGACACCTACCCACAGCTGGCACCTGCTCAACACTCCAAAACAAAATATAATTCTGATAATAAAAAAAAAATTATGAAAATAATAATTTTTCTTTTTTGAAATTAAAAGATTTTATTAAGATTTAACTTGACTCTGATCATAGTTTTTTTATGAGAAAAATACACTGAATATAATAATGATGAAATATCTTAAAATTCGAGAGAATTTAGAAAAACTGAACTAATTAAGTTGTTATTAAATAAACATTCATTGAGTTCCATTTACTACCTCTCTAAGGACCTGACCAGGGATAGGCCCAAATGGCGGCGCCTTATCCACATCAAGAGAATTTATATAAACTAACTAAGTTGTTATTAAATAAACATACATTGACTTCCATTTAATTCACATGAATTGGTCACTTAAGTTTCAATTCCTTCCTTCCTATTGAATTCGATTTGATAAAGTTTAATTTTATTCCAATAAGTTTAATACATGATTTAATAAAAATTTATACTGTAAAGTTTTTTTCGTTTACTGGTAAACCGTTTGTGCACTTTTGCGTTAAATAAACCTATAAAATGAACAAAATGACGTATTACATATTATAAAAATTTACAGTATCAAGAATAAACAATTACTCCATATGCCAGGAAGTTAATCATCATTGTCATCATTATCTTCAATGTATTCCGCTCATAAGATTAGACTTTGAGGAGGGAGGGAAGGAAGACGCCAACTCATACTCAAAAGAGAATGTAGCCAAAGAGTCCTTCAGCTTTAAAACACAATTAAATTAATATTTATTGTAAAGTTTCTGATGCATGGTGCGTGTTCATAATTGTTATATTTTTATTTATTAGAATGAAACAAATAAAAAGTAACTTGCATATTACAATTTTGTTTTTTCAGAGAAGACTAAAATTAAATTGAATAATCCCATTCCTTTGTATCATTGAAATCATGCATCATTTGACTAAATGATGTAAGAGTTTTTGGAGTCAAATAATGCTATTTGAATAGAATAGAGGGGGAGTAATATGTATCAAAAAAAAAAAAAACTTAATTGAGTTAGTCAAAATAATTTTTTTAAATGTAGAAAAGATATTGTTGATTCAGTATAATAACAGAACTTTACACTGCTGGTATAAAAAATTCGAGAAAATAAAATTGTCATAATAACACCCAACACTGAGGTAGTAATACTTTCTTATATTTACTATTATATTTCCATTTGTTGTTTTGTTACTATTTATTAATTATTTATAATCAATAAGTTAAACATAGTTAAGTGCTTAAGTAGAAACTTGTTTAATTCAATTCAATATAAACTTTATCAATATAAATTTCTTTATTATTTTAAATTAAACGTACATAATATTAAATATTTAGAATTGAATATATGAATTGATAAATTTTACAAAAGTTAAATAATAATAATTGTGACTCCAATCTAAGGAAAAGCTCAGCAATATAGTGTATTGCAGCACTCACCAGGTCAATTTTCTTCATTGGTACTCTCAATTGATTCTGGTTAGAGAAAGTTTTAGTAAATAACGGATATTTGTTACGTTAATAAATCACCCTTATGTGGTAGGATTTAATAGGGTGGACGTTTTGTTATTTTAATTTATCTTTTTCTATTTTATTTATTCTATTATTATTTTTTTTCTTTTTATGATGATTTTTATACATTACGGTTATTGGTTAAGATTTATTGTACTGGTTATGTTAAAGGCTTAAAGCCAATCTATGATAAATGGAGTATATAGGGCGCTACTATGTAAGAAAAAATGTAATTAAGCAGATTTTATTTGAATTGTTTAATCGCTTATTTTAATGATATTAAATTCTAATAATTTTTGTTTATACATAACTTAAGATATAAATGACTAAAATTAATACATTGGATTGTATAATAAGGTTAAATATAACATGTATAATTGAACGGAGTTACTCTATATAGAAAATCCTAAAGACCTCCTATTCAATTTACTTTAGCATTTTATTGTATTCATCAATTTACTCTATCCTTTGTCTTACTCAATTTACTTTATTTTTAATTTTGAGCATTGTATTCAATTTCTTAATTTATAAAGTATGTTGTTGATAGATATAACGAAACAACAAATTTAACTTTTGGCGATATTGGATTTGGTGGCATTAAAAAAATACCCCTAATTCATATTTTTAGTGTAATGATTATTGATTTTTATTTTAAGTTCTACGATAAATTGATTTAGCGGCACTTTATTTGGTCTTTAGTGGTATATATGTAACTGTGACTATTAGTCTATAGTGGCATTTATCATTTAAATTAAATGTTGCTAAATATATGTATATCTCACTAAAAGCAAATTATGTTGTAGTGTAATTATTTTTCTAGGCTTATTGTGCATGTTGATTTATGTTGGATTAGACTCGATACAAATCTATATGTTTCGCTAAATATATGTATATCTCACTAAAAGCAAATTATGTTGTAGTGTAATTATTTTTCTAGGCTTATTGTGCATGTTGATTTATGTTGGATTAGACTCGATACAGATCTTTATGTTTCGCTAAAGATTTATAATCAAAAAATGGATGACACCAAATTTATTATTAAAAACCGACACAAATATATACAAAATTTTAATTGAATTGTTGTAATAAAAAAAAGAACAAAAATTTAAAAATTAATATTGCCAAAGTAGAAAGGTGGACGAATATATAGCACAAGTGCCCCAACTCAGTAGTCACTAACAAGTAGGGACTGCACAAATCAACATTCAGTATTTCAACATCAACTTCCCAAGAAAAGTTGCATATATGAAGAGAAGTTAACAAGTGGGAACAAATCAATGGACCCCCTCACCAACTCACAAAGAATCTTCCAACCCTTGTATTTTTTGAACTAATTTTTTTCAAATTTGAAATTTCGTGTCAAATAATTTCACATATCATACAATTGTCTCATTCCCTTAAGGGTATGAGTTGCCGCCGTCCTTCCCTCCCCAGATCCTACCTATAATTTTTTATGAGCGGGATACACTGGGTATGATGATAATGATGATGATGATGATACAGTTGTGTCATTCATTTATAATTTATTTGTTAATATTCAAATTTTAATACTTTCTCCGTTCCATTTTAGTTAAACCATTAAGTTTGGAACAATATTTAAGGGCTGTCAAATCAGTATGGTATAAGTTGGGATGAAGTATGATTGATGGTGATATGTGATGTAGAAATAAAAAAATTATTATAAATAGATAGTGGTTGTGACTTGTAGGTATATTAAATAATTAATGGGATGATGTATGATTGATGATGATATGTGGTAGGAATAAAGTGAATATAAAATAAGTAGATTATTTTTGCCAAAAATAATAATATTGCAAGTAATATAAAACTTTCAAAAACGATAAATGTTGCAAGTAATATAGGACGGAGGAAGTATCATACTTTTCTTAAATAAGTAAAGGAATATAAAAAAAATTCAATTATTACGTTAGGTATTACTTGAGCCGATTGTATCATATGTGAGGTGTATGTAAATGTGTATTCACTATGTGCTTATTAAATTTAGTGAAAACTACTATAAATGTTGAAAGCATAGTAGTGAATAAGACAAGATACTAATATTCAAACAACACCCTCAACAAAAGCAAATTGATATTCATTCAAGCTTGTTAACCACATTTTTTATATGCTAAATTTTGATTATAATCCAACACTCTTTTGATTTTATTCACATATTTATCTAATAGTTTTGAATGAATTATTAAAGTCTAAATCTTTTTAATTGTTGCTTTATATATATTTAAGAATTTGTTTAAATTCTTAATATATTGGCTTTATATTATAAGCTTGTTTGGCAATATAGTATTTATCAAAATTTATCATTATTGTCATTGATGAATATCTAAAAAGTGTTTCATGTTTTTTTTTTTCTTATATTTTCACTAAAAGTAAGAAAATTCTTTTATGTATAAGTGCATCTGTGATTCCGTGTTAAAGTTTTGACAAAAATTATAATGGTTAAGAAAACTAAGGTTGATCAATTAGATTTATCTATTTTTTTTCTGTCTAAAATAAATAAACTTATTAGTATTTATACTCCTAATTAAATTTTTTATTTTTCTAATTTCTTTTGATTTTTCTCTCCATAACGGATCCATTGACAAAATATATTCTCACACCTCATCTTCAATTTCAACTTTTTTTATAGTTGACTTTAGTACAATAAAATTTTGCTAATAAAAGTCTTTTTAACTTTAATACTCCCTGATTTTTTCATCCGCTTTAGAATATTTTATTTTAAAAAAGGAAAATTTCAAATAAATTTTTGAAGGAAATATTAAAGATAAAATATAGTGTGTAAGATTCTATTAGATTTGTCATAATACATGGTTTTTTTTACTATACAATTAGAAACATAAAGCCTTAAAATTTAATTACTTTTAAAGGCATGCAAAACATAAAATAGATGAATACAAATGGAACATAGGGAGTATATTAAGTTAGAGATTAATGAGGATAACTTTGAAATATTGATTAATTTATGTAATTTTTTTTCATTGAAGTCATTTGATAATTTAAAATAATTTACTTGCATTTTATGATATTTAACTAGAAAGAATAACAAATTAAATGACTCAAATTTATGATGGATCAATCAACAAATGAGTTTAGAAATCAAATAAAAATTGCTTAAATGATGATTAATGACAATATACATCTCCTGAAAAACACCAGTACCTTAACTCACTACAAAACAAACGGATTATTAAATTGATATTAAAATAAATAATTGTCAAGGAATCAATTAACCAAAAGCTTAAACTTATGGTTGAGGCCTCAGAATATGTTATATACTCTAACACGCCCCTTTACACGAGAGCCCTTTGGGCTACAAGTGTGAATTCAACACAGGCTCTTCTCATACCTGATGTTAAATATTCCACTTAGATGAGGAGTGGTTGAGATTCAAACCCGTAACCTCTTGTCACGTTCGCTTCTAATACCATGTCAAGAAACCAACTCAACCAAGCTTTTGGTTGAATTGGTTACTTGACAATAATATGTTATAAATAATAATTAGATAATTTAATTTACCTTGAGGTTCTTGATGTTCAAACCATAAGTAGCAGTGAATTAATTAGAAGAGATAATAATAGTAATAATGAGTTAAGTATGAGCTGATGCAGCATCATCAAGATTCTCATATAAATAATTAATTATAATCCTAATTATAAATCAATCAAGATTAGAAATCAATAAGAATTAAATGTGAATCTTGAAGATACTGCATCTGCTAATACTAACTAAGTAGAGGGAGACCCAACAAGAAGATGAAGAAGGAGAAGGGTTAGAGGAAGATGAAGAAGATGAAGAAAGAGGGAATCAATGAGAGAAAATGTAGATAGGGTAGTGTTTGATCAAGTAGTAGGGGGTACAAATTACTAAAATCAGCACCACAAATATATAAACTTGGCAAGCCCACTAATGTATACTTTTAGTACTAGTCACAAATTTTAAGGTAGTAGTGGGGTCCATTCACTACTACAAATCATCACTTGTGCCACAGTAGTAGTCGTGGCACAAGTAAGAATTTCCCATGGCTATGATGTCTAGCCACGGGAATTTTAGTTTGAGACTACCGTGGCACAAGTGATCGTGGCTAGATTGTTGCCACGGGAAAATTATGGTTGTGGCAAAAACACTTTTTCTTGCCACGGTAGATCCCGTGGCTAATCATATTCTTCAGTCACATAAAGTGAATCATTGTAAATTATATTCGTCTACCAGACGCACCACACGTGGCTACAAATCATTTATACACTAGGCTCGTAAACAAGGAAATTCAACTAGTAGTATGAATTTAATGTTAACAATCAGTAACATTCCTTCCACACAAATGCCTTGGGTAGGATTTGAACACATGACCTTCAAGTTGGCATATCAATACTCCAACGACTAGGCTATAAGTTATTTAGTGATAACTTAAATTATGTTATTATACTTATAAAATAACACTCCTACCGCTTAGTGTATTATTACTATTATTATTATTATTATTATTATTGTTATTGTTATTATTATTATTATTATTATTATTATTATTATTATTATTATTATTATTATTATTATTATTATTATTATTATTATTATTATTAACTAGTTGAATAAAATTATTAAAGATAAGCTAAACAAAATTATAATTAATTGAAAAGAATTAGTTGCAAAATTAAAATTCATTTGGTCAACTAATATTCCTAAATATAACAAAATTAGTTGTATGTTAGAATAATATTACTCGTATTAATATATATATTACTTAGATAATATTTATCAGTTATTAATATATTACGATATTATTAGTCGTATACTACTATATTATTAGTTATACATTTTTTTTTGAATTCAAAATTCCGACTTAAAATTAATTTAGTAGCAATTTAGTCGGAAATTCCGACTAACGCTTGTTAGTCGGAAAATTAGTTAGAAACTTTCAGTCGGAATTTCCGTGTTTTTGTATAGTAACGGTTAGAGATTGAAAGAAACATTTTTAATGTGTTCTTGAATTTAAGAAGATGATAAGATCTGATTTTCACTAATTAAAAAATTGGAAAAGTCTTGGAATAGGTTAGAAACAATCTTTCTCTATTTTTGTTGAAAATACATTAATCTTACCTAAAATTATTGTTTAAGGTCTAGTATGAGTATTAAATTGAATAATTGTTTGTTGAATTTTTTTTCTTATATTAAATTAAAAGACAAGGAAAAATAATGACTTATTTTCTAATAAATATAAAACTAATTAAGTTGAATGAAGATTTTGAAATTTAAATAATTGATAAACTTTTTATTTTGTTAATTTTTTTTTAAAATATACTATACATGGCATGATCAAAACTTGCGAATAAATCAAATTCAGGTGTCTAATTTATAACACAATCACACAATAGCTA
Organism: Amaranthus palmeri; assembly: GCA_019776075.1. Classification (NCBI taxonomy): domain Eukaryota; kingdom Viridiplantae; phylum Streptophyta; class Magnoliopsida; order Caryophyllales; family Amaranthaceae; genus Amaranthus; species Amaranthus palmeri. Next base: position 63,107 of record JAAKBH010000116.1, read on the forward strand.
TTTAATCGTGGCCTATAAGTCTTTATTTTCCATCATAAGTATTTACCTGAGACATAATTTGTGGCACAAATTTTTTGTCAGATAAATATTTTGTTGTGACATGATTTTTGGTGCAACTTTTTGTTTGTCACAAAAAAATTAAATTTCCCGTGGCAAGATTTGTGGCGCAAGTGCTTGTTTGCCACTAGGGGTGAGCAAAATCGGATATCCGATCCGAAACATGCAGTCGGATCGGATATCCGATATCCGAAACATGCTATATCTGATATCCGATATCCGACTCGGATATCCGATATCCGGTATCCGACAATATTCGAATCGGATATTCGAGATATCCGATATCCGATGCGTATCAGAAAAAGTTGAAACTTTCCAGTTGGATATTCGAAATATCCGATATCCGATATCCAAATTTAGTCAAAATAATTTATTTAAAAAAATGTAATTTTATTCTTATGAATAACGGATATCCGAAACTACTTATAATATGCAAATATCCGATATCCGACTATCCGGAATAATTTCGGATATGTGACATCCGATATCCGACAATTGAAAAAAATGTCGGATATTCGGATATTCGAATCTACAAATATTGATATCCGAATTTGTATCCGATATCCGAAATTTCGAATCGGATATTTGATCCGAATTGTAACTTCGTATCGGATATCCTAAAATTCGAATCGAATATCAGATCGAATCATCGGATAATCGGATCATCAGATAATTTTGCTCAGCCCTATTTGCCACGATATTAATTTACCCGTGGCAAAAGTGTTTGTTTGCCACGGTATATATTTACCCGTGGCATAACTTGTGGCACAAGTGAATCTTTGTCACGATTATATTTACCCGTGGCAAAAAACTTGTGTATGGTAGTGATATTGTCTTGAAACCTATTTTTCCCGTGGCAAGATCAAAACTTGCCACGGATTTTGAATTTCCGTGGCATAATTAGTGGCACAAGTGATGATTTGTAGTAGTGATTTAAAAGATGATAATTGGGTATTTTAATTGATTAAATTGATTATAAAGGTGGTAGTTGAGTATTGGGAATTGGAAAAGTGGGGGTATTTGGGTAAAAAAATGATAGCCAAAAAAGAAAATGAGACAAGTAAATTGGACCGGAGGGAGTATAATTTTTTGTGAAAGACAGTTTCTTTAAAAGATCATCTCTAATAAGACCAGCTCATATATTTTTTTTAAAATATTTTAAGTAAGTATTAAGATTGAAGTAAGCAGACATTTAAGATATTGAAATTAGGTATTAAGGATACGATAAATAATCATTAAAGGTAATATAAATAGACATTAATTTTAATGACTTAAACTTAAAATACGTCTTTCAAATAGACTGTTTCTCTAGCTGAAGAGTAAAAACCAGAAAACAAATTCTTATTTGAGACCGTCTTTTGTAAAGACGGCTCTCAAAAGCCCAGCCCAATTCTAAATATATTGTTACAATTGACTATTTTCTAAAACAATGTTTTCTAATAATTCTCTTCTATTATATATTTTTCTGAAAATAAAATATATATAAAACCCTCCTACAATTGGCAATTCATTAATCAAAACCCTTGTTTATTTTTCGACTTTGAATTAAGAATTATACTAACTTGCTCTAATGGCGACGACCAATTTCTCTACTCCTTTGCGAGTGAACTTTTTGAATGGCTTAACAGAATCAGATTGGGATAGATTTCCAATTGCAATCAACCCTAATATATATGAATCACCTCATCAAATTACAGTTTATCTGGAACGCAATGATCAAAAACGTCATTAAATTATAATCTCAATCAATGAATTCGTTTTCTCATCGATAAGAAATAATGTTATAGGTGAATTTGTTCCTTATTCTGTGTTTCACACAACGAATTCTGATTATACGATGAGAATTGTGGTAGTGGGAGAGAGAGATAGGGAAAATCCTTTAAGTATAAATTCAATAGATATCTTTTATTATTTGGATCATGGAAGGAGTAATAGTCATCATACACGACGACAGTGTGATATTTGCTCCAAGTTCAATAATGCTATCAATAGATCAGGCGAAACGATGCCGTTTCACTCTTGTCCAAATGACGTCGTTGTTCAGAATTTTCGAACAACTGCGGGCCCCATTGCTCAAACCACTTTTTATCATTTATTTAATTGAATTCATAATTAAATCAGCAACTCACGTTCTCAAAAATATAAAATAAGCTTAAACGATGAATAGTGCCCAAAAATAAGATGTAGCAAGTATTATTGAACGGAGGAAGTACATTAGGCACCTCGTAGCAGCAATGAACACCACATCGACAACATTGCTAACCGTCGTACGTAGTCTCACTCAGTGTAAAAGCCAACAAAACAATCAACATTTTAAACTGGTCATACAAACCAACTAAAAGGCCAACAACCAACGACCAGCAACTAAATGTCAAACGCCCAACAATGGAACCTCTTTCTCTCACTATGTACATCCCAAAGTCTAAATTAAAATATCAATTCACACCCCTAGACAACTATGCGAGTATGCAACACAATAAACCAACATTACAATAACACCATATTTCATCCACATAAGAAGTGCAAGCACAAGTTAACATGGTATCTCCAGATTATGCTATACTATTAGGTTGTTCCGATTACAAAGCATACCCATTAAAGATTGCAAATTTGCAATCAACCAACTATAGCCACTAATGCTATTCCCTTATAAAAAGTGTAACCAAAAGACACTATAACTCAGATCAAATTTCAAGCTAAACACCAAAATAATTGCATTTCACAAGATTTCAAAAGGGTACAAAATGTAGGAAATAACTTGTTTTAGTTGAGTAATTTTTGTAGTTGAAGAGAAATTTGTTTTGGTAGAATAAAAGTGGATGATTGAATATTGGTAATTTCCACTTGTATTGCTTAAATAGAGAGTTACATAATAGGCCTATTTATAGCCCTTAATTTGGTACATCTTCACTAAATATCTTAGATATTTTCAATTTTTAATTAATTTCTAGGATGTTCTGAACTAATATCTAGATTATTTTATTTTTTTAATTACTTTTTCTAGCAATTTCTATTACAATATCTAGCATATTTTTATTTTGTTAATTCTTTAGTCTAGATATCTCTATCATAGATTTTTCTAGATTACTTTAACACAAAATGAAAGCATCAAAATCCATTCAAAGTAAGTAAACTTTAATGACCTTGAACACTAAACATACCAATTAACAAAAGAGAAGGATAACTTACAGGGAAAAGAAGAGAACTTTGCATGAATTGAGTCACAAAGATAAGAAATAGAACCCCTTTATGTTGATTAAATAGAAATGAAAGCAAAGTTCACAAATCCCAAACAAAGTTTCTCCCAGAAAGATTAGCTAATTACACCGTTAGAATCAAGAAGTAAACTTTTGACCAATAACCTTGATTTGAACCCAGAAAATCATGGTTAAATTAAAATAAAATCTGGGATTTTTACACGAACAAATAGGAGGGAAAGAAAAGTAAAAAAAACCCACTTCATAATAGGAAATGAAGGGATTAAAATGAAAAGGTAAGTTTGATTTTTATATTAATAAAATTTAGAAATAACAAGGCACAACAATGGTTTTGATAAGAGGGAACGAAAACAGTAGCAGCATTAAATGAGAATCAACTTTGAGATTTTGTTCTATGGGAAGCAAGTAAAACCATGGATTGAATTGGAAGTTTTGGGGCAAATAAGTGGAAAGATAAGAATACTGAAAAGTCATGAATTGAATTAGAAACATTTTGCACAAGAGTGAAAAGGTAGGATGAAAAAGTATAGAATAGGATGCTTAATCAGCAAGAACACTATTCATTTCAATTTAAATGAATAGTGTCCGAGGCTTAGCAACGTTTTATAGTTAAAGGATATCTAATAATTTTTTTTTTAAAAAGTATTTAATATAAAAATTTTTGCCAAAAGATACCTGATAAAATTTTTTCTTTTCTAAAGAGTATCAAGTAGGGATGGCAATGGGTATTGGACCCGACCCGGATCCGCGGACCCGTACCCGTTTTCACGGATCTGGGGCCAAAAAAATTAGACCCGTCGGGTCCGGGTCGGATCCGGGTCTAGTAGCAAAGTCACGGATCCGGATCCGGATCTAAGTAAAATACCCAGACCCGGACCCGCGGATCTTAGGACCCGTTTTTTTTTTAAATATAAATATAAATCAATATTATATCATATATGTTAATTTCCATTCCCACTTCCCAAGTCTGACATAAGTGACATTTTACCACTTTCCCTTTTCCCAAATAATTTCAAAACTCAATCCCTCTCCCTCCCTCCCAGATACCCAATTTCACTTATTTTCAAATACCCAAATAATTTCCCAAATATTATATCATATAAATCAATATTATATCATATATTTTTTTTAAGTACTAGATTGTTCGTTGGACTTGAAGATTGATCGACTTATTATGTAATTAAGTATTTATTATCATTAGTCTATGAATAGCATTATCGCAATTTCAAAACGATTCGAAAATACACCAAAAAGGGCAAAAACAAGCAGGACCCGTTTTGGACCCGGACCCGGTACTGGATCCGCAGTACCCGCGGACCCGGATATGGGTCCTGTAAAACTAGACCCGCGGGTCCGGATCCGGATCTGGACCCAGTATATGAAAACGGATCTGGATCCGGGTCCACCTAGACCCGGCCCAGATCCGACCCGTTGCCATCCCTAGTATCAAGTTACCTTTTCCATGAATTGACCGTCAAATATGTTGACTGTTTAATTTGAAAATTGTTCTTCCTTATTTTCAATTCAATTTCCTCACTACCATCTTCCTCTACTTTCTACTCAAAATCGAAATTAAATTGGAAAAACATTGAATATGAGAAAGAAGAATTTTTGTTTTTGACAAGTCAACAATTATATTTAACGGTCAACTGAAGGAAAACGTTACTTGGTACTCTTTGGAAAAGAAAAAATTTTATTAGGTAGTTTTTGGCAAAACTTTTTTATTAGGTACTTTTTTGAAAAAATATTTTATTAGGTATTTTCTGATATTTTTTCCCTATCATTAAAATACTTCTATATTAGATTAGAAAAATTAATATTAATAATCCAACGTTTTACTCATCCGTTGTACATAAATGCACCTTTCAATTATTTTTTAATAATTTAACCTTTTTCTTTAGTTTGCTATCAGCATAACCTTTTATTTTATTAATAATTTAACATTTGCCTATAATTTGTTGTCAGCATACCCTATTTAAAGAGGGGTTGCTTGGATCCCAACAATGGCAAAAGAACAAATATAGAAATTGATGAAAACCAGAATGTAACAAAAGAGATAACACAACAAGTTTAACGAGGTATCTTGTATACCTCCTCCTCAAAATGTTTACCTTCACTAATGGATTCAACAATACAATAATGAATAAATTCTCATACTTGAGAACAACCTCTCAAGCTATATATATCTCACAATGGAGATCTCGTAATACTAATACATAGAAGTATACTCTCAAATTTCTTACAATGTAGTGGCCCTCTCACAGTATATTTATGTGTGTTGTGGTGAATGATTCTATGAGTCATGAATCCTATTTATAGGCAAGGTATTCATGACTCTTAGAATTCCTCTCTTAATCACCATAAACTCATATGTAACGGTCAATATTTTACATAGCAATAAACTCTATAATAATGAATGACTTTAAAACCATATTAAAGCTCACCATTATTCCTAGTTTAATTGCCCCTTCAATACATAATTAAGTGACACATTAACTCTCCCACAAATTAACAATAAATTATATTCAATAGCCTTTTATTGCACCCTTAATGTTGCTCTCAACAATGATGTGTACGTCTTCTTTTGAGTCAATGAGTCACTACCATCACACATAAATAATATGACACTTGCACTAACACCTATAATCATATGCTGATGGAGAAATATTGATATTTTTAAAAAATAATTCAACATTAGACTTATTTACAACGGTTGGGTGAAAGATTGAATTATTAATATCAAAATTTTCTATCACAAATTCAAATAGTTTTTTGATTTTAAACAAATTCAAATATTTGAAGGTATTATTTTTTAGGGATATTCTACCTGGTAAGCATCAGGTATAACGAAATTCACAAACTAGCTATTCTTGTTTGCAATTCTACCAAATAGCACTCAACTTATGCAAATTCATCTGCCGTAGCTATATTAGCCTAAAAACGTTAGAAATACCGTTAAGTGGTGAATTTACATAATTGCCCTTGTTTTATTTTACTTTTATTTTACTTAATTGCCATTCTTCTTCTTCATTTGATACTGAATTTGCAGCTGTACCTCTCTAATAACACTTGCCTCATAACCCAACTTGTGTTCCTTCCCCTTCCTTCCGTTAAGCCTTCCTTTCATCCTCTATTCATGGGCTATTTTCCCCCTTTTGGGTAAGAACTAAGAACTAAGAACTAAGTAGAGAGACAAACAAACCGTAAAGATTATAGGTAAGATTAGTCTAGGAATACAGTCCTTGTAAAGCCAACACCAACAAGCATATATCCACAAAGTGAGAAGAAATAGCATTTTAACCATAGAATTGAAGTTGGAAGGTCGCCTCAAAGGGAAAGGAGTGAAGCAGAAGATCATCAGCTCAACTATAATTAGGGAGTAATGTTTTTTTTTCTTATTTAATTATAATTAATTAGGGTAATACTTGTATTAATTAGTTTGATGTTATTGTAGTTATACTGTTAAGATGTTGAAAAGGATGATGAAAGAAATAGAAAAAAAAAAAGGGTTTTATAAATTATAGGAGTAATTTATAATGGGAACAGTCTAAATTTGTGGAATCCAGCTAGCAATGCATATAATTTGTGTTGCCTCTTGAAATAGGACAATTTGCTTACTTAAAATAGGACAAGTTTGTATATAAATGGTGGAAATTTAGAAATTATTAAAAGAGAAATAAATTGGTTTTATTTTTTTAATAATGAAATTAAAAGAGATCAAAGGGCAGTGCAGATGGTTTTCCAACACAAGATTGATAGTTCAGAGAAGAGAAGTGTATGAAAGCTTGACTTCAATGGTTGTTCAAGGAAATGAAGAAGATGAAGAAGGAGCATCTTTTATTAGAATCAAACAAGGGCAATTAAGTAATTTCACAATTTAACGGAAAATTAACGTTTTTTACCATTATAGCTACGGCAGATGAATTTGCATAAGTTGAGTGCTATTTGGTAGAATTGCAAACAAGAATAGCTAGTTTGTGAATTTCGTTATACCTGGTGCTTACCAGGTAGAATATCCCTATTTTTTACAATCATCACACTGATGAAATGATCATATTAACAATTTAACATATAGCAATTGACTTCTAGAATAATTTATAATTTAACGCAAGTTAAAAATGATTTAATAGTTATATTCATAGTCATAATCAATCCAATAACCCTTACAAGTCATAGTTTGGAGAAAAAAGGTAACAGACATATTTTATCCTTACCCTGTCAAGGAAAGGACAAAAAAGACAAAGATCGAGGACTGACATCAAAACATAATTATAAACAAAAATTTTTGTTGAGAATAACTTCAAATCTACTTGCTTTTAAATTACAAACATAAATATCATTTTTTTTGAAAATTACAACCATCAAAAATCAAATCGCGTCAATATAATTGTAAAGTTGCCGAATTTAGATGGTTTTGAACCCCGGAAGACATGTTAAATTAAGCTTGTAAGTTGTACCTTTCACTAAGCGCTAGTAAAATTTGAGTTGGTTAATCTATATCTAATTACCCTAAAAAATTAACCTCCTTTCTCTCTTTTAAATTAATCATTTTTGAAAATTATAACAAGTTTTCATAGTTTAGTGAAAATGATGACGTATTAGAGATCTAACGTTGTGTTACAACCTTTAATATCACCAAGATTAAAAGTGCGAAGTCTTGTGTGAAACAAATTACGCTAACAACAAATCGATGTTTGTAACAAATAAAAATAAGTAATATAATGACACAAAGATTTAACAAGGTTCACCCAATAAAGGTTACGTCATCCGGTGTGTAGTATCTCTTATATTATCACAAATGAGAATCACAATTAGAGAAGAGATTGACTACTATTTGGCTTGGGGTGTATTTTGTGGATGATTTGTTATGAGCACATAAGCTCTCCTTTTATAGGACTAAATAACACTTAATGAGTTTACAAAATTAATGCAGAGAGTTAACACCATGTAACTACCATTAAGAGATACTACACACTGTATTGTTTAATCCCTAAATAACTTCAAGCATTAATCTACACTTAAACACCATATTCACCACATAATTAATCACCCATTAAACCTCCTAAGAGATACCATGCATCTCTGTGCATGACTTGATTATTTACTCAATCACATTATCAATAACATTTAGATTGTCTTTTGATAATATTCTTAATATTTTTCAAATTTGAACTTATATAGTTATTATATTAATTTATTTTAATATTTTGAAATAAAAATTTCTAATTACTTGATTTTTAAAAAAGTAGTTACGATGGATAAACAACATTAAATATGTTTTTGATTTGCAAAACCACTCATTGAATGAATTATCAAAATATGTATGCCCTTTTAAGGATGATCGGGACAGCCAGAGGGGTCTTTGAGGGTGTGTGAGGTGATCGACCGCACAGGAATCCTCTTTCTCCCGTATATTAAAAAATTAATCAAAAAAAGAAACATGTTAAATTTATTGATAAAATGTACTCCCGCCAACTCATTTCAATTGTCCCATTTCCTTATTTGGGCAATTCACTTCAATTGTCCCATTTTCTTTTTTGTCTATCTTTTTTACCTAAATACCCCCACTTTTCCAATTCCTAATACCTAACTACCACCTTGATAATTAATTTTATCAATTAAAATACCCAACTATTACCTTTTTGGTGGACCCCATCTCACTCTTAATATACGTGCCCCACTCAAATGGGACAATTTAATTGAGTTGGAGAGAGTATTATATTTACTATAAATAAGACACAAAATATTTAACACATGGCCTCCAAATTTTCCAAGACGGCTCTGGCGACATCTATTTTTGACATCTATTTTTGAAAACAAATAGGAAAAGATTCCCCAAAAATAATTCACTTTTCACTGATTTTACTAAATTAATCACAACTTTAGATTAATCATGAATAAGCCCAATTTTAGAGGGTATTTGCCAAAAGTGCTCCCGGAGATGTTTAACCTATTTAACAGACTATTTTTATGAAACAATAAATAACAAATAATTTAAAATTAGAAAAAAAAAAATCTGAAAAAAGATACCACTATCCTTACTATCCCAGCAGCACCAATGTCATTCTTCGTCGGCAGAACCCCCTCCCCTTCACCTCTACTATTACCACCCCTTGGTTTTAATTTTCATAGAGGGTGTTGGCAAAATAGATGATTGAACCATGTAGTTCATTTTGATACAATTAGAGGGTTGAATGGTCAAACTGTTTACGGCCCGTTTGGTTAGTGGTATTAAATGGTGGTAATGGGAATGATTTATAGTGTAAAATTTCATCAAAACTTTCATGTCATTCCCATGGTAATAAAACTTTGATCATAAAAAAGTTTTTTTGTTCACAAATTTCCATTACCTCCTAATACCACCTCTACCATTGGTAATGCATTGAAATGAATTTTGTGAACAAAATGAAATGATTGAAGGTTGTCAAGCATGACTATCAAGATAGCTAAAAGATTTTTTAACCAAAATTACACTAGTTTTTCATTCCCATTGCCACGATTTATTACCACCTACCAAACGGGTCGTTAATGTCAATGTTTGGTAAATTAGCTGATTAAAACAACTTGTTATGAATAAGTTCTTTTTAAACAAGTTATTTATAACAGCGGGTTCGAATTCAGCTGGTTAAAGCAGTTAGCAAAAGGTACTTTTGCGGAAAACAAAGTAGTTGTTAAAGCAAGAAATAATATTCATGAATATGACGTTAACTTTAATCAGTTAATCGAACATGTTTTGTCTTGTACTTTGGAGAAGGATGACAAAGATGTGTCGAGTTACGTAGGGTTAAATTTTGGAACGTTCGATGAGATGTTGCTTGATCAAAGCAACAATAATTGAGGAACAGAAGCCTCGCACGACCGACATATGGGTCGCTCGACCAGGTTGAGCAAATGTGTAGGGGTCGAGCAAACATGACATAATCAAGTCACTGGCATTTTGGAGGCTCGCTCGACCAAGTCATGGGTGGCTCGAGTGAGCAAGCAGTCGAGTGGACTGTCAGATGGTCTTCCACGGGCTTTTTTTGTATTGATTATGCATTGTAATCCTTGGTTAATGTTGTGTTAATTACCATGCATGTTAAATGTAATGTTTAATTAGGGGGTTAAATGTGCTTTATGGTGAGTAGTTGAGAGGTTCTAAGAATGATATTCTCCTTCCTCTATAAAATGAAGTATCATTCATAGAACAAGTCTCAGCACAAACACACATACTTGTGAGGGCTAATACTTTGCTTATACTTATATTGAGTAAATATTGATTTGAGTTTTTTTTTTCTTTGTTATCTATTAATATTAATTGGTTTTCTTTCATGACGTCTTAGCTAGAATGATATATGAATTACAACCCGTTTTGTATTAGACCGTCGCACGGTAAGACGATCTCAAAATAAGAAGTTCATAACTCAAAGTTTCTATAATTTAGGCGATTTAACCTAAATATAAGTCATATCTTACGGTGAAACCGTCTCATATAAAAGTTTGTGTTTAAATTCATATGTGCAAACGGAACAGTTAAAAATTAATTTCAATTTTTAACAAATTAAACTGGTTATTTTCCTGTTAATAAGTAAAAGGTTTTAAATATTTAATTTCAAATGCACAAATGACAGTGAAATATGTATGCGTTAAAGATTAACACTCACCACTTGCTAGACTTCTCGCGCAAAGTGCTGAACGTATAGTATGTACAATTATACAATATACAATACCACTTATCTGAGACTTTATTGCTCACTTACGTAAAGAGGATGTATTTTTTATTTTATTTATTTTAATAAATATTATTTTTCACGATTTGTCGATTTACCAAATCCTTGTAATTAATTATGATTTTCTATGTACGTGAATGTTTTACTGATGTGGCAACTTGAATTTTAAATCTGCTAATTATAATTGAATATGAATTTCTACGTACGTAAATGTTGCAGTACTGTGGCAACTTAAATTTTACTAAGTATAATTTATTATTTAATTTGGTACAACTTAATAAGTGACTGGCTGACTGTACATTCAAACGTAGGACCTTCATAAAATCATACGCCAAAGACAAATAGTCAAACTATTTATAATTTATTATTTAATTAAAGATTATTTTTAATGATTTACTAAATAATTAATTATCATTTCCTATGTACGTGAATATTTTACTGATGTAGTGATGTGCAAATTTTATTTAACCGCAAGCGCACGGTGTACGTGTAGTCGCGGGTCGAACACAAGGAAGCTTGGGACAATGGACTTTACGATTTAGGTTGATTAGATTGCTAGAGGGAATAAAAATATTGATTGGTTTGTAGCTAACAACTAAGAATGCAATAATTAAGATGGATGTAATCTATATGATGATGAGATCTAGGGTGTCGGGCATCCCCTATAGTCTTGCATGATCCAATTCTCATTAGTGTCTATGAAGTGTAGGATTAATTGTGTGATTAAACTCGATCTTGTTAATCTCAAACTCTCGCTCTGTTGATTAACTATTAGATTTAGACCCTATTAATTCAATTCTCACGCGCTAACTTTGTTGAACGAATTAATAAGAATTTAACTAAAGTTTACCCTAAAGCAAAGGCGATCCCAATCTCACACGCTAGTTCTATTGAATGGTTCGACAAAGCATATTTAATTTAGGGTTAATTAGCACAATTTAATCACTTTAATCCATAGTTTCATAGACACATCCAAGAATCAATTCATACTTAACTAATAGGTTCAAACCCTAACCCTAGAAAATGGATCTACTCACTAGACATGGTAAATGCAATAAAGATCAATTCAAATTCAATTCTAAACATAAATGACAATGAATTAAGGATTAAACTAAGACAAGCAATGATTAAATACTTAATAATGATGACAATGAATAATAAACAATAATAGAGAAAATGAAATTATTATTAAAGGATGATTCAAACTAGAGATTAAGGTTCAACTAATAAAACTTAAACTAATACAATAATTCAAAAGCAAAAGAAGAAAATAAACTTACAAACTTGAAATGAGATTAAATCTCAAAGGCTAGATTAGAGTTCTTGATTCTAAAATAAAGCTTAAAGGTAATTAAAGACTAGATTAATGGAAGATTAAGCAAAAACTAAGTAAAGTTTAAGGGAGGAAGAAGAGGAGACTCAGCATGATTAAGGAGCCTATTTATACTAATGAGGGTAATTAACCCTAAGCCCAAAGAAAGCCCGGAGAAAAACACGCATAAAACTTGAGATTAGACACCGCCGAGTCGGCTACCCAAAAAGTGCCAAGACAGCCGAGTCGTCCTGAGCTTCTGGAAAAAATGAAGATTTTGTCAGCCTAATTTCGCCGAGTCGGCGACCTCATTATTTGCCCCACAGCCGAGTCGGCGGTTGCTGGCAGACAGATTCTGCTGACTTCAAACGGTCGCCATTTCTTGCTCGGTTATCGGAATCGGACATATAATATACCGTTGGAAAGCCCTTGAAGTCTAGTTTCCAATGCCGCAAACCTTGCATTAATACGATATTCCTATCAAAAGTTATGGCCAAAAGAGTAGACATGTATCAAATTTCACCTCAAAATAACCACACTTTCTACTCTTTTGCTCTTTTACTCCTCATGCCTTGATAAAATTGATAGCTTGATACGTTCTTTGAGCCCGGTAAACATGGTTAGCACCAAAAACACACAAAAATGACTCAAAAGCGCATAATTCACCCATCTTCCCATACTTTGACCATGAAACACCGAAATAGAGTGAAACCAAACGAAATGACCCCGAATCTCCTTCAAAGCACCGCAAAAGAGCATAAAGATACAAACGATTAGTGCAAATAATTGCACTTATCAAACCACTCCATGTTTAACCTTTGCTAGTCCTCGAGCAAATCAAGGTTGAAAAGAATAAAAGCAAGGTTAACATACGGTCTCCAAATTCAAGCACAAATGAGCTAAGATGTTTCAATGAAATTTCTCTCTTTTTCTCTCATTTTGCCTAGGAACTCATTTCGGGTTTTCGTCCTAGCCACTCTTTCATTTTTTCAAATCTCACATTGCTCACCCACTCATGCCGCTCTTTTGCCTAGGTCGCCCTTGCGGGTTTTCAACCTAGCGGGCTTATCTCTTTTGAAGCATGTTTCCCTTTTTCTAATGAATAACATGTACAAACTTAGCAAAACAAAAGTAATAATACAATATAAACATGAAGCTAAGATTGTACACAAATGAAGCACAAAGAGAAAATGAGTAGCAATAGGGATCAAAGCACAGAAAAGAATGCATAGCTAACTAAAATACTCCAATGATGAACTGGGATAGCACCATCAGTTGCATCATTACCTCTTAAGACATGAACACCGGTTCTCCTTATGGCTCCCCAAAAGAAAGAGGCTTCCTATCTTAGTCTCCTTATCTCTCATAAAAAAAATGATCTCACTTAGGCCCATATAAATCCCAAACCCCTTGTCGACCTCATGCCCAACCCAAAACAAACATCCACACAACATCAACACAACCACAACAAAATGAAACCAAACAAAGACACCCAAACTCCAAACAGTATGGCTCAAATAATGGAGCTCTTGGATCTCGCAATCCAAGAACTAATTTGGACAAAAGAGGATGGGGGCTTATGTAGGCTAAAAATTTGTAGCTCAAACAACATGCAGTGGTTAGTATAAGATGATATGCGAGAATATAAGTGAGGATGGCTAGGTGGGTTAAGGTGGGACAATTTAGTGGAGCTAGAATTAGATAGAAGATAAAGATAGGAAAAGAAGTATACCTGCGAATGCCATGGCAAAGGATGTAGATAGATGTCGATTGAAGCACATTCACTCTCCTTTTGCCTAGTCCTCCTTCACAGGTTATGTCTAGCACTCTCATACTTCTTTTTTTCACTTTTTTTTTCAATTTTTTTTTTTTTTTTTTCATTTTTTTTTTTTGAACAGAAAATAAAAGACAAAGTAAAATAAAAGACAGCCTAAAAACTAATCTAAGAAAACAAAAAGAAAAACTACAGCTAATAGATGTAGACTCCACTCCATGTTTATCGAAAGCATTGTCCCCAATGCTTAGCTCCGTAGCAAGGGAACAAACCATGAAAAACAAAAACAAATGGATAGGGGAAGTCTAAAAGGAAAAAAAAAAAAAAACTAAAACAAAAAGAAGCTCTAGCTAAAAGTACGGGTTGCCTCCCGCAAAGCGCTCGTTTAACGTCATTAGCTTGACGTGTTTCAACACATGAAAATCAACTGGGCTCAAGGTCGTTACAAAGGAAAAGATTTTCCTTGGTAAGGGTATCCAAACCAACATTTACTACATACCTAGCCCAAGCACTATCACTGTCTACAAAACAGATACTTTCAAAACTATTGTCCCCAACCAACTTTTTCTTTTTCTTTCTCTTACAAAACTTCTTTCTATGGTTGTTGTTGGGGACAACATTAGCATTATGAACAACTGTAAGCATACTAGAAGCTACCTTGGGAGGTGTGGAACACTCCCTTGTCACATCTTTCTCCTCATGCAATGGCTCTTCGTCTCGCAAATCGTTATCCTGCACAAGTTCATCATCTTGCAACAACTCGTGGGTTAGATCAAAATTTTCATCACATATACCATCCCAACTCATTACTACTTCACTCCCCCCAGTGCCTTCAAGAAAGGCCTGTAAAGCATCAAAATCCAACTCATAGCTGGATTTAGTGGGAGTGTCTATGTGACATACAGATTCAACAGACACAGAAAAATCAGGGGAACTATCAATATTGAATTCATGTTTATCATCCCCTATTTCCATCACAATTCTACCTCTAGCAACATCCACTACAGTCCCACAAGTCGCCAAACATGGTCTCCCTAGAATGATTGGGGTCTTAGGGTCCTCAGGTATATCTACAATTAAGAAATCACAAGGGATTTCGGACTGTCCAATTCCCACTAACACATCTATCAAGATCCCCTTAGGGTTGATGAGACTACGGTCGGCAAGTTGCAGTTTGGTCTCATAGGGGGCCAGTTTACCAACACATCCTAGCTTCTTATACAATGAATATGGCATCAGACTCACACCCGCACCCAAGTCACATAAAGCTTTGTTTATCAAAACACCTCCAATAGTAACAGGAATACTGAAATTACCAGGGTCTCCTAACTTGGGAACTTTGATAGTTCCCCCATGCTTACCAGACAAAAGTTCCACGAACATCTTGGGAACTGTGGGTGCCTTAGCTAGGATGTCAAGAAAAGACGACTCTAAAGAGTTGTCTTTAAGCAACTTGAAAAACTTCCCATACTTCTTCTCGAGTTTGGCTCGAGCCAACTTCTGAGGGAAAGGGACGTATTCAATTTTAAGATCAGTTACTTTGGACTTCTTCTCATTTTCATGACTATGTTTCAATTCAACAGACTCATAACAAGCAACATTAGAACTAGTATCACCAAGTGGCTTAACAGAAGACACTTCCTGTAGGGGAGTGTCAGCCACATCATTACCTTCCACCTCGATCACAGCATTTATTTGGCTAGGCTCCTTGCCTTTATGTTCAGGCTGGCTAGGAAACTGATTAGGAGCACGCATATTCTGCTGTTGAGACAACTGGGTCATCTGAGTCTCAAGCATCTTCATATGCGCACTACTCGACTGTATGTGTGCCTGCATTATATTTCGGAGCTCAGCAATCTGTGACTCCACATTAGATGGTGATGGGTGATAGTGTTGTGGAGGTGGATGGTGAAGAGGTTTTGGCCTCTGGTTGAACCCCGGTGGATTATGTGGTGCTTGGTGTGAAGGGGGGTTCAACACGTTGGTACTCTTGTAAGAAAAGTATGGATGATTCTTAGTACCTGCATTGTAAGTGTTAGAAAAAGGGTCGTTTGCCGGTCTACCATACACAGTGTTTGCCTCCTCGTAAACGTGGGGGCATGCACTAGAACAATGACCGGAAACGCCACAAGTATCGCACATAGAAACATTATTAACCGAAGAACTAGAATTACCACTTACCATACTTACCTTGGCCATTTGCTCGGATAGAGCGGCCATTTGTCTCGTGAGAGCTTTGATAGTCTCACTATCTGTGGTATCCTTTTGTGTTGTGCGTTCTCTTTCACTACTCCAAGAAAAGCTATTCTTGGCCATGGTCTCAAACAATCTCAAGACCTCCTGCGGTGACTTAGAGTCCATGTCACCATTACAAGCTGCATTCACTGAGGACTTGTGCTCATCATGCAATCCTACATAAAAGGATTGGGCAAGCAACCAATCTGGGATTTGGTGATGAGGGCAACTCAATAAAAGGTCTTTAAACCTCTCCCAGGCCTCGTGAAAAGACTCAAAAGGCAACTGCTTAAATGTTTGCAGCTGCGTCCTTATCTGCGATGTCTTCCTAGGAGGATAGAACTTGGCCAAAAATGCATTAGCCAACTCCTCCCAGGTCCGGTATATCCCTGCAGGTTCAGACTTAAGCCAGGCCTTGGCCTTATCCCTCAAACTGAAAGGAAAAAGCCTTAGCCGTACAGCATCCTCATTTAAATCCTTTTGGGTGATAGTATCACACCTCTCCACAAAGTCAGAAATATGATCATGGGGACTCTCTGAAGGGTGCCCTCCAAACTGATTCCGTTCAATCATCTGGATGAGATGAGGTCTCAGCTCGAAGTTATCAACACCAAAATTTGGCTTAACAATACAAGGAATAGAACTTAGGGTGAGCGAAGGCGCACCCATGCGGCCAAAATTATTGTTAGCATTATTATTTTCATTGTTTTGGGCCGCCATGTTTACCTGTCTTACCTGTCTTACCTCCTCTTCTCTAGCTCGCCTTCTAAGGGCGTTAAGTCGGCGAGCTGTAGCTTCGATTTCTGGATCAAAATGTTCAAGAGATCGGGACCTCCTGGTCATTCAACAAAGAAACCAAAGCAAGTGTAAGATCTGGGGAGGGGGCAAACAAGAAAAGCAAAATAGTCAACAAAAACCAACAAATCGATTGTCCGGCGCTTCCCCGGCAACGGCGCCAAAAACTTGATGTGCAAATTTTATTTAACCGCAAGCGCACGGTGTACGTGTAGTCGCGGGTCGAACACAAGGAAGCTTGGGACAATGGACTTTACGATTTAGGTTGATTAGATTGCTAGAGGGAATAAAAATATTGATTGGTTTGTAGCTAACAACTAAGAATGCAATAATTAAGATGGATGTAATCTATATGATGATGAGATCTAGGGTGTCGGGCATCCCCTATAGTCTTGCATGATCCAATTCTCATTAGTGTCTATGAAGTGTAGGATTAATTGTGTGATTAAACTTGATCTTGTTAATCTCAAACTCTCGCTCTGTTGATTAACTATTAGATTTAGACCCTATTAATTCAATTCTCACGCGTTAACTTTATTGAACGAATTAATAAGAATTTAACTAAAGTTTACCCTAAAGCAAAGGCGATCCCAATCTCACACGCTAGTTCTATTGAATGGTTCGACAAAGCATATTTAATTTAGGGTTAATTAGCACAATTTAATCACTTTAATCCATAGTTTCATAGACACATCCAAGAATCAAATCATACTCAACCAATAGGCTCAAACCCTAACCCTAGAAAATGGATCTACTCACTAGACATGGTAAATGCAATAAAGATCAATTCAAATTCAATTCTAAACATAAATGACAATGAATTAAGGATTAAACTAAGACAAGCAATGATTAAATACTTAATAATGATGACAATGAATAATAAACAATAATAGAGAAAATGAAATTATTATTAAAGGATGATTCAAACTAGAGATTAAGGTTCAACTAATAAAACTTAAACTAATACAATAATTCAAAAGCAAAAGAAGAAAATAAACTTACAAACTTGAAATGAGATTAAATCTCAAAGGCTAGATTAGAGTTCTTGATTCTAAAATAAAGCTTAAAGGTAATTAAAGACTAGATTAATGGAAGATTAAGCAAAAACTAAGTAAAGTTTAAGGGAGGAAGAAGAGGAGACTCAGCATGATTAAGGAGCCTATTTATACTAATGAGGGTAATTAACCCTAAGCCCAAAGAAAGCCCGGAGAAAAACACGCATAAAACTTGAGATTAGACACCGCCGAGTCGGCTACCCAAAAAGTGCCAAGACAGCCGAGTCGTCCTGAGCTTCTGGAAAAAATGAAGATTTTGTCAGCCTAATTTCGCCGAGTCGGCGACCTCATTATTTGCCCCACAGCCGAGTCGGCGGTTGCTGGCAGACAGATTCTGCTGACTTCAAACGGTCGCCATTTCTTGCTCGGTTATCGGAATCGGACATATAATATACCGTTGGAAAGCCCTTGAAGTCTAGTTTCCAATGCCGCAAACCTTGCATTAATACGATATTCCTATCAAAAGTTATGGCCAAAAGAGTAGACATGTATCAAATTTCACCTCAAAATAACCACACTTTCTACTCTTTTGCTCTTTTACTCCTCATGCCTTGATAAAATTGATAGCTTGATACGTTCTTTGAGCCCGGTAAACATGGTTAGCACCAAAAACACACAAAAATGACTCAAAAGCGCATAATTCACCCATCTTCCCATACTTTGACCATGAAACACCGAAATAGAGTGAAACCAAACGAAATGACCCCGAATCTCCTTCAAAGCACCGCAAAAGAGCATAAAGATACAAACGATTAGTGCAAATAATTGCACTTATCATGTAGCAACTTAAATTTTAAATCTGCTAATTAATTATAATTGAATATGAATTTTTTACGTACGTTAAATGTTGTACTACTGTGGCAACTTAAATTTTAAATCTACTAATTATAATTGAATATGATTTTCTATGTACGTAAATGTTTTACTACTGTGGCAACTTAAATTTTAAATCTACTAATTATAATTTATTATTTAATTTGGTACAACTTAATAAGTGACTGGCTGACTGTATATTCACACGTAGGATATTCATAAAATCATACCCCAAAGACAAATAGTCAAACTAAGCATGCTTAAATCAATGCATTAGATTACCAATCCTAATACTGTAATGCTCCATGTGATTCTAATTGGTAATATTAAATGGTAAAAGTTTAAGAAAAAAATAAAATATTTCTTTCGTCCTCTCAAATTTATTATATAGGTAATTAGTGGTAAAATCAAAAAGTAAGAGAAACCTAGTAAAATAATATTTTACTGTAAAGTGGAATAAATATATGGATAAAAAAAAGATAAATTAAAATGTATGGATGAGAATTAAAGAAAAATAGTAGGTTGTGACCATAATAAAATTACGACAAATTTAGTGATTGAAAAATAATAAGGAACATTTATTAGGATTAATATAACTTAACTAAAACTGTTATCTGACTAGTTTAATATTCATACTTGTGTCACAAATCAGTTTTTTTTACAGAAGTAATTTTCATTCATCACTAGTTGTGTTAATATTTTTATTTGGTTGGTACATTTAATTTGCATGATTTTTATTAATTTTAGATACGTTCATTTACTTTTTTGAATATCCATCCACATAGTTTTTCTAATTTATCTCATTTTTAATCTTATTTACACAATTACCTGTTGTTACTTGATGAGACTGAAAGAGTATAAGATTATTTTATTATTGATCATGGTCATGGTCATCAGTCCAATATTTCACACGAAGTCAGGATATGGGGGAGAGTTAGCAGACATACCATGCCCGTGGCCCTTGAGAGAGAGGGTAAGAAAAATGCGCGCTATCAATTTAATCAAATATTATTATTAGGAAAAATTATCATAAGTAACTATTAGGCCGTGACAATTCGTCACATAATCTCACCGTGGCCCACTCGTGGGGACACGGGACACCCGTGGGCTCGGGCCCACAAACCCACGGGTCAAGAGCATTGACTTGCACATACACTTGGTGAGGTTCATTATTTCCCAAAACCATATGGCAATAGGAGGATTAGCTCACCAAGTATATATGCAAGTCCACAACCCACTTTTTTATCGATGTGGGATCTTGTCTCACATGTGAAGTATTTCCAACACTCCCCCTCACATGTGAGCCACATCATACCAGAAACCACCTTCGGCTCTGATACCATATTAGGCCGTGACAATTCGTCACATAATCTCACCGTGGCCCACTCGTGGGGACACGGGACACCCGTGGGCTCGGGCCCACAAACCCACGGGTCAAGAGCGTTGACTTGCACATACACTTGGTGAGGTTCATTATTTCCCAAAACCATATGGCAATAGGAGGATTAGCTCACCAAGTATATATGCAAGTCCACAACCCACTTTTTTATCGATGTGGGATCTTGTCTCACATGTGAAGTATTTCCAACAGTAACATCAACTTAGGGGTGCTTTTTCCTAAAATAATAAAAACTATTGATTAACCATTAATAATACCAACTTAAGGGTGTTTTTTCCTAGAATAATACCAACTTTAATTTATAAGCTAATTTACGAATGTTTTTTGTCATATTATCTCATATAATAGAATAGGATTTTTAACATGTTAGAAGTATTTTAGGAAAACACCATCTAAGTTGCTATTATTTACGATCAATCTAAAGTGGGTATTTTTGTAGGAAAATATAAAAAAGGTGTTATTATTCCTGGTAATTTTTCGTTATCGTTATTATTTATTTATTTATTTATTTTTATAAAAAGGGTAATCCATTTCATAAGGAGAGACTATACACTTAATTCGTGGGGAGTCGGGCAACAAGCTGTCACCCACACCTTTTTAATGCAAAAAGCTAATCTCTGATAAATATAAGCTCTAGTCTAAGTACTATTGGAGTTACTTGAAAAAACGATGAAATTCTCGATTACATGTTGAGACCGATGCAATTATTATTATTATTATTATTATTATTATTATTATTATTATTATTATTATTATTATTAGTTCTCACGTGTAAATCACTTACATGCATGCATTCAATTGTACAATGTACTGATATACAGTAGCACTTACCTGGAATTTATCACTTACGCAAAGACGGTGTCCTTTTTATATTTTTTTTCTTATTTTATTTATTTTAATATGGAGTATTTTTTTTAGGATGATTATTATATCATATGATGTTCTAGTTACATAAATGTTGTACTGTCTTCGCAACTTAATATCTTAGATTTACTATTATAATTGATTATTTAACATAGTACAACTTAATAAGTCATCGGTGTATGAGCTCTTAGTGTAGGGGCTCATTTATTGACTTTGTGAAAATCATGCAGTACTAGATTAATAGTTGCATCACTAGCTCAACTTTGCATATGTGCCTAAATATGAAGGACCTTACGGCTTTAACTTGAACATACTAAAGAGAATAAACTACAACATAATTTTCTTTTAGTGAGATATATTTAGCGACATTTGATTTAAATGATGCTATTTCAAAATCAGAATTCAAGGGAGAAAAGCAGCAGAGCAGATCAACTAAATATCCCCTGGCTCGAAGGTGAGAGCAGGACAAAGACGCGCAATTAACTCAACATGTACTTAAATTCACTATTATTATTATTATAACTACTATTTTCACGTGTTTTCATTTCATACCTCGGACCACGCTAACATTTTATATATACCCCGGTTAGTTCACCTTGTTGTGTCATTCATCCAATTCTTCAAAATGCTTATTTATAAACATAATAATGCATTTACCTTGATTTCCCTTTTATTGTTCATTGCTTGTTATATAACATTGAATAATCCTTTAGTGGTGGAATGTTGCAATGCCATTGACAAAGAAGCACTCCTTGATTTCAAGGCTAGGATAGAAGACCCTGAGCAACGCCTAAGAACATGGGTTCCTAATACCAATTGTTGCAAATCTTGGAAAGGTATTGGGTGCAATCCCAACAATGGAAGGGTTGTTAGCATCATAATAAGCAAAAGTTTTGAGCTCTTTATGGGAGGTACACTCTCTCCATATCTTGGCAATATTACCTATCTTGAGGTTCTTGACCTTGGTATACAAGGCTCTATTAGTGGTCCAATCCCAGCTCAACTTGGTCAATTGTCTCATTTGACTAAACTCGATCTGAGTTTAAACCGATTTTCTGGTTCCATCCCTACTCAATTAGGACATTTGTCCCAATTGACTCACCTTCATTTAAGCAATAACAACTTAAATGGATCAATACCCAATTCATTTAGTAATCTTCGTAACTTAAAACATCTAGCCCTTGACCAAAATTATCTTTCTGGTCCATTACCCTTTTCTCTTTTTCCATCATTAAGAGCCCTCATCACGTTCAATCTAGAATGGAATAATTTTTCTGGTAGAATACCATCTACAATTTCGAATATGGTTTCACTTAGGGAACTAAATCTTAGAGGAAATTCTTTTAGAGGAAGTATACCAAACTCTATAGGTCAACTCTCCCAATTACAAATGCTATACCTTAGCCATAATAAACTCACTAGAAACATCCCAACAACAATACAAAAACTCACTAAATTACGAGAACTTCACCTTGACCATAATAAACTCATTGGGACAATACCTTATTCCCTAGGAAAGCTCTCTAAATTAAAAGTTCTATACCTTGATCATAATAGACTAAGTAGACGTATCCCTTCTTCCATTCTTGGAGGGTTGATTTCATTAATAGAAATTAACTTGAGTCATAATAGATTAATTGGTGCTATACCCAAATCAATTAGGAACCTTTCCCAACTTCAAATCATAAACCTAGAGAACAATATGATCACAGGGAATTTGCTTCCATCTATTGGCAATCTAACAAATTTAAGCAAAATCTGGTTTAGGAATAATAGATTGGTAGGACGAATCCCTTCAAGTTTCGGTAATCTCAAAAACCTTTTGGCGTTGGATATTTCTAACAATCAGCTAGTGGGTCCAATTCCTCCTACATTTGCTAAACTAAACATGTTATTCACACTTGATTTGTCAAATAACCCACTTGGGTTAACAAACCTGCCCAACTGGATCTTCACATTAGGCAACATAACCGAATTAAACTTAGCCAATACCGGGATCAAAGGACAGTTACCAAAGCAAATATCATCACCATCGACAATATTCAACCTTGATTTATCGAAGAATGAGCTAACGGGGAAATTGCCTTTATGGGTTTGGAATATGATGGATAACCTATACTCCCTTGATCTTCACTCAAACAATTTATCGGGTCCAATTGATGAAAATATAGGCAACATGCCTAGTATGAGGTACGTCTTGTCCTTAATCTTATCAGATAATCCCTTAGGAGGGTCGATACCAAAATCGATTGGTAATATGACCTACTTAAGAGAATTGAAGATGGAAGGGAATGGACTTACAGGAAGAATTCCAAAAGAATTGGGAAATGCAGAGTCTTTAAGTACAATTTTACTGTCTAATAATAGTTTGAGTGGAAGCTTACCAATGGAAGTTTTGAACTTGGAGAACCTGCAAGTTTTTGATGTGTCATGGAATAAATTAAGTGGGAAAATTCCTGATCATAAGGCTAATATTCCTGCTTGTGCGTTTTCGCATAATGTTGGGCTTTGTAATGCTCCTCTTCCTCCTTGTAAGGTTAAGGTTTAAGGATTGAAATGTGTTTTAGTTTAAACTTCAAAGTACACATATTTGCAAAAATATTGTGTTTTGATTTTCGAATTACGTAGTTTTGATGTAATGAATAAAATCCATCTGCAATTGAAAGGATTCTTGGTTTCATAACAATTTTTCTTTGTTAAAATGGATATCCAAATGGTGCACTTTCTTTATTTCTATTAGCTTTATAAAGTAATCACTCCGATCTATTTTATGTGTTTGGAATATCAATAATCGATCAATAATCAATAATCAATGATTAATCGATCAATAATCAATAATCAATAATCGACCAAGCGGATGACAAGGGGCCTGTCCCTTGGAGCTTCGTTTGGGTAGACATCTCAGTATTTTGAACCTTTTTGTAAGCCTCGGCTATTTTTCTGGCATTTTATAAGATTTACTTTGCCAAAAAAAAATAAAATATATTAATAAAGAAACAATTTAGGACACGTGTCACATTTGTTAAAAACTTTCCCACCTATTTTCTATCATTAACATGAAAATTTTTTATACATACTTCATACTTAAGGAAATAATTAACATATTAAAACATGTAATGTTTGTTGACTCGCTATAGATATATATATATGCGATCTATCGATATATGTTATATTTTATTACTAAAGAATATAATTGGTTCATTAAAACGTTATCAAAACTGGTCGACGTGATACAACAAAAAAAAGGAAAATAAAATATTAATTTTCTATTTTTATATACAAAATCTTAAGTCTTAAGCTCGTAAATTAATTGTATTATAGTGTCTTATATACAATTTATATACTTTATGATTCGTATCAATTTTTTGAATAATTAATCATACATGGTAAAAGTCTATAAATTATATTAAAATATAAAATATTGATTGATTTTCTATAATCTTTCAATGATAAAATCATAAAAAAAATCATTTTTTAATAATAAATAGAGTATTCTATTGCACGTTAAAATTTTAATGATTAAAATTTAATAAAAATTATTGACAGACATTTCTTGACTTGGATTTTATGATTTCATTAATATAGTTTAATGAGAATCAATTTGATAAATTTTCATTCATTGATGGTATTTTTTGTCTATTTTTACACATACATATTTTAATATAATTGTATAACAAATTATCTCTTCACTTTGATAATTATTATATCAAATATATGCTTTTAAATGAATTTATAAATTAATATTATTTGATTAAAAGAAGAAAAGTGTTTTAAAAGGAAATTATTAAAATAAATCTTTCCTTTTCTTAAGTAGGTTACTAGAAAAACAATAATATCCTCATAAAATTCTTACTTTAATCTTAAAATAAATTAGTATAGAATCCCGTGCAATGCACGATTTTTTAGCATCGGTATATATGAATATAAATATATTAATTAAAAAAATTAAAGCGTGAGATATTATGTACTCGTAAATTACTCAATTTTTACAATATATGTATAAATTAAATTTGTAATATTAAAAATTGTCTAGAATACATGATGCGATTTATGCGATATATATATTTTATAATTTACTCAATTTAGCCATAAATAAATAATAGTCAAAGATAATTTAATGGTAGAGATATTGGTCAAGATTAAATGCAATTTATTAGATTACTTAATTTACTTAATTTAGTTTAATAAATATAGCAATTAATTAATTTGATTATTCCATGTGAGAAATAATCTGTTATCTTTGACTGCATTCATTTAGGCAAATTAAAAGTTGTGACATTTGATACAAAAATAATTCAAATACCATAAGTATAGAAATTATTTATGGTCTAATAAATTATTCCTTAAATTAATTATAATATCCTAATAAATTATTTCTTAAATTAAGCAAGCATTAATGTATTATAGATTGAAACATCAAAGCATATTAGGCAGTATTAATTGAAGAAAGAAATTTGTTAGCTTTTAACCAATAGAAAAATTACAAATGGCACACCTTCTGTTACATTGACATTTGTCATTTCCCAAGAATTTTATTAGAATGTATGATATGATATGATATGATGTGATATGATATGATATGATTGATAGTTACACAGCATAATTACATCTCAATATATATTATGTACGTAGTACTAAGTGAATGAGTTATCTAGTCCAACTTTATTAGTTACATGAACCTAGACCAATATAAATACAAACACAAAAATAATCTTACACATTGATATAACGATACAGTGTGAACCAATAGGATTTGCGACATTAAGTTTAGACACATATCAAATAATAGTCCTATTATATCTATATATAAGTCACTAGTAAAACATAAAGATTACACAATGTCAACTAAATTAATGTCTCCTCCTCATCATCATCATCGTATACTTAGTGTATCCCGCTCATAGAAAACTATGGTTAGCGTCTGGAGAAGGACGATGGCAGCTCATACCCATAGTGGAGAGTACGGTCGAAAAGTCCCCCGACTCAAGAACGTCTTCAAAGAGCGAGAAACCTGATGCTTACAAATAAATTAAAGTATATATACTCACTTCATTACATTAAACAACTTACGTATATAATCTTTATTATCGAACATTTCTAACAATTCATAATTCAGAATCTTGACAGTCTGTTTCAAAAAAGCCATATTAATTTTAACTTGCCCTTCTAAATTATTAATCTTATAACTCAATAAAGGTTTCTTCATTAATAGTCATTTCAACTTCTTTTAATTAGCCACTTAATTAACCCCACAATATGTCTACTATCCTTGTTTGCAACGAAAAAAAAAACTAAAAATTCAAAAAACCAAAAACGTTTGTGGCTTAATGGATAGAGCATATGTATGTTTGAGAAGAAGGTTTTGGATTCGATCCCTGTTGATCGCAGGTATCAGTTAGGGATTTCTTGAGGAGAACGTGTTTGCTTTATTCGAATCTTTTAGGAAAAAAAACCCCTCCTAGACTCTAACTTATGCGGGATACTGAAAGTGTCTTTTACCTTTATTTTATTGGACAAATATTGAACAGAGTTTTTTCTTTATCTTCCCTCACTTAATCTCATTTGGTTTTTGTCCAAGACATGTTAGAATGATATAAATAACTTTAATCACATTGTCGAACATGCTTTATCATGTACATTGGAGGAGGATGGTAAAAATGTGTCGAGTGTTGTTGGATTAAGGTTCGAAACGTTACATGAGGTGCTCGATGTGGGGCATTTAGAGCTTCACTAAGTGTGTAAGAACCATGCCTTGATCGAGTCAAGGCATGGCATGAGAAGTGGTGTACTTGATCAAAACAACAAGAAAAAAGCAAGTAGAGAGGCAGCAGCAGGGCTGCTCGTTCAAGCAGCTGTGCAGGGGGCGGTCAGTAGGCTTCTGTTTTGATGGCTCGTTCGAGGCAATGGTGGTCTCTTTCGAGCAGGTTGTCGAGCAGGCTGTTGGACTTCCTCTAATCAGTTTTTCTTGGTGCATTGTAGGCATTGCATGGTCATTGCTCAAAGAACGTATCAAGCTATCAATTTTATCAAGCCATATGCATGAAGAGTAAAAGAGCAAAAGAATTGAAAAGTATTGTTAATGCAAAAGTTTTGAGGTGAAATTCGATACATGTCTACTCTTTTGGCTATACCTTTTAATAGGAACATCTCATTGATGCAAGGTTTACGGCATTGAAAACTAGACTTCAAGAGCTTTCCAACGGTATATTACACGTCCGATTCCGACAACCGAGCAAAAAATGGCAAACGTTTGAAATTTGCTGAAGCTGACAGCCCAAAACGCCGACACGGCTTCCTGGGCGTGGAAGTGGCCGCCGAGTCGACTTAGGCTACTGATTTTTCCGCACACTATTTTCTGATTACTTTATTTTTGATATAGGGTTTATTAGCGGATAATTAGAGGCATATAAGGTTAAGTCTCCTAAGCCTCCTTGAGGGAGCATGAGGGAGGGAGATTGAAACCCTCTTCTTCTTCCTCTTTCCTCCTTAATCTTTCTCCATTAGAGACCATTTTTATTCCTTGTAAGCTTTTAATTTCTTGTCTTTCTTATTAGTAGTTTAATCTTTCTTTATCAATTTTGTATTAGTTTAATCTTTCTTTGTCATACTTTAATTATTTTCTTAGAAATTGTCATTCATTAAAAGTAGTATTGTTCTTCATATTTCTTGGCTCTTGGATCTTTAATTGTGTGTCTCATAGTTTAATTATTGTTTTTCCTTGCAAATTTCATTATTATCATATCTTATCATGCTTAGTTTCATTCTAGGGTTTTTATTTATTTTTTTTATCATGATTAGTGAATAGATCCATATTCTAGGGTTAGAGTTTTAAACCTATAAGTTGAGTATGATTTGATTCTTGGATGTGTCTATGAAACTATGGATTAAAGTGTTTAAATTGTGCCAATTAACCCTAAATTAAATATGCTTTGTCGGACTTGTCAATAGAACTAGCGTGTGAGACTGGGATCGACTTTGCTTTAGGGTAAATTTTAGTTAAATTCTTATTAATTCATTCAATAGAACTAACGTGTGAGAATTGAATTAGTAGGGTCTAAATCTAATAGTTAATCAACAGAGCGAGAGTTTGAGATTAACAAGATCATATTTAATCACATAATTAATTCTACATTTCATAGACACTATTGAGAATTGGATCATGCAAGACTTTAGGGGATTCCCGACACCCTAGATGCTTTCATCATATAGTTAAACCACATTTTTATTATTGCATTCTTAGTTGTTAGCTCACAACCAATCAATCATTTTTCTCCCGAAGCAATATAATCAATCGAAATTACCAAGTTTCTTGTCCTAGCTTCCTTGTGTTCGATCCGCGACTACACGTACACCGTGCGCTTGCGGTTAAATAAAATTTGCACATCACTCCATAAACGATTCTTCATTAATAGTCATTTCAACTTCTTTTAATTAGCCACTCAATTAGTCCCACAATATGTGTATTTATCCTTGTTTGCCACGAAAACAAAAAAACAAAAAATTTTAAAAACCAAAAGCTTGAGTAGAAGGGTTTGGATACGACCCTTATTCATGGCAGGTATCAGTTGGGGTTTCTTGACTGTGCACATCCTCCTACTCCCTCCTTGAGGGGAACGTGTTTGGTTTACCCGAATCTTTTAGAAAAAAAAAAACCTCCCAGATCCTAGCTTGTGCGAGATACTAATTAAGTGCGAACACACAAATTCTCATTTGGTTTTTGTCCAAGAGATTTTAGAATGATATGAATAAGTGTGAACACACGAATAAAAATCAATTTCATTCTTTTCACAAACTACACCAGTTATTTTCCAGTCAAAAAATCATCATCATCATCATCATCATCATCATACCCAGTGTTCCCGCACATAGACAAATCTATGATCAGGAAGAAAGGTCGACGACATCTCATACCCATAAGGAGAGGGCGGTCAAAAGAGTCATTCGGCTCAAGAGAGGTCTTCATAGATAGGAACCTGCAAATATATGAAATCCTGCATAGGTAACTAAGGAACGAAACAGGAACAAACAAACAAGTAGCAAACAAACAAGTAACAAACAAGTCTAGCATCTTGGACATGGATAAGGCGCCTCCATTTGCCCCTATCCCTGGTCAGGTTCTAAGAGAGGTGAAGTTCGTGCATGTCACTTTTAATATGCTCCTCTGACGTCCTCTTAGATCTTCCTCGACTTCTCTTGCCCTCCACTATGATGCACTCGATCTTTCTTATTGGGGCGTCATGGGTGCTTCTCTGCACATGTCCAAACCATCTCAGCCTGTTCTCCCGCATCTTTGCAGAGAGAGGTGAAACCCCTAACTTCTCCCTAAACTCCTGATTTCTTATCCTGTCCATCATAGTCTTACCACACATCCACCTCAGCATGCGCATCTCTGTTACATCCATCCTCTGTTCGCAAGCCTTCTTTACTAATGTTAAGAGACATATGCATGTGATGTGATTAAATGGTGTGACTTGAGTGCACGAAATTAATCTTATGAGTTAGTGTATATGGAATCCAATGAGGATGTTAAATGGGAGAATTAAGTATGACTTAACATGTGTGGTTAATATGAAGTTTAAGATGATGATCAATGCATATAATAAATGGTGTATTGATGAATGGACTTAAACATGGATGTAAAGACACTCTACTATGCAAGTTTAACAGAAACTGTCCAGGAGGATCAGGTGGTCGCTCGACCTCCGCTTGACCCGAGCAAAATGTTATGTTTGGTCGAGCAGCAAGTCAGAATGTTTCCAGAGGCTTATGTTTCCCCGCTCGACCCCCTTGGTCCGCTCGGCCGGTCGAGCGGTTCTTCTGACAGCATAGGATGCTGTTTTTGACGGATCAATTGCTTGGAGGGAGTTACTACTCATTCAACACAGCTGATAAATAAATGGTGTTAATTGTGTTATTTAATCATAGTATTAATCTTGTGTAACTCCTATAGCTTCTAGCACTATAAATAGAGCACTTGTGTAAAATCCAAAACATCCACAAAAAAATACCCCAAGCCTAAACACTTAGCCTCATCTCTTCTCTTATTGTAATTCTCAATTGTTATAATATAAGAGATACTACGCCGGAGGACGTAGCCTAAATTGGGTGAACTTCGTAAACATTTGTGTCATTTTTATTATTGCATTTTCATTCCTACAAACATCAAATTCATATTGTTTGCGTAATTTGTTTCACAAGACTTCACATACTCCCGATCTTGGTGGTATTGGAGATTGAAACACAACGTTCGATCCCGAATACGTCATTGTTTTCAGCATGTATGAAAGATTAGCAATTACTACGGTCGGTGCTCAAAGAGCTGAACATATGTACAATTATACAATATTCAATATCACTTACCCGAGAATTTATCTCTCAATTACGAATTACGTCAAGAGGATGTACCTTTTTATTTTATTTATATTTTAATATATATATATTTTTAATCATTTACATTGATTATGATTTTCTACGTACGTATATATCTTTGTACGGCTGTAGAAACTTAAATTCAAAATCTACTAATTATAATTGATTAATTAATATAGTACAACTTAATAAGGGACTGGCTGACTGTACATGCACTCCTACAAACTTCATCAAATCATACGAACCAAAGACAAATAGTCAAAGTAAGAATCCTTAAAATCAATGCAATAGACAGCCAAATACTGATACCGTAATGCTCCATGTGATTATTATTGGTAGTATTAAATTGTAAAAGTTGTAATGAAAATATAATATTTTTTTAAAAAATTTACTTAAAATAATCCAACATATTCATGATTTTCCTACAATAATCCCACCTATTGATTAACCATGAATAATCCCAACTTTAAGGGGTATTTGCCTATAGTAAACTTGGTAACCCGATGACCTGTTATAATACGTAATTCCCCAAAAAAATAAAGTGAAAATTAATTTAAAATTAGAGAAAAAATCTTGAAATTTTACATAAAAAATTCTAAATAATAAAAAAAATCATTAAGGTTTTTTTGAATAATTTTTAAATATTTTTTCGACATTTTTTAAATTTATCTTTTTTTTAAAAAAAAACTTGCTATAACTAGTCATCTGGTCACCGCGTTTACTCTAGAAAAATACCCCTCAAAGTTGGGATTATTCATGGTTAACCAATAGATATGAGATTATTGTAGTAAAATCACTAATAGATTGGATTATTCTATGTAAATTTTCCTATTTTTTTATCCCACTAAATTTTTTTATTGGTAATTAATGGAAAAATAAAAAAAATTAAGTAAAAATTTTAGGGGAATGTAAAAGAAAGGTGTAAATAACATGAAAAGATAGGTAAAGTGTACGAATGAGAATTAAAGAAAAAAAATGGGTCATGACTCATGAATTGATGAAAATAAAATCAGAACAAATTTGGTGAATCGGTAAATAAGGGAAATTTAATGGGTTAAAGAGTATAATTTGACTAGAATATAATTTGACTTGTTTATTACTCATACTCTTGCTCATGAATCAATTTTTTTTCAAATATAATTTTCGTTCTTTACTACTAGCTAGTGTTAACCTTTTTATTTGGTTTGTCAATTTTATTGCACTATTTTTATTTTGGATGATGTTTTCTTATTTTATTTAATATTCATTCACTTAGTTTTCTAATTTTATCATTCTTTATTTTTAATTCGTTTTAGATAATTGAGATTTTTATTAATAAAGTTAAGAGAAAGCCCAAAGAATTCTTTAGCAAAAAATTCTGCAAGGGAAAAAAGCCACTGAAATCAAAAGGCATAAGGCCTCGCTAGCTCTCATCAATTAATTAACATATAATTGTATTGTTGCTATTTTTTAATAATATCTTATATTTTATCTTTTTTACACAATTACATGTTAATTAATTGATTAGACTGAGGGAGTATGATATTATTACAAAAGATTATGTTTGCTATTTTATCTGCCTATGTGTTATAATGAATAAATTTTTCGAAAAAAATTACGTGTAGTAACTTACGCTTATTGCGCCATCTTCATGATTTATCAAGAGTTGTGTTTAACATTTGAATGTTGAATGTGATCGTAATTTGCTAATTTGAGTTCATTCGCCGTTAATTGCCTTTTCGTGCCTTTAATGGTGATATTCGGACGAGATTATTAGAGCTCCGACCGAAGCTACTACTGAAGAAAAATTCGAGCTTCTCAACTTCAAATATCCAAGTAGATATTTTTAAATGAATTTTGGTTTTTTTTAAAAAAAGGGAGTTATTGGAGGGGTTATGATTTTGTTTGAGAGGTTATCATTTTAGGAATTTAGTGGAGGGGAAGTTATTTTATATTTTTGATATTTTTATAGTTTTAGGTGGTTGAGACTTTGATTTTATTATGTTTTGGATAAGGTTAGTGGAAAAGTTAATTGCTTTGCTTTTTATAACTTTTTCTTTTAATATTTCATGCCTTGCTTTTCAATTACTTTCTTAATTAACTTGAAAGAGTCACTTTTATGTGATTTGAATCTTATGATATCGTTTTTCATCATTTTTCATTATTAAGGTATACTTAAGGTATTATTATTGATTACCTCAAAAAAAAAAGGTATTATTATTGATTTCTAATCTCTTTTAATTATGTTTATCAATGACTCATTGTTAGTTTTGTGCATTTGTTGAATTAACCCGTCTCTATTATGCGTTACATTATTAAATAGTATTCCTACTTAGGTAGAGGAATGAACCCTACGAAACATAAACGTATTAATGGATTAAATATACTTTTTTGGGGTTCTCCATGCATGCATCCAATTATACAATATAAATACGTTTACCTGGAACCAAGGTTGTTAAAATCGGGATTTTACTTTGAATCGGAAGCCCCTCTTAAAATCGAATCGTAAAATCGAATCGTAAAATCGACCGATTCTACCAATTTTTCTGATTTAAGTAGTTTTTGAAGTTTGTATTTATTTCAAGACATTTTAAATGTAAAAGAAACATTTAAAATTACCTATTATATCAATATATTGTGTAATAAAACAAAAGTCAAGTTAGTTACTTCATGAGTTCACGTCTTCACTGTTACATAATAAGCAATATAAATTACACCATTTACTAATAAAGTCAAGTACAAGTTGACAAACTTGAGTAATTAACAAAATACTCATGAGCAAAATTAATCATAAATAAATAAGTAAACACTCATTAACTACATAATACTACTATTCAATCCAACATGAGTAATCAATAAAAATGAATCAATTATACTATTTAATTCAATAAAAAATTCACACATTCCGCACAAATTCAATAATAATAAAACAATGAGAGAGAAGAATGAGGTCTGGAGGTAAGGCGTAGGCTGCGGGCTGCTGTATGAAGATTTAGGTAAATAGAGATATAGGGTTTTTTTAAAAGTAAAAATTGTCATGTGGTTATTTTTAAGCATTTTGGTAAAATCGGTAAAATCGGTCCGATTTTACCGATTTCACCCGATTTTACCGATTTTATGGGCGATTTTACTTGATTCCGATTTCACTTCCGATCCAACTCGTAAGGCCCAGGTGGAATCGTAAAATCGTACGATTTTACGATCCGGATCGCGATTTTAATAACATTGCCTGGAACTTATCACTTATTTAATTACATAAAGTGGGTGTACTTTTTTCTTATTTTAATTTTTTAAGTTATTTTTTTATAATTTACAGAAGATTTGATTTTCTAGTTACATAAATATTGTATTGTTTCTTTGCAACTTTAAATCTTAAATCTACTAATTATAATTGATTATTTAATAAAGTACAATTTAATAAGTGACTTGCACATGCACTCCTAAGAACTACATCGAATGATACACCAACTATACATTAGCCAATACTAATAATAATGTAATGCTACATGTGAATATCATTGGTACTAAATAATAAACATTGTAATAAAAAAATAATAGGAGTACTTTTTCTCTCTTAATTAAATTTATACAAATTTGATGGGAAAATGAAAAAAAAGAGTAAACTTATATCTTATAATAAAAAAAAAGTGACAGAAGAAAATAAAGTATTGATGAAAATAAAAAATAAGTAAAATATATCGATGAAAATTAAAGAAAAAAAGTGAATCATGACCAAATATAGAATTGGAGTAGATTTGAATCATTTGATGGGACATAATAGTAAAAGAAAGTGAGACAAATTAAGTAAGACAAAGAGGATGTTTGGAAAAATGGTTGATAGCTGGTAGTTGATATATAGCTAGTTATAGTGATTGATTTGACCAGCTGATTTTATTAACTGATTTGACCAGCTGATTTTGAACTCGTTACTATAAGCAGCTTGTTCAAAAACAGCTTATTTGTATCAATAAGTTGCTTCAACTAGCTAATTCACCAAACACTAGCATTAAGTGGTTTGACCACCCAACTCTCTATTTATATCAAAATAAGCTAAAATTGTCCAATAAACTATTTTGCCCAAATCTTTTTAGTCATGGTTTGAGAAGAGAGATATTAAAGGACAGATCATACATGTGTTGGAAATACTTCACATGTGATACAAGATGCCACATCGATAAAAAAGTGAGTTGTGGACTTGCATCTATACTTGGTGAGCTAATCCTCCTATTGCCATATAGTTTTGAGAAACAATAAACCTCACCGAGTATATGTGCAAATCAACGCTCTTGACCTGTAAGTTTGTGAGCCCGAGCCCACGGGTGTCCCGTGTCCCCACGAGTGGGCCACGGTTAAATTATGTGACGAATTGTCACAGCCTAATAACCTGTACCTCTCGAGGTAGAATCAAGTTATCTAAGATACTATTATAATTATTATTCTCACGTGTTTTAATTTCATACCACGGACCACGGTTGCGTTGTATAAATACCCCGTTCACCTTGTTACATGCATCCAATTCTTAACATCTTTCTTCATCATGCTCATTTATAAAACTAATAATGCATTTACCTTCATTTCCCTTTTATTGTTCATTGCTTGTTATATTACATTGAATAATCCTTTAGTGGTTGAATCTTGCAATGCCATTGATAAAGAGGCATTACTTGATTTCAAGTCTAGGATCACACTAGACCCTGAGCAACGCCTTAGTACATGGGTCCCTAGTACCAATTGTTGCAAATCTTGGAAAGGTATTGGGTGCAATCCCAACAATGGAAGGGTTGTTAGCATCATATTAAATAGCTCATTAAGTGAGCTCTTTATGGCAGGTACACTCTCTCCATATATCGGCAACCTTACTTATCTTGAGGTTCTTGACCTTAGTTTTCAAGGCTTGATTAGTGGTCCAATCCCAACTCAACTTGGTCAATTGTCGCATTTGACTCAACTTGATCTGAGTTGTAACCAATTTATTGGTTCCATTCCAAGTCAACTAGGACAATTGTCTCAGTTGACTCACCTTCGTTTAAGCTTAAACATCTTAAATGGATCGATACCCGATTCATTTCGTAATCTTCGTAACCTAAAACATCTAGCCCTTGAGCAAAATTCTTTCTCGGGTCCATTACCCATTTCTCTTTTTCAATCATTAAGGTCCCTTATCACGTTAAAACTAGAAATGAATAAGTTTTCTGGTAGAATCCCATCTTCGATTTCAAATATGTTGTCACTTAGAGAACTTAATCTTCTAGGAAACTATTTAAGTGGAAGTATACCAAATTCTATAGGTCAGCTTTCCCAATTACAAATGCTATACCTTGGTGGTAATAAACTAACGGGAAACATCCCAACAACAATAGAAAAACTCACTAAATTAGAACAACTTCACCTCGATAATAATAAGTTAACTGGGACAATACCTTATTCCCTAGGGAAGCTTTCTAAACTAAAAGTTCTATACCTTAATCACAATAAACTAAGTGGACGTATCCCTTCATCAATTGGGGGGCTGATTTCTTTAACAGAAATTAACTTGAGTCATAATAGATTAGTTGGTGCTCTACCCAAATCAATTGGGAACCTTTTCCAACTTCAAATCATAAACCTAGAGAACAATACGATTACAGGCAATTTAGTACCATCTATTGGAAATCTTACAAATTTGATCGACATATTATTAGGTAATAATAGATTGGTAGGACGAATCCCTTCAAGTTTCGGTAATCTCAAAAACCTTTTGACATTAGATATGTCTAACAATCTTCTAGTGGGTCCACTTCCTCCTAAATTTGCTAAACTAAACATGTTATTCACACTTGATTTGTCAAATAACCCACTTGGGTTAACAAACCTACCCAACTGGATCTTCACATTAGGCAACATAACCAAATTAAACTTAGCCAACACAGGGATAAAAGGGCAGTTACCAAAGCAAATATCATCACAATCAACAATACTTGAGCTTGATTTATCGAACAATCAGCTAACAGGGGAATTGCCTTTATGGGTTTGGAATATGATGAGCAGCCTAAACTCCCTAGACCTTCACTCAAACAATTTATCCGGTCCGATTGATGAGAATATAGGCAATATGCCGGGTATGAGCTACGTCTGGTCCTTAATCTTATCAGATAATCCGTTAGGAGGGTCGATACCAAAATCGATTGGTAATATGACCCACTTAACAGAATTGAAGATGGAAGGGAATGGACTTACAGGAAGGATTCCAGAAGAATTGGGAAATGCAGAGTCTTTAAGTACAATTTTGGTGTCAAATAATGGGTTGAGTGGAAGCATACCAAGGAAAGTTTTGAACTTGGAGAACCTGCAAGTTTTTGATGTGTCATGGAATAAATTAAGTGGGAAAATTCCGGATCATAAGGCTAATATTCCTGCTTCTGCGTTTTCGCATAATGTTGGGCTTTGTGATGCTCCACTTCCTCCTTGTAAGATTTAAAGGTTTAAGGATTGAAATGGGAAAAATATTGTGTTCTGATTTTTGAAATGTTTAGTTTTGATGTAATGAATAAAATCCATCTGCAATTGAAAGGATTTTGGGTTTCATAACAAATTTTCTTTGTTAAAATGGATATCCAATGGTGCGCTTTATTTCTCGGAAAAATTAATTAGGGTATATAACCCAATTAGTCAACTACTATGTATGCTAATTAACGGAAAGAAAACAGCCACTAACTTATTTTACTATTCTAATAATAGCTCCTAATTATTTCACAAATTCTTAGTTCTTATTTTAGACCGTTTTTTGTAAAAACGGTTTTCAAAAGACGATTTGGGCTAGACTTTTTAGAGTCGTCTTTACAACTCTAAATATAGATTTGGGCTAGACTTTTTAGAGTCGTCTTTACAAAAGACGATCTCTCAAGATAGCACATGTTATTATTTGGCATAACTAACAATAACTACTAACCAGTACCTCATTTGGACGAAGCCAAATTAGCTTGACAACTCTGCTGCATGCAGAAGAAGCCACATACTCAGCTTCACAGGATGACAATACCCATTGTATGTTGTTTCTTTGAGCTCCCAAGTAATAGCACCAGACCCCCAACTAAAAACATTACCCCAACGGCCCGTTTAGTAGGCGGTAATAAACGGTGGTAATGGGAATGAAAAATTAGTGTAATTTTGATTGGAAAATCCTTTGGCTACCTAAATGGACATGCTTGTCCAACTTCAATCATCTCATTTTCTTCGTAACATTATTTCCAATGCAGTATCATTGGGAGATGTGATATTAGGTGGTAATAAAAATTTGTAAACAAAAAACTTTTTGCGATCAAAGTTTCATTACCATGGAAATGATATGAAACTTTTGATAGAATTTACACTATAAATCATTATCATTACCACCATTTAGTACCACTAACCAAACGGGCCACAGGTACTTTTTTTCGATCATCGTAACAGCCTACCTAGTCAATATCACTGTAACCAAACAACATAAAATCCGACACTTCGTAGTGGCAATCTAGAACTCAAATTCAATGAGAGTATAAATAGTATAGAAATAATTCATTAAAAATATTTCAAATATAACTAGATTAAAGATTTAAGATTCATCAAAACTAATAAAATATTAGCTTCAAAATTATCAATTACAAAATTGACATATATTTTTATAATAATTTATTGTGTAAGGAATGTATATATATTGACTGGTCAAAGTATATCAATTATAGTCAATATATCAATTAACTATAATTTGTGTCTCACTAGTCTTATTAATCCACCATGCCATTATAAATATAATTAATAACTCTTAAGATAGTTAACACTTCAAAAAAAACTAAGTTTGGCGAAAAAAAAAAGTTTATGCCTCTAAGTTTGGCGACAAAACTAGCGATAGGGCTTTTATTGTCGCCAAAATATTTGTTCAAAATTTTAAACGGTTTAATTTTTAGTAATTGGGCGGGAAAATTTTATGTGACAAAATAAGAGACAAAACTCTATGTCGCCTAACTTTATGCGACAAAAAGTTTTGTAGCTTATTTTGTAGCCTAACTTTTATGCTACAAAATTGGTGACAAATTTATTTTGTCACATAAACCTATTCATTTTATTTATACTATCCATACGTCCTTTTCCATTCTTCCTCCACCTACTCCCATGTTCTTTCATCTTCTCTCATTCTCTCCATATATTTTCCACACCTTACTCTCTCATTCTCTCCATATGTTTTCCTTAACTCCTCATTATTTTTACTTACATGCTTTCACCATTTTTCTAACTCTTTTTTGGCTAGTGGTTTTACATTTTTTCCGGTCATTTTTCAGTGGCTTTTGTTTGAGCATTTCACTTGTGGACCTTCAAACTTTTGATTTAAAGGTATTTTAAATTAATTTTGTTTATTTTCATTCATTTTTTTCCTTTATTTTTTTATTTTTCAAACATGAAACAATTTAAATTTTAGAGAATTTAGAGTTTGTTTTGGGTGTTTTGAAATTTTAGGATTTTTTATGGTTTCTTTAGATGATTACGAAAATTATGATTTTTAGGGTTGGTTTAATGAATTTATGGGATATTATTGATTTTCTAGCTTTGTTATTTTTCTGATTTTTGGCTTTTTACGAAAATTAGAGAATTTTGAAAACTAGGGTTTTTAGTTTTGCTTTTACTGATGTACGGAGTTCTTTCTACTTTTTTAAAAGTTTTCGAAAATTTAGAGACTTTATGATTTTTGGCTTAGTTTTTAGTCTTGTATCATATTTCAAACATTTATGTAAATAATATTTTTAATTGTATTATAAAAATTAATGTATTATTTTTCCATATATTAATGTATGTAAATTTAATTTTTAGTATATATGTATAGATTTATTTACATTTATTTATTGTGTTATTGATTTTAATGTATAGCGCACATTTTGCATATTTAATTTAAGGTCCTTATTTTATAAATACGTCTTTATAATAATTTATAAAAAAAATTGAATATTTGTTGTTATTATTTTATAATAATAGTATTATATACTATTATTGTTAAATAATAATAATAAATATTCAATTTTTTATATGATCTGATTCAAGTAGGCGACACATGAGGCGACTACTTTTATTTGCATCGCATAACTAGGCATCAAAGCATGCGTCAGAAATAAGCCTAGGCGATAAAGTTTTATGCGACGCAGCTTTTGGACGCCTATTTTGTCGCATAACATGTTATGAGACGAAACTGGCGACCTTTTCTCTTTGCGCATAGTTATTCAATTGTTTCTGCTGTGTAATAATAATGTTTGGATTAGTTGGTCAACAATCTTTCAGGTTAGGTGGTGGGATCAATCCTTGCTTAACTACAATTTTTTTTAAAATTAGGTGAGTCTTCTTGGCTCCGCCCATGATCAGAAGTCCCGGCACCATAACGAATTAATGATCCTTTTTGCTGCTTTAAGATGATGCATAGTTGTTGTCTGCAAAAATCCTATTTGTAATTTGCAGATTTCTCTATCTTTGAAGACCTTTCACGAGCCATGAGACTCTTTGACTGTTCACTCCTCTACGGGTATGAGTCCCCAGACCATGATCATAGTAATCTATGAGCAAAATACACTAGGTATGATGATGATGATGATAATAACGACGACGACTTAAGCTCATAAGTTATATAAAAATTTATATAAAATATAGATTGATCATGTAGCAAAATCAAAGGAACATTAAATATAATTATTTTTAAATTGAGCATTGATGCGAGGAAACATTTCTCATTCAGCATACATCAAAAACTACACATAAATATATGGTTCTTTGGTTTAAAGGAAACTCATTTTTCAAAGCATTTATTTGAGGGTCGTAATGCAAAGAAAGACCCATGACACTCCAGCTAGAAGGATTAAATGCATCATAGTGGAGGGTGAAATAAGCTGAGGAAGACCTAGGAGGACGTGGGAGGACCAGATTAAAAGTAACCTGCACGAACTCTACCTCTCTTAGGTCCTGACCAGGGATAGGGTCAGTTGGCGGCGCCTTATCCACGTCTTAGATTACTAGACATGTCCCTCCCGACCACTATCTGTTATTGTTCTTTACCTTTACTTATCGTTTGTTTAATTATTTGTGCGTATCCTATTTGTTGTGTATTTTTTGTTAGTTGATTACTTTGCATGGCTAACGTGGGTGGAAGTTGCAGGCTTTCGGATAGTTGCAAGATCCTCTCTCCTTGAAGACCCTTTAGAGCCGAGGGACACTCTGACCGCAGTCTCCTATATGGGTATGAGATGTCGTCTATATTCCCTCCCCAGACCCTAACCATAGTTTTTTTATGAGCGGGATACACTGGGAATGATGAAGAATCTAAAAATTCTTTTTAAAAAAAATTATAAAAAAAGGTATAATATAATGTTATATATTGAGACAAATTTAATAAAATTTTACACAATGATACACTTTAACTTGTAAATATTCATGAAAAATTATATATAAATTTCTTTTAATTACTCCCTCCTATTTACTACAAGTGTCACATTCAGTGGCAAAACTTGAACACAATTTTGGGGCGAAATTATCAAAAAAATTGAATTCTACTAAAATGTATGTAGCTAATCAATACAATTAAAAATCAAAACATAAATTTTGAATCAATATAAAGCTCGACGCCTTTTATCACTTAAATATTGTTTATAATCTCATTGACACTATATGTTGTTGCTACACAAATTCCTGTGAGAGATGGTCTTTTTTACCATCTCTAATTGAACTGGCCCATAAAGGAAAATATAGAGTA
Organism: Amaranthus palmeri; assembly: GCA_019776075.1. Classification (NCBI taxonomy): domain Eukaryota; kingdom Viridiplantae; phylum Streptophyta; class Magnoliopsida; order Caryophyllales; family Amaranthaceae; genus Amaranthus; species Amaranthus palmeri. The sequence continues at coordinate 104,427 of JAAKBH010000116.1, forward strand.
AAAGTAGATATTAAACTTTAATGGATCGGGCTTGAAAGACATCTTTCAGAAAGACGGTCTCTCATATTTATAACAATATATAGCTGGACTGGGCTTTTAAGAGTCATCTTTACAACAGACGGTATCAAGTAAGAATTTGTGATACTCAATTTGAGGAATAGAAATTACAATAAATTAATTAACTTGTATAAAACATAAGTTACACCTAGAACACGTCTGGGCCTGAACACATGCGGCCCACAAGGCATCATATGGCCTGCCAAATTACTCCCTTTAAACAAGTAGCTTTTGTGCTCAAATTTCGGCCCACCTTTTTTCTTTCCAGATTTTTAGCTTTATTCTCTTTATTTTTTTTAATTTACCTACGTTTTAACCTTTCGTCCTTAATTATAAAATTATTATTTTTTAATCATTTTAGTCCCACTAATTTCATAGTACTAATTGCTAATAATATTATGGAATTAACTTTAATATAACTAGAACTTATAAACCTTATTATACATAGCATATATTTAAGACTTCTACACATTATATATTTTAAATTATCCAATAATTAGGGTCGTTCCTGACCCCATCTTTGTTATTTTCCCAAACATCCGTTCAAGTTTAGAATCGTTCCTTTATCAGAGGGCCTTCTTCTTACAGTTTGCCTAGGGTCTATACATTGCCAGAAACGGCACTGCCAATAATGTATTCTTTGTGAGAACATTGAAGTTGACTTGAAGGGGAATGGAAAGCTATATATTGATGACTTGAGTGGAAAAATAGTGTAGTAGTAGTCCAGTAGAGGCTAATATGTAAACGTGCACACTGCGCAGTGCACCCATGCGTGCAATAATCGTACTTGTGTCTTGATCATTATGTGTTGTTTTCTTTGCTATTTTCAAGTATTAGTTGGAAAGGTGCACAACCACTTCCACCTAAATTCTGCGTTCATATTTGAATTTAGGATTTTAGGAGTACTCTACTCATCATCGTTATATCTAGTGTATTCCACTCATAAAAAACTATGGTCAGGGTCTGAGGAGGGAAGAAAGACGGTAAGTTCATACCATATTGCATAGAGGAGATGCGGTTAAAAAGTCCCCCAGCGCAGAATTGAATAATTGTATTGGACAGAGTGAATAGTATAATGAGACATAAAATGAACATGGGAGAGTAGAATTAAACCCCTAGCTTACTCAATCATGCACGTACACAACGGTTTTTTTTTTATGTTATAGTATTCAAATTAATGAATGTAGAACCCATTTGTTCTATTTGAATTTTCACAAATTTTGAATGATACAGTCTCATGGTGAGACTATTTTTATTGAACTGACCTAATGTACTAAAGTGATAAGTTACAATTTTTAAGTGAATAATTAGAGAAATGAGACAGTATCATTCAAAAATTCCATCCTAATGTACTAAGTTACCTTTTCCAATAATGGTGAGATGGTCTCATACAAGAGACGAGTTATTTTTTAAACTCTAGATATCGCTAATTCTGCATAATTAAAATATTACTTCGACATCATTGAATACAAATTAAAAATAATCGATAATTTAAGAAATCAAATCAGGCATTTACTTTGAATAGAAGGAAGTACATCTACTTATTTGTTTGTATTGTTAGGATAACACATATCAAGTAATTAAATTCAGTCCATCCTCATCAATTTAATATACTTAATTAGCAATTAAAATTGTTTCTTTCATCTTGCAATTTAATAATATTCTTGGAAATTATATATGACGGCCCTAAAGCATCCGATCCATACCGTACCAAATAATTTTATAGGACATCTGAGTTTTTGCACTTTATCATCATATATATCCTTATTAATAAGTTATTTGTAAATGACTAAAAAAAACTCAATTTGTAACTATCAATAATATATCTTTATTCTTTGATATCACATTAACTGAGTTATCACAAACCATTTTAACGTTCTATAATTTCTTAATTACTACCGCAATAATTTTATGATAAAAAATGCAAAAAGTAAAATTATTTTTTAGTTTATTATAGTTATTAGGTGTACCATAGTATCATTTGTATTGGCTTATAAATCTATTTATTGGATTTGAGTGTTTTAGTTTAAGTAATATAAAATTGAAACGATTTATTTCATAGTTATTAGGCGAAACTCTTAATTTACATTATTTTTATTTATTTATTTCATTGAATTATATTAATTTTTCATATATAGCAATGGTTTCACGCTTATTTTAATCTCATTCACAAATTTATACTCCCTTCTATTCAAAATTAATGTCCATTTTCCTTATTTAGTCAAGTCTCTCTAATTGTCTACTTTCTATTTTTCGCAAAGATTTTTTACCTTAATAACCCCAACTACCCCAACTTATATTATTTAAAATACCCCACCCACCACCTTTTCAATTATTATAATCGCTTAAATACCACAACTACCAATTTCACAATTATTATAATCATTAAAATACCCTCACCACTATTTTCTTAAATTGCGTGCCCAACCCAAAGTGGACATTAAATTTGAATAGGAGGTAGTATTATCTCTCAATCGTAATCGTACCACTAATTTCTACCTTCTACATGTTTTTTGCCTCATATTTCAAATTATTGTGGTGATTAGAGTGACTTAAAGTCCTTAATCATGGGATGTGTTTAAAAGAAGAGAGCAAAATGGTAATTCTGACGAGGCAAAAGTAATAAAAGGAACAAATGCAAAAATTCGACAGAAGAGAAAGCCGAGTCGGATGTCTTCCCTGCCCATTGGGTAGCCGACTCGGCTGTGGGCTCTGGAATGTTTTTTGTTCTGTTTTTCGGGTTTTCTTGATTTACCTTAGGATGTATTGTAAGTTTTAGACCCTATAAATTTTAAATAGGGCTTAACACATAGAGTTTAGAAATTGCTTTCATTTCCTCGTTCTCTCTCTACAAAATTCACTCTCTACTCTATTCTTTTCTTCTTCAATTGTAATCATCATCATTTGTACAACACTCTATTGGAGAACTTTGAAGGAGCAATAAAGACATTAGACATCTAGGCTAGGACAGTAAACGTAGCCCAATTAAAAATGAACCACTTAAATTTAATGTGTGTTTGATTGTATTCGTATTTTGTTCTGAATTGTTGTTTCATAGTTGCACGCCTTTGATCTTTAGCCAAATTGTGGGGATTAAGTTCAATTATCTTTCCACTAAATAACATTTATTTTGCAATCGGTGCAAAATGAAATTGATGGAGGGAGTATATTTCATTGGAAAAGGTAGAATGTAAAGATGAAATGAAAATATAAGTTAAAATACTGAATAGAAATTAAAAAACAAGTATGGAGTCACAATCAAAAATAAATTTGGAAGATGTTAGAAATGTGACTTTAATTTTATAAATCAAACATATAAGATAAAGTTACAAGTTTGTAGTAGAAAACCAAATTACATATGACAAGTTCAAACCTTGCTTAACATACACCAAATGTAGATTACATCATCGGGAATCACCATATATCGAACAAAGTAACAAGAAGATTTTGTTGGATCTTGATATAAATTCTAGGCGAGATGCTCTTTCCTAAAACATCATTTCCTCCCTACTACGGTGCTTGGGAATCAACCGGAAATATGTTTTGAGATACAAAGAATTACACTAACTTTCGAGCACACGAAAATTAGAATGATGTAAGAGAAACTAAAGTGGAAGAAGATAAAAAAAATTACAAACGAGAATTTTAAGTCCTCGATGTAAAATGCTAGAGAAGAAGAGAAATCAGAAATTCCATGTATATAATAATACACAAGCCTTCTATATTTATAGAATAGCTCACACCGGTTCATGAAGTAACATATTACTTCATGAAACACGAGGTTGATCCGTGAAACATGAGATCAATTCATGAACTCATGTTGCCTTTCACTCAACCCTTACATCCCAAATAACATGGCTAAAAATAACCATAATAACTGTAGGAAGTTATATAATAACCAACAAAACAAAACAGAGCAAGAAACAAGACGAACCCATACTAAGAACAGATTTGCGCGGGGTGCGTAATTCTACGCGGGCCGGCAAATAGTTCTCACAGCCTCCGCGGGCCGTGTAAAACTCCGCGGGGTGCAGACTTGCTACTTGATAGACTCCGCATGCCGCGTAAAACTCCGCGGGGTGCGCACTCTGTTCTGTCCTATTTTTTCTTCCTTTTTAAATACACACTTTGGGATATTCTTAATTAATTTAATTAAATTATTAATTTAATTTAATTAATTAAATCATTTCCGATATCCACTATACACTTCAAATTCCAACAGAAGATACATGGTGGGACCAACTATAAAAATGAGATAAATTTTGTGGGACAAAGTAGCACTTTCTCCGTTCTGATATTTGCTACTGAGTATGACATATTGTGTGGGGAAGTGTCACTATTAGTAGCAAGTATTATAAAACGGAGGAATATTATAGTAATGGACCACAGTCCACACCCGACCCTTAGCTGAGTCATCATACAAATAAGTAGCTTCTATTTGAGCTTGGTTGAAGATTGTTTTTCCAATTGTTTCAACGGGCTGCTGCAGGAATCTCACTTAAATAAGAAACCAACGCGGAAAACTAAATGGAAGTTGAGAATTGTTCATGCCTTGTCTCTATGAATTAATATCTTTTTAAGACTTATTGGATTTTCATTTTGATAATTTATAAATAGAAAAAACATTTGAAAGTATGTAACAATATTTTTTGCAATTAATAATACCGAATAAAAAAAGTTTTGCCAAAAAATACTTTACAAATTTTTTTTCTTTTCCAAAGAGTACTAATTAATCACTTCTGTTTGTTGACCGTCATCTTTATGCTTTGACTCGCGAATGACTTGCACGTGAGCTTTTTAATTGTCTTAATTTCCACCAAATTTTTGAGCTCCTCACCGTTCTCTCCTCTTCTTATAATGTTTATAATTTTAAACTGAAATATTAAAGCTTTAATTGACTGTAGCAAAGGGAATTTAATTGAGAGTCAAACTAAAAGATGATGGTCAACTAACAGCAGTCATTAGTCAGTATTGGAAAAAGTTAGTTAGGTATATTTTTTGTCAAAACTTTTTTTATTATGTATTTTCTAAATAAAATAAATTTTATTATGTACTTTTGCTAATTTTTCTTTTATAAAAATATTTAGTGTAACTAATCATAGTGGTATCACAATTTAGGGTTTAAAGTAGTAGTCATTATCACAATTAAGGGTTTTAATTATTGAGATTCACAATGAAAATATTTTACTATTTTGTATTGTCCCATTTATCTGGTATTTTTTTCTTATTTGGCAAAATAGTCCTCACAATTATATTGCAATTAGATCCATAAATTCGTTCTCTCTTTAATTTAACCACTTATTTTTCTACTCAACCTATTACTTATTTTTTACCAACTACAAATTAATATTCACGGGTTCCATACCAAAAATTGTACATTTAATTGGATAGGAGTATTCATATTTATAAAGAAAGAATATCAAGCATAGACCCACCAGCTTAGAACACTGAACGTTAATATTGGCCCACATGTATGCATGTGAACATTGTAATGAGTTCATATATGATACTCCATCATACTCTGATTTGTATATATTAAGATGTATGAATTCATATATATATTTCTATATGTTCCTACACCATATGAATCACGTATACCATGTACTTAATAAAGTAACTCTTCAGATTTGTACTACCATTTTTTTCTACATAGATAAAAAGCTTTAGAGGTTAGAACTTGGAGTTAACTTTTTGCATTTTTTTTCATCAACTTAATTCATTCTAATATAGACTCTTCCCATGTACAATACAATTCTAATATCTTTTGCCAATAATGGTATTATGTTGGAGTACACTGGTTTTAGTAGTACAACCTATATATCTACTTCCTCCGGATTTTATTAGTTGCTACATTTCCTCACAAGTAGAATTAAGGTCATTTGCTACTATACAAATGAGTTTATTTGCTGCTCAATTTTAAGTTGCGGCAAATGGAGGGGCAGCAAATAATCAAAAGCTTTTTGCTGTTAGTTAAAGAATCACATCAAATAAAAACTATTATGTGCGAAAAGAATCAAAGAAAATTGAAGGATAATTAATAGTGTAAGGCTTTTCACTCGATAGAAAAAGCAGCTTGAAGTGGATGACTTGTATTATAGCTTTTTGCTATTATTCAATAAAAAACAACAATAAGATTTTTTATTTGCTGTTAATTTTAAAATTAGTAGCAAAAAATATTTTTTTGCTATGAAATTGTCAAAACAGTAGCAATAATTACATTATTTGCTATGTTTGAGATTTCAGTAGCAAATAGATAGCAGCAAATTAGGTTTATTCTACTAGTGCCTGTAGTAATTACTGTTCACTAATTGATCTTATTTGATGCATAATTCTTTATTTATAATGTAAAACATAGTCAAGTGAGATCTTGTTTGAATCGTCTTAATGTGTATTTTCTTAATATTAACTTTTTAGAATTTTTTATCATATGAAATTAGAGATATTAAAGATTAAAATCATGCATTGGATAGCGTGAAAAACAAAAATGTAGCAACTATTAAAAACCAGAGGAAGTATATATTATTACTTGTTCATAATTAAACCTAGATAAAATACTTCTCAAATTTGATATATGTGTTAGTAGTGATATATTTAAAAAATAACTGAGAAAATATATAGTAAAAATGGTGAAGTTATATCTAAAAATAGAAATTGAACAACTTTATTGGGAAAAATTAAAATGGGATATGAAACAAACTAATGTGATAATCCTGTGTTTTTTACTTTTTGTTAATCTGCAATGTGACCCTGAGCTTTTAGTTTTTCCATGTGGTGTGCTAAATGTTAAGTTAATTGTTTAATTATATATTCCTTATGTTTTCATTTGTTTTTCACATTCACTTTTTGTGTAGATTCCCATGCAAACTTATAAGTCAAATAATTTTAATTGTAAATTTGTAAAAATTCTAAAAAGTTGAGATTCAAAAAATAGATATTGAGATATATCTATCAAGATACCACATGAATATGTTTTTTCATATAAATCAATAAGATTTCATAGTCAACATTTTACACAAAATTTTGTAAATTCTCTTTTGGAAAAGAGCATATGAAAAAAAGGGATCGAATACAAATTTGAATAAATTTTCAAATAATGTGCCCCATAAAAATGATTGGCACATTTGATTTTATGAAAACAATTATAATAATATTATTATAGGAAATAAAATCGTAAATTAACAAAAATCTTATTACTGCAATAATTTCTTTTGTTTGCCTATAAAAGCACACAAACAATGTATAGGATAAAGCTACTAAAAATGATTATGAAGTCCTTAATCATATTCCAGATTATGTTTTTCTATCTTTAATTATCATATATTATGCGATGTGATGAACTTTTTGCAAAAGTATATCTTAGCAGTTTAAGGCATGCTCCAAGCTACTTTTCCTTTTTCAAGCTAAGACTAATAATGGATTTAATTTTAATATACTCAAACGTGTTAAGTTTTATTAATCTTTAGACTTTAAGTTGAAATCTAAAAGCTATTAGAACTTTTTAGTGACTTCAAAGTACTATTATATCAATTTAATTTAATTATCAATTCTATATCTTTTTTTTTTTTTTTTTTAAATATAACCATTCATAAAACCTGTTATTTCCACTACACGGTGTATGTTTATTATTATTATTATTAATTTAATTTTAATTAGCTATCACCATTAAACGTGTTAAGTTTTATTAATCTTTAGACTTTAAGTTGAAATCTAAAAGCTATTAGAACTTTTTAGTGACTTCAAAGTACTATTATATCAATTTAATTTAATTATCAATTCTATATCTTTTTTTTTTTTTAAATATAACCATTCATAAAACCTGTTATTTCCACTACACGGTGTATGTTTATTATTATTATTATTAATTTAATTTTAATTAGCTATCAAAAAAGTAATAAATTATGTATATTTCATATAATTTGCATAAAATTAATTTTAAAAAATGAAAGATGTGTAATAATGTAGAAAATGTTAATAATAATTGTAATTTGGTGGAGAGACATATCTCCCCACTTATCTTGAGAGTTACAGTATTATATAGACATGTAAGACCACATGAACATACAGTTTGCAATTTGGTTGCTAAGTTTGACCAGTCAACACTTATAAATGTGACTTTATTATCAAAAAAATTCTGTCAGAATTAATGATACTAAAATCACCCACTTTCCTTGGATCCTAAGAAAATATGCCTGACTTTGAAGTATTAGTTTTTTTAAGAATTTGTGCAAAAGTCAGATGACAAATTGGTAACAAACCAGCTTTCAGAACTTATATATATATAACTCAATTTTTTTCGACAAATTGTAGCCCTTTCAAAGTAATACTATGCTCTATTTTTTATAAAAATTTTGTTTATCTTTGTTAATATAGAGGCACATGTAAGAAAAGAAAACTTTTCACATATTACGGCTAATTCTATTAAAATTATTTTAATTTCAAAGTCATATCACATTTAATTTCTCCTCAGAAAATATTATACTCCCTCTTATTTACCATATGTGTCTCATTTGACTTTTCATCAATTTTTAAGTAGTTAAATGGGACCACATGTGTAGGAGAGAGAGCTTAATCTATATAGTAAGGTTTATCGCATGTGTAAGAGAGAGAGTGCAATTTATAGTTAAATGGGATCACATGTGTAGGAGAGGGAATTCAATTTTGGTAAAAAGAAGATACCCAAAATAGAAATGAGACATTTGAGATGACTTTACTCAATATGGAAATGGGACACATGTGCTGAATAGGAAGGAGTATCAAATAGCAATGTGTTAGGAGAAAAACTTTAATGTTAAATCTCTTTTATAATGATCGTGGCTTTTCTATATAGAATTTTTTCTAAGTAGAGTATTGTAGAGGTGTACGTTAGTGTCTAAGCATTTGAGTGATATATTAAGTTATTCTTTATGGTTACTTGGTAAGTGGGAGATAGTAGTTGTGGAGGTGATCTAGGGTGTTCAGCGTAGATGATAAGAGAATTTCTATGTAGATTGTAAATTGCAAGAAAATAAAAAAAAATTAATAAAAATATTACTCTCTTCGTTTCAGTGACTTTATTCTATTTGATTTGAACACATTTGCTAAGACAATTATTAATGTCTTAAAAATCATCACTATCGTATCCATTGTATCCCGCCCATATAAATTATAATCAGGGTCTATGAAAGGAAAGAAGGCGACAACCCATACCCATATAAGAGGATGCAACAAAAAGACCTCTGATTCAAGAAGAGATAATCCTGCAACGAAAATGCCTTGGTGAAATTGAAATTACAAGCCCGTAACTTACAACAATAAGAAGTTGATATTAATAATTATTGTACTAAAACAAATCAAATAAAATATTACTTGATTATATTTTAATTTATACAATAATATTAGACTGAGTAGGATGATAATGACCGATTCTATAGCAAAAAACTAATCCGGAATTCCAAGCGCCTCATTTGGGGACCAAGTAACAATCTAAGTTTGCGGACTAGAATCAGAAATTATAAGAGGAAAGCAAAATTAATAGAAAAAAAAAAAGACAAGAGCAAATTGTCAGAGAACTGAAAGTTGAAAACATTTGAAATTGGGCGGTGCTTCCAATTAAGGGACTTTTAAATTCAAGAAATTTGTCTCTTCATCCATATGCTTCCATGTGCACCTAAATCTCATTAATTACTATTCTCTACAATGGTTTCGGATTATTTCATATTTATCAGGGCTAGTCTTAAGGCTGGATAAGAGCGGTAGTCGCCTATTGTAGAAGGTCGATTATAAATTGCAAAGAAAAAGGATCCTAATGTATTATTTTGCCCAGGGCTCCAATATATCAAGGGCCGGCCCTGATATACATTTATATTTATAGTTATGCCTTAATCCTACTAATTCTTACTTCATTAAACATATTACATATCATTGCGTGAATTTTCAAATAGATTTACTATGTCTTCTTTCAGTTAGTGAAGGATTATTATTAATTATTATTATTATAATTATTAGGAAGATAATTTTATAGATTATGTAATACGTATAAAAAAATATTTCTATCGTAAATTGTAATTATATTGCTAGAGAATATTCAGAAGATTTAGCTCAATTAAATGTGCTTTACAACTAAGTTGATGTATTACTATATAATACGTATATTGATATATTGATTTCGTAAATTGTAATTGCTAGAGAATATATTCAGAAGATTTAGTCCAATTAAATGTGATTTACAAGTAAGTTGATATATTATTATGAGGTAAAAATAATTAGTTAATTTGTAATTACATGACATAGATTCTAACCAGGCTAGCTTGTTACATATGCCCATTATTTTCATTACCTTAATATGAAGTTTCTTTTCATTATTAATTATTAATTAAATTAATTTTTGGACTGTTTTAATTAAATGTAAATGAGTTGTTTCTATGTGATTTGTTGTTTTTCTAAAATATAAGGGTTGTTTTATATATAAACTGTTTGAATATATTTTTTAAAAAATATATATGTACCTGTATTAATTATTTATTGAAAATTTTATTTATATATAGATTCATTTCAAGTCGATACCAGCAACTCATTAATTATATGAGCTTCTATGTAAGTACAATCAGAATATTTAGGGAGTTAATAAATGTGAAAAAATCCTTTTAAAGGTATTATATTTAATTTCTCCTGAGTGATAATAATTTCAAAACTAGTTAATTATCATTCAATGATTTACTAAATTGTATTGAATGAAAATAGAACATAAATAAAATCAAACTGAAATAATAATTTATGAAAATACAACGGTAAAAACTTAATGAAAATTATTATCAATTTAACTTTATACATTAAAATAAAAGAAAATCCAATAAAAAAAAGTGAAATAAAAAAAGTAAAAAACCACTAAATTCCAAGTAGTTAAATTACATAAAATGATGAATGGTACAATGTCAAACATAGAAGCATATATGTTCCCATGTGAACCAATAAAACAAACAAGTATAGGAGCTAACTAGCTTAGTAAAAGCATCATTATTCATTTAACATAATACTTCTATTCAACTAAAAAGCTTTTCAAAAAATGACAAAATTAACTCAAAAGAAAAACAAATCTAGTTAAAGTTTATGATCTCATCATAAGCTTAAATCAAATCTAATTTTTTTGACAAATCATCATTGATTGTCCATCTAACTCTTAAAGGTAGGCATGCCAAAATTGCAATCATAAAGTTATTTTTTTTGGGAGTGTTAAATATGATTTAATTTAGTCAAATTTTTATGACAATTAATGAAATAATTAAATAATAGGATTATGGGACAAATCAATAATTATTCTTGATGAGCCTCATGACACTAACAAGAAGTCAAACTAGTAGTAGAAATTGTAAGACTTCAGGCTTTGAGTTTGATTAAGATTCCTCTTAGTGCATTAATTTTGGCATCAAAAGGGGATTAGACTACAATTTGGTGATATAATAATATATATAGTATTATTAGTACAAACTAACAAATTGTTTATAAATATGTTCATCCTTGTGCACAAATACCTATAGAATGAACACATGTCAGCATGTAAAGATGACATAGATATATCTCATCTTTCTTATTATTTTTTTATTAAGTTGAATCTAATAAGAATATGAGTGACATAGTATATGTATTTTTGAATTTTTTTCTCTCCAATTAATTTAGGTTAATTTCTACTATGTTTGCACCATATATAATTCTTGTGTTATTCAAGGAAAGGGAGAAAAATAGGTAAGAAGGTATACTTTATGTGTATGTGAGAGTGACTAGAGTGAGCAATATATTATTGACAATCAGCTCAGTAAAGTTTAGTCATGTCACATTATCATGAAACGGCACTACAACAAATTCAATATTTTACGACATTGTTTTTATTTTAAGTCCCCCTAAAAAGTGATTTAGCGACACTACAACATAATTTGCTTTTAGTGGGATTTATTTAGCGACCTTTAATTTAAATGTCGCTATTTTAAATTTCTTATAGTGTATATAGAGGATTTAGTTGCATTTATTAGACCCTTTAGCAGCATATTAAAAAGTCACACTAAAGCTTTTAGCGACATAGGATCTAGTGACATTTCTCACAAATGTCACTATAGGCTATAGTGACAATTACATTTGCCACCAAAGACCAAATTATGAGTCGCTAAATCACTTTATGGTAGAATTTAAACTAAAAACATGAATCATTGGCATTTTTTTAATGCCACTAAATCCAATGTCGCAAAAAGCTAAATTTGTTGTAGTGCGACACTTTTATTTGGTCTTTAGTGGCATGTGTAATTGTTACTATAGTCTATAATAACATTTATTTTTCATTAAATCCTACGTTGCAAAAAATTTTACTGTGATTTTTCATTATGCTACTAAAGGGTCTAATACGTACTTATCACTGAATCCTCTATATATACTATTAGAAATTTAAAGTAGCGTCGCTAAATTTATGTCATTAAAAGCAAATTATGTTTCAGTGCGAGGTATTACAATGAGTATATAATGGAAACAAATTACAAACGGGAATTTGTTTCAAATCCCTTTAAAGATGACAAAAATGAAATTACAACACAATTACAATGCTTAATGGAAAGTGAAGATTAGTTCGTAACACAATTTGTTACCCGGAAACTTGATACAAGTTGTAGGCGTGTGATCACATTCCTTTTGTGATATTTCCCCCACAACGGTACTTGGGTTTGGAAGTGGAAATTCACAATGAGATACAAACAACTCTTATATGCCCTTAGTACTTAGGGAATATAACGTAATAGCTATGTGTTTATGGAATTATAAGCAAAGGAACATGCACACAAAAGTTAATTACTCTTTTGAGTGCACAAGACAAATGAGAAGAACTTAGAGAAAAAAGAATTCTGAGATTTGTTGTGAAGGTGCAAGAAATCTCAAAGCCAATGCCCTCTATTTATAATCAAGAGGAGCCTATGGCTCTTTAATCACCTTAATGACCCAATTCATGATCATGCAATTGAATGACATTAATCTTGGTCATTCATGGGCATTATCACACAATTATACTCTTGTAACATCAGAATTAAGAGTGTAATCAAAAGGATCCTAGGCATTAAACACAAGAAAACAGGAAGAAAAAGCAACGGTCACATTCCAGTGACCTATCGCCGAGTCGGCGACGAGCCCACAAAAGTGGGCGCCGACTCGGCGCCAACTCTCTGCCCAAAACATGATTTTCCAGTAGCCTAGCGCCGAGTCGGCGACGAGGCTACATGAAGGAGCGCCGACTCGGCGCAAACCTCCTGACCAAATTCCCTTGTTTTCTTGTGTTATCTTAAAATACCTATTTTGGACCACGTAAATTAATACGTATATTGTCCCACTATTTATAATAGCTTTAATCGAAATATTACGGACTTATAAACTGTCCCACTACCTTAGTAGTACTTGGTGATTAAATATTCAGGATTATTATATTATTATACACTAAATGTTCAACACGAGGTACAATTCTTACGTCTTGGTATGGTGAAAAGTATGCCAAGAAATAACAATGAAGATTTTTGGAGAATCATGGGTAGTTTTGTGGTAAAATGATACAAAGATTTTTGGAGAATCAGGGGTAGTTTTATGGTAAAATGATACAATGTGTTGAAAATGAGGAGTTTAAGATAGTTATTTAGGAAAAAAAATTATAGGAAAATTTCACGTTGTAATTTTTAGGATTTGGGTTTTCCACGTGGTAACCAAAATGTTTAAAAATTTCACGCGGTAACTCTGAGGTTTACTAAATTGTTCCCCCATGACCTTTTTGCACCGAAAAACATTAGCATACGTTAATTTCGAAGCTTAAAGGTTGTTGTATGCCTATTTATATAACTCCCCATTTCAAATGCTACAAATTTCAACCTTTTCCCCCCAAATTATAAACCCTAACTCTACCATATTTGAATTTGGTGGAAAAATATGATTTGGATGAAAGATGGTAGAGTTCGGGTTTATGTTATGGGAAAAAAGGTTGAAACTGATAGCATTTGAAATTGTGAGTCGCATAAATAGATGTACAACAACCTTAAAGCTTCGAAATTAACGTTTGTTAACGATTTTATGTGCAAAAAGGTCACGGTGGAATAATTTTGTAAACCTCAGAGTTACCGTGTGGATTTTTTAAAAGTTTTGGTTATCATGTAAAAAACCCAAAACCTCAAGGTTACCATATCGAATTTTCCAAAAATATATATATGAATATAGGATGACCAAGAGGAGACAGAAAAAGCTAATCACATAGGTGTAATAAAGTGTTTTAAGGATAAGAATAAGGATAAGGATAATGATAAGGACAGAGATAAGAATATTAATCAGGTTTAGGGCAAGTTCATCAAGAATCGATGGAGATGATATTTTGATGAACTATTTAATAGAAAATAAGGAAATATTATAGGGACAATGTACACAACAGTCACTAATGAAAATTTTTTGGTAGATGAGTTTTTTTTTTTTTTTTTTTTTTTTTTTTTTGGGGGGGTGGGGGGGGGGGGGGGGGTGGGGGTGGGGGTGGGGAGGTGGGGGTAAATGCTAAGTTAGTATGATGGAGACAAAAGTTTACGATGTTTCAGATTAAGTCAGAAAGATATATTATATGGAGTGTCATTTTTGAACAAATAAGATAACAAGAGACACGCCTGTAAACATTAAAGAGAAAGAAAATGCTTCAAATGGATGATTCAATTACTTATGTCCATTTTTCATGGTAATGAGAACATCCAACATGATATGACTAATAGAACTAATTATGGGTGGAAAATAAAATTGAAACTAATAGAATATTATGCTAACGAGGTGTGCCCTCAAAGTTAAAGGAAAAATTTTATCAAACGACCATTAGAAGGATTTTAGAAGATGGAAGTAGCGGAAACGCGAATATTTCGAAGGAAAAATGTTCGGTGATTAAGAATATATGTTGGGCTATTAGTAAAGATCATATAAGGAAGATGGGAGTAGCAAAAACATGAATGTGTCGATGGGTTAGTGGGCATAACTTGAGGAATAAACTGCAAAACAAAGAAATAAGAAGGGTTTTAGAAGTTCCAAATTTCAAGAAAAATATAAAGAGAATCTATTAAGATGATTTGAGCATTTGCAACAACGAGAGCGAACCGATAAGAAAGATAAAAAGTTAGAGCTCTCGACGAGTGACTTAAAAAGAGAGCAATGAAGAACAAAGATGACTTCTACAATGAGAGTTAAAAAGGATAGGAAGGATCTACACTTACAATTGAGACAGTTAAAATCAAAATAAATAAAGAAGATGAATTCATGTAGACAATCATTGAAACTGATATAATGTTCCATGTAATGAAAGTGCGTGAGAGTTAAAAAGGGTAGGAAGGATCAAACATTGTTGTTGGTAGTGGTGTGAAAGTGAAAGAGATATTTGGATAAGATAAAAGAATCAGATGTAAGATTGAGTATAAAAGAATGAGTGTGGGTAATGAAAAAAATAGAGACCAAAATCTATTGAACAAACTAGAAAGGAAAATGGTGGAAACCACATAGAACAGAGAGTGTACTATTTACTTTTAACGTTTTATTTTATTTTTATTTATTGAGTTAAATTCAAACAAGTTCAAGTAGATTTCAATCAAACAATTTGAATTAAATCTTTTTCTCAAATGATTTTGAATTTTAATTTATTCTAGCTCATAAACAACTCATTGGAATTTGTTCATGATTTAAGTTTTTCTAAAATTATTTAATATTAAAAAAATAACTACTTTAAAATTTGACAAAAAAATATCAACAATTATAACTCAAAAAATGTCTATTTAAACGCAACGCAAAATACAAAGTTATTTGAGTTAGTATAAGAAATAAACGCATATATTTTTTATCATAATCATTCATCTATATTTGTATCTAAATTTCAAAATAGCTTGGATTCATCGTTATATTCATTTATAATCAATCTCACTTGATTAATTCAACATTAAGTTTGTTTAAATTTTGAATAAGTCAAGGTAAAATATGTAATGTAAAAATTCAACTGTGAATCGTTGTCACTTTTGATGGTGTTATGTTAATGTTAGAGTGTATTTACTCTCCTTCCACATAACACCTTAAATAATTTCCGTCATAATTATTGTTAAACTTCCATCGAATTCAATTAGTAGAATACTCGAGCTCATAAACATCACTAACTTAAATGTCGCAACCTATCCAATCCAACCCAACCTGACTCGACTCGACTCAGTAAACAACATTAAAACACCCCATTTAACCCCCAACATGAAATTGTTACCATTTGACATCCATCCACAAAAGCTAAGGTAAGGTAAGTTTAGTGCTTGGTTGTTTAGACTTGCAATACAAACTCCCCCGTACACTCGGTCAAAACAGTGTGGACATGTGCTGCCGGGGCCAATGAATCCTATACCAATAATAATGCTTTCCCCCTTACATTATACACTCTTTCTCTACACTTACATTTTTTCTTTTTTTACCACTTCCTATATAAATCTCCCTTCTTCTTCCCCATTCAAACACTTAGCAAATTTAACACCAAAACCTCATCCATATATCCCTTTCATCCTCCCTCCCTCATTTTTCATACCATAAATAAATTAAAAAAATAAAAAAAAAGCCCTAAAAACACCATTAATTAATGGCCTATGAAGATCATGACTACTACTCATCTTCCTCAGAGAAAAAATGGAAACTTTTCAAGAAAGATCAATCCTCATCAAGATCATCTTCAATCCCATTAGATTCTTCATTGATGAGAAGCTTTTCACATAAGAATTCATCTTCTAAATCCCCTCCATTTATTAATAGAAGTTATTCTACTAAACCCTCTTCTAATAAATTTTCTAGAAGTTCTTCATTGAAGAGTTCTTGCCCTTCTTCTCCTTCTTCATCCAAGAACAAATCCAACCCTATGAAGAACTTTGGCAAGAAATGTACACATTTAGCTAAAGAGCAAAAGGCTAGATTGTACATCATGAAGAGGTGTGTTTCCATGCTTGTTAATTGGAGAAAAAATGGTGATTCCTAAAATTTTAGTCAATCAGATTGCTACATTTACTCTTAAAAGCGTCAAAAAATAATTAGCAATCTGATTGAAACGGAGAAGTCATATCAGAATATTCTATCATTTAAATCATCATCTATTATCATTATTCAATGAAACAACATCATTTTTTACTATGAGGAACACTATGGGGGAAAAGTATTTATATTTTTTTTTAATTAATTAATTAAAAAGAAAAATACAACCCCATATAAGATAAGTAATTATTCTCCTTTTAATTTTTTTCCTTTAAATTTTCTCCTTTTCTTAATTAAGTCTCTTTTCAATTTCCTCTATTAGAAATGTTAATTAATGATGTTGTTGATGATGATGATGAATGATGATGATGGGTGAAGTGAAATTAAATTTTTAAATTAAGTTTGATTAATTAATTAGCTGCCAATTAGTTAATTGTGGTAATCCACTTTTTATTATTAGTGTAATACATTTTGCAAATATTTATATATAGATATATATGTACTACATTAATATAAATAGAATGAAGTAGAACCCTTTTTTTTGTTTCTAATTCACCATTATTTATTTATTTATTTATTTAAAATTTTTGCAATTCTGTTTTTATTTTTGTCTTTGCCAAGTCAGAGATTCCATCCAGCTGTTGAATATATCAACCATGCATAAATACTGATACTTGAGCATATATATTTAATTTTGTTAGCAAGAAAATATTATATAAAAAAAGAAAAATAAAAATGGAATTAAATTCAAAAATCAGATCTGCATAAACAGAATGCATGTGAGTTGCAGCTGCCTCACTTGTTCATCATAAAAATAATTGGGAGTGGTAGGAACTGTAACAAAAAGTTATTTTGGTAGTATTTGAAAGTCCTTGAGTTAGGTAAAACAAATTCCTCCTCTACTATCAACTTTTCCATATATATGTAGTTTAAAATACACTTTCCCTATACTCATATAATAATTGTCATGTAAATACAACAATTATATTTTATTATTTAAATGTCATTAATAGTTTTTACTTGTGTAGGGTTTTAGAAAGTCGGATTTATGTGCACTCTTACTCGTGTTAATGATAATAAAAATCATTTACAACTTCGTGTAAATATGAAGTATGCCGAGTTTACTGTTTAGTTAATTATTGATAGATAGCTAGTTCGATTAGCGAAACAATATACTCCTATGTACCATTGAGTTCGCGTCGACATACAAACTCAATAAAAATTAGCTTACGATTAAGGTTGTTAAATTATCAATCTTTTTTGTTAAATTATCAATCTTTTTTAAGTTGAAAAGTTTTGGAGAGAAAATTCATCTCCCTTCTTTTCTCTTCCCTTCCCTTCTAAACAAACAAGAATTTCTTTCCTTTTATTGCTCTGTCCTTCATTTCCCTTCCTCCCCTTTATTTCCTTTCTTTTCTCTCCAAAGTTGCTATCCAAATATATTAAGCGTCTCATTTCCTTATTAGGTCAAGTCATTTTAAATGTCTCATTTTTATATGTTAACTTTTTCAATTTACTAGACTAAACTTAACTTTTTCATACCTTTACACTTGTTAACCCCACTTAATTACCTCTATCAAAATTTAAAAATACGATTTCATTTGACCACCTTGAAAACAATAAAAAGTAAATATAACACATTAGGTGAATAGGAAGAAGCTGAATATATTATATTATATCGTACGATCTTCTGTTGCATTAGCTTTTGATACTATATCAAGTAAGCAGCTCAATCAAATGCAAAAACCAAAATTGTAGCCCAATAGTATTATATACTCCTATGTTATAGCTTTCGGTGTAGATTATTTAGTAACCATTAAATGATTAGAAGTGAAGTGAACTAATATGATACAGACAACAGTCTCTATCTAAGTTTCTCAAATTTCTAGGTTGAAAGTCTTTGATTATGAACTAGATAAGCTTGCACAGGTTAATTTATTAAAGAGGATGAAAATGACATTTAAAAGCTTAAATACTGTATAAAATAGCTATGTATACCTAACATTATTAAAAGAATTAATTGTTATTATTTACCAATTAAATAGAAAAATGATGAGAAAAGAAATAAATTATGTAGAATTAGTTTAAAATTGTATAGAGGGATGATGAATTGAGATTAAAAAACAAGGGGTGGACAATTCCAAAAGAAAGCAGTGATGTCCTTTCAAAGTGTTTGGAGGGAATTGTGAAGAATGGTGTGACAATATATAAAAACTACAGACCAATTTTAGCTGGAACCCAAATCCTACACACTTCTTTTGGTCCTACTACCCATCTTATGTTCATTTTTTTATTTTCTTTCCCACATTTTTATTTTTATTGTCCTAATTTTTTTGTACGAATTACTCCCTTTCCTTCCTTGTGTGTATCACCTGGCCTGAAATAAACACGAAAGAAAAAACAACTACTCATAAAATGAATTTTTACAAAAGTTGCACACAAACACGAAAAAAATAATACTCCCTCCACCCCTTCTTATTGTCCACTTTCTAGTAGACACGCAAATTAAGAAAAATGGTAATGAGATATTTTAAGTGATTATAATAATCGTAAAGGTGGTAGTTGGGGTATTTAAGTGATTATAATAATTGAAAAGGTGGAAGGTGGGGTATTTTAAATAATATTAGTTGGGGTAATTGGGGATATTTAGGTAACAAATCTTTGCCAAAAATAGAAAATGGACAATTAAAGTGAACTGACCACCAAATAAGAAAAGTGGACAATAAAAAAAAACTGAGAGAGTATTCTTTTAGTGTAGCAACTATTTACACCTAAATAGTTATCAAGGGCAGCTATAAAATAACAATAATAAAAATAGTAATAATAATATAGAAAATCTATTAAATAATAATAATAATATCCATAGTTGAATTTACTTCTTAACAAATCTTCCCTTAAACCAAATATGGGTATCAAATCAAATTATTGAGTCACCAAAACTTCATTTTGACAAACTTGTCCCAACGAAACGCAATTCTCTATAACATGCTCATCAACATAGAAATTTCTCTTGTTCTTTTTACCAACGATAATCACAAAGAGCACTCTAATGAAAAAATTCCGTCCATGTATTATGTAAATATAATATTCTCATTCCACTAAAAATATTAGATTTCTCCCTAAATTGGCTACATACCATTTTTTAGAAATGAAAATTGTTTCATTGATCTAAACACATATAGAGTATGGAGAAAAAAGAGAGCTCACTCCCCCCAATTTGCATCAGCATGATAATGAGACACTGAAAGGGGTACATCAAACCCACTCTTCACGTGCATACAGGAGAAGCAAGCCTCTAAAAAAGGACAATAAATAACTATACTTGCTCAAGTACGTTAGCCTAACAATCAACGGTAAAAATCATTATAATCCAAGGGTCAGACAACTTGACATCTTTGACAGGAATGCTCAAAACTCAATCTTTTACTTTCTACTAAACACGGCTGACCACTCTATTTTTGACTACATACCTAACGTAACCTAGATATATTATTTGGCCATTGTGAAGCACAATTTTACCTCTCCGATACCTCAAAATTTTCATCTCTTGTTGGGTAAAGTCACTTTTTTATATCTTCATATCTCTCTAAGAATGAAAAACTTTTGTTCCTTCCACATAGGTGATTAGAACAACTAGAGTTAATGATCCACTCATAATTTACCAACTCTTGTATTAGACGTAGTCATGATCATCTTCATCTTGCGAAGTAGCAACAAATTCCTTCTCTTTGGCTTTTTCAAAATCCTTGATGTCATCCTTTGCTTTTTGACAAGGATATTTAATATATATAAACAATTTCCTTACAGTAGTGACACTTTACCTTAAAATTGTTTTTGTAACATTTCTTCTTATATAGATGTATCATGTATGCATTAGCAACCATTTATGCCATATCAGATATCTCCACTCCCGTTTCATGTACCTTAAGTCTCTCGACTTCTTGGAAACACACGATGGTTGTATCCAAAGCTAGAATGTTAGCTACCTTTGTTTCTTTACCTATATAGAAGTAATCACATGCATAATTATATTTCTTTGGTATAGATACCAAGATAAGAATAACTTTTTCTTCATCCTTAAACTTCTCACGTGAATTGTTAAGATGAACTCTCAAGTCTCCATCTTTTTCTATAGACTACCCAAATAAGTTCTTCTTTAGAAACAACTTACAAGCCTAAGACTTAGACATATAATTCTTAGCTAATTTCCCCGTAAAAACATAGGGTTATTAATCTGATTGTTGATGATACATGCAACTTCTATCACCTCGATTCGGTTCCTCTGCTTGTGCAGGTTTCTTACCCTCAAAAGGTACATATAATCCTTACTAGATCTACAAATCTTTGTGCTATACTATAACGTAAAATTATTCTTACCATTAAAAGACTCAAATTGAAATCTATCACTTAAAAATTTTTCTATAAACACTACCAAAAACTATTCTCTTAGAACACTCATCATCATCATTATACCCAGTGTATCCCACCCATAGAAAGACTATGGCCAGGGTCTGGGGAGGGAAGAACGACAACAATTCTTACCCATAAAGGAGAGCACGACCAAAGAGTCCCCTAGCTCGAGAAAACATAAGATAAGATTCTACAGCTGATGAAACCGAGCGCGGCTAAAAAGAACTCTGCAACTTTGCATCCTGGTAACGTGCGATACCCATAGCAATGACACTAAAACATAAAAGGACCTTTTTCATCCTTAATTATTGTCAATGTTAAACGATAACCTTTTAACTTTAGGATACTAACTATAGAAAATTTTTTAGAAAAACTTACATTATTAACAAAATAAAAAATTTCTAATTATATTTGACCTTCAATTTGCTAATTATATTGTTAATAACAATACTAAAAAATCTATAAAAAAATAATAATATTCATATTTGAATTTACTTAATAACAAATTAAATTACTCCCATTATATTTCAGTGTCAAAAAATTTTCACAAATTACATTTTTTTGTTTCTTCTCCCCAAGACATTTATGGGAGAGGAGATGAAGAGAAAATCTATTATCTTATCTATAGAATTAAGAAAAATTGTTTGTTTAAGATATTTGGCCTAAAAATAATTATGATAGAATGCATTAAAGTGTTATACTACAATGACAAGAGGTAGTTTATGTACCATTTTGCTTAGGCATCTCATCACTAAGAGCAGTGCATGATTGAACACAAAATAAGACATGTCAAGTAGATAGAAACAAATACTGTTTCTATAGTGCTTTAGAGCAACCCAATTGTCTTCTTCTCCTTGTTTTAATTTATTATTCTTAACAAAGAATATTTCTTTTTTTCCTAAATTATTTATATCAATAATTTTGCTAGTTTTGTTACGACATAATATTCATTCGTCCCATTAAATTTTATTATTATATCATACTTTTTAGGAAAAATTATAAGAAACTACCTTTATATAAAAAGTTTTGCAAAAAACTACCTTATATATTCATTTCAAAACACTATATTTTTGCAAAAGGTAGTGTTTTGCAAAACTACCTAATCTATACACTTTTCTTTGTAATGTTAATGTTAACAGTCAACTGACGAAAATTAGTAAAAGGTAGTGTTTTGCAAAGAATTGTATTATATAAGGTAGTTTTTGCAAAAATGTTTATATAAGGTAGTTTTATTTAAAAAAGATGTATAGATTAGGTAGTTTCTTATAATTTTTCCTACTTTTTAATATTAATCTAATTTAATTTCATTTCATTTTCAATTTATGATCATGTAATTCTTCTAATCTCGTGCATATACCGATCAATTTCTCTCCTCATGTTAGCTATTCATTTTTGCATCCAATATCACGTACTTTCTTAATAACGATTAATTATGAAAATGTTCATCAATTTATGTAACGAATGAAAAGTAGTAATACTCTATATGTGCTATGAAAAAGGCTACATTTTAAATTTACGTGATCAACACTCTATATAATCTGTCATGTACATATTTAAATTATATTTTAATCTCATTCATACAGTTTTGTCGCTAACTCATTTATGCCATTTTCTTGAGAGGCATTGATTGCAAACACATGACATAGACAATAGTGGTATAATAATATGAAAATGAACAAAAAGTAGGGTAATTTTCTGCAATATAATTATATGTACTGGTAAGTGATGTGATAGTTATATTCTTTAGAAATTACTCCAGATCAAGCAATTACAGCATTAGCTAGGCATTTCCTAGTAAAATTGATGAAAACAAAAATTGAAGTTTGGAATTGCTAACACATGCACTACAAAAAGGAGCTTCACTGACCCATTTACAGATTGGTATAATCAGCTACAACCCACAATACATCTATTTGGGATCCACATCAAGATTTCCACTATATAATAATAATTCTAATTTATTAGCAAAATAGATATGGGAAAAACATAGCATTATGATTTTGATTGTTCTAAATTCTAATTGCACTTTTTGGTTTCCTTAATTAATGTAGATTTGACCATTATTTTTTAAATGATTTAACACCTAATCTTAAACTCAAAAAGTTCTACATAGATATGTTATATTTTGACTAGATACGAAAGCAGATTATAAGTTAGTGGGTCATAATTCGAAAAGTTTGATTCGTGATCTAAAAATGAGGTAAGTTTAAAATACCTGTAAAATAATAGGTCAAACTCGACCGTTTTCAATCATTTTCCTAGTTTTGTAAATTGTTTTAGTATACCAGTCAAAATAGTCATTATTTTCAGTTCTAATTAATATTTACTTCATATTTAAGTAGACCGGTCAGAACAGTCAGTCAAGTGGCCTGGGTTGCTGGTCTAGTCACTTTTTTCTCAAATCAATTTCAGAATGGATGTATTTCGCAATGGGTCTTGTCATGTTTGGGTCGAATTTTAATTTTAATTTTAATTAGTTACATTCAATATTAAAACTGATTTCAATTGGTAAAAATTAATTTTGATAAGTAAAAAATAGTTTTGATTTGTGAAAATCAATTAAAATCCATAAAAATCAGTTTTATAGTAAAAATCAGGTGAACTAAATAAGGTCATAATGGTTGAAAGTTTTCCATTTCATTCTTGTCATAGGAATTTTGTCACAATTAATAGGAGGACTTTTCAGCTTGCTCTTAGCCTCTTATCTATAGAGAATTCTCGTTGTTGAGGAACGAAAAAAATAATTCTCATTGATCAGTTCTGAAAATTTTTATGTATGAATAAATTAATTATATGAAAATTTAATTCTAAATATCCGAATATTAAGTGGTCACAAATTCTTGTGAGAGACGGTCTTTTTAAGAGACCATCTCTAATTAAGTCGGCGCATTAAGAAAATATAGAGTAAAAAATTGTCATTAAACTACAATGGACTGGACCTGAGAGGTGTCTTTTTAAATGGGGTTATCTTTTGAAAAAAAAAACGTTTTTTATCCTAAAAAAAGTCCAACCTTTGAATGTCATCATTCTTCTAATAACCTCAAACCTATTCAATTACTAGTTGTAACATTTGAAAGTAATAAATGCAGATTAAAAAAAAATTATATAAAATCACCTAATCTATACACTATTATTTTAAAAATCACCTGATATAAATTTTTTTGCAAAAAATCACCTTACATAATGCATTTCTTTGCAAAAGACAACCTGTTACTATATTTCGTCAGTTGACCTACATTTTTAACGGTTGACCAACATGTGTTTGTCACGTGAGCTAAAGGAGATGATGAAGGAGATGGTGTTCAAATAAGGGCACGTGACAAACACATGCTGGTCAACCGTTAAAAATGCCGGTCAACTGACGAAATATAGTAGCAGGTTGTCTTTTGCAAAGAAATGCATTATGTAAGGTGATTTTTTGCAAAAAAATTTATCTAAGGTGATTTTTTAAAAAATGGTGTATAGATTAGGTGGTTTTATATATTTTTCCTTAAAAAAACTCCATTTTTCACTATGAAAAACAATCCTCCATCCACCAACTAAAAATCCAACCTTTAAAAGATAATCAAATAAAGATGACACTTTTAAAATTATTAAAAAAAATGATACTCTCAGTACAAAATTATATATTCCAAAAATTATAATTGAAAACCTTTAAAATTATATTTTACTAAATTATAACTAGTTACAAAATTGATTAAGAAAAATTTTAAATTATATATTTAACTAAAAAAATAGACAAAAATTTAATGGAAATTTTAGAAATCAATTATTTAACTTATGATTAAGTAAATACAATGCTTTTCAGTAAACAAATCATATTATATTGTAAATATTAACTATTATATATTTTGATTTATATGTATCCATAGGCGGATATAGTGTATATAATCTTAGGTAGCACAAGTTACCCATGCGTTTTTTATGATGTATAATTTTTGATTTATGTTTGC
Source organism: Amaranthus palmeri (assembly GCA_019776075.1). Classification (NCBI taxonomy): domain Eukaryota; kingdom Viridiplantae; phylum Streptophyta; class Magnoliopsida; order Caryophyllales; family Amaranthaceae; genus Amaranthus; species Amaranthus palmeri. The sequence continues at coordinate 129,845 of JAAKBH010000116.1, forward strand.
ATTTTTCAGATGTATAATTTGTAATTATTTTCTTTTAATATTTTGCCTTCATTCTCCTTCTAATTGGATTGATTCTTTATCCTTTGATGTAATTCTCCTCATATCGAATCTTCCATCCTTAAAAATCAATCCTTTGATGTAATTCTCCTCATATCGAATCTTCCATCCTTAAAAGTTAAACCTTAGTCCTCGACTCCTTATTCCATCGAAGTTTGTTCGTCCTCGGTGTACAAAACAATGTGTGCTACTCTTTAAGTAATCTTGTAAATTGATTTTAGGATTTATTGATTTTCTTAATATCTTGATGTTCTTCACTTAGTATTTTCTTGATTTACTTCTCTTAATATTTTTTTGATTTTCAAATTCAATTATCTTGAGATTTCTTATTTTCTTTTTTAATTTCTCAACAGTTTTGTGCTTACATTTTATTTTTACTATGGTCGTTTTAAATGGAAATTCAATTGAGAATATAATTGTAAATTTTTTTTTGAGGATATAATTGTGAATTTGGTGATATAGAATGCTGAAATTGTGGATGAAAAGTGAATGAACTGCTAGACTTAAATACTAAATTTGGTGTAAATATGATGTTATATTAATAATAATCAATATTAAAAATTTTCTTAATCAATGTTACATTTTAAAAATCAAGATCATAAAAAGAGTAAAAGAAAATAGAAGTAGTATCTCTAGTTTATTTGCCAAGCGTGTTGGGAAAGGGATAATAACGATGTTACCTTTATGATGGGGTTTATCGCCCTTTAATATACTATAGTCATTATTTTTTTGGTTGTTCAATTTACAAACAATATTCTACTGAAAACTACCCAGATTCTGTTTTCGAACGTGATATTGGGTTGATGATGATGATGATTCTACCGAAAACTATACAATTTATCTATTTATTTACTTCAATAAATTATTAATTAGTATAAATTAGTAACACTACCTCCTATTTAGCTCAAGTATCTCATTTGGCATTCGTCACTATTCATTCACTATTCTTAAATTGTATTGTATTTTTGTTTTGTAAGCCATAACATAATAATGTACGTGAGATCTAGGTTGATTTTTTTGAGTACAAAGATTATTAATGTGAACTTATTATAATCTTATTTTGTTTAATTAAAGATATTAATGATAGAAATTGTTTTTTAATAGGGAGTAAATTGTTAATGTTTATTTGTAGCAACATTAGAATTATAATAAAAAAATCTGGTATTGGGAGAAGTTGGATAATAATTGAGAAATAATAAAAGGAAGAGTGATTAGGCATGCTTTTTTATTGACATGAAAGGAAATTCAGAGTTTGTTTGTGGCCATAAAACCCACACTGAATGTGTTGGTTCTGAATTTAGGCCCACTGTCAACTCAACCTAATCTGTTTTGGGTTTGAAAATTAGCATTGAGGGGACATCATTCACGGGCTATGGCCCAACTACTTTGGCACCCTAACATCAATCTTTTTTTATTTTTAATTTAAATTTTACGTGGTGAACTTGAGTTTTTGATTCTTTATAAATGTTTTTTTAAGTCTATGTGATGATCTTAAACTTTCAACATTCCATGAGGTCGGTAAGATGTTACGTTTAAGTAAAATTAAGTATTTATTTCGACTGAATTACGAAATATATTGTCAATTACGGTGAACGTTTGTTTTATAAAAAAAATGTCATTACTTTGGATAAAAATAGTGTAAAATTAACAAAAAAACTTCCTTTTTATTTATCACATATTTAGGGTTACCACATGAAATTTCACTTTTTTTTCACACCTTTCTTTTACGAAACCGTCTCCAGGTGAGAGGTGCTTCTAAGTAGCGCATTTTTGTAATTAATCATTTTAGGATTATAAGTGATCATTTTAAGGTTATAAGTAACAGAGTGCTGGCCTGTAAAGAAGGCTTTCGAGCAGAGAATGGAAGTAACAGAGATGCGCATGCTGAGATGGATGTATGGTAAGACAAGGATGGACAGGATTAAAAATCAGGAGTTTAGGGAGAAGTTAGGGGTTGCACCTCTCTCTGCAAAGATGCGGGAGAACAGACTCAGATGGTTTGGGCATGTGCAGAGAAGCACTCATGACGCCCCAGTGAGAAGGGTTGAACGCATCATAGTGGAGGGCAAGAGAAACCGGGGAAGACCTAAGAGGACATGGGAGGAGCAGATTCACAGCGACCTGCTCGAACTACACCTCTCTAAGGACCTGACCAGGGATAGAGCCACATGGCGGCGCCTTATTCACGTCTTAGATTACTAGACTTGTTTGTTACTGTTCTGTGTCTTTTGTCATCGCTATTCACCGCCTCTTCAACCTGTATCGTTTATACTTTTTATATGATCTCTATGCTTGGCTAATGTGGGTGTAAGATGCAGGTTTCGGATATTTTAGAGCCGAAGAACTCTTATGACCGCCCTCTCCTTATGGGTATGAGACGCCGTCGATCTTCCTTCCCCGGACCCTGACCATAGAGTATCTATGTGCGGGAACACTGGGTATGATGATGATGATGATTTTAAGGTTATAAGTGATCGCTCTTAGAATATAAAAAGTGATCACTTTAACGTTATAAGTGATCACCCCAAGACAATAAATATATATTAGACCAGTTCAATAAAAATGGTCTTACCATTAGAGAGTCTCATGTAAAAATTTGTATTTCTACACACCTAATACCATAACAACAATATTATTATTTACAAATAAAAATAAATAAATTATTAAAATTCTACTTTGATTGTTGTTAAAAAGAGAACCATCAACTTTTCAATGTGTTAAAAGTGTTTGATCTTCGATGGGCATGAACATCGGTGCGCGTAAAAATCATGTCCACACAAAATTCGACTTGACTCTTGAGGTTACAACTTACAATCTAGCACCAACCCAATTTGATTAATTAACATAAGGTTGGAATTGTGTTGATTAATTACCATTTTTTGTTGTTATTGGCAACAAAAAATCATATAATTTGTCACTAAATACCGATTATTATTCTCTTGTTTTGTCTTCCTTTTATTTTGTTTGCATGTTCTCTTGAGCCGAGTAGTGTCGTGTAAAGTCTTCAACGACAGTAATGTAAGTAATTAAAATTTTTTCTCCAAATAATATTAGAGAAGTAATGATCGTATATATCTACTGAAAAAATAAATATTTAATAAATTCAACAACAGTTAAAGAGCATTTATATAGAAGATACCAAAGATCAAATAAAAACATAATACAAAAAAATTGTAAACAATAGACAAAAACTTAGAAAAAAATCTCGTAGGTTTCGTTAATGTATTAGTATTAAGAACAATATATAAGATTGAATATAATTATATTTTATCCGTATGTTCCTTGAATTAGTTATCTCATTATTATTTAATGAACAATTACCTATCACTTATACTTAGATTGATCATATTAGATTCAAAACCTAAGATGACAATAGCATGATCTAAATTAGTTGGCTATTCTAATAAAAATCTATGCTTTAATTAATAAAATAAGAACAAAAACATATAAGCACTAAACAAATAAAAATAAATAAAGAAAGAATACTCACACTTTTATTCAATAATTTTCTTAACTAAGAGAAAGAAAACTTATAACATAAAGAAAATAATAAATAAATAAATCTTTCTTAATGTCTAATGATGATTTACTACTGATGGCCAAAGGCCTTATTTATAAAAAATTATTCTCAACTAATTATGATAGCAGACCGTCTATAGTATAGATGTCTCTCACAAGTCCAATCCATATCTCCCTTTTAACTTACAAAACTACCAATTAATTTTTTTTTAAATTATAAATTGGACCAGCCCAGAACTTGAAACGTCTATTATATAGACAGTCTCAAGTAAGAATTTGTGTTATGACAGATATCCTTAAGAAGAGAAAGGGGTATGCACATAGACGTCTCTCAAAAAAACCCAACCCATATTCTCAATAATTAAAAAAAAATTTAAAAACTAACGCGCGTGGTTGTGCCATTTTTGATGAGTTGGTGTTATAACCTATTAAAATTGATATTATAACCTATATTAAAGTTGATATTTGAAGTTGATGTTATAACCAGTTAAAGTTAGTATTATACTTATATGGAGATACCAACTTTAATAGGTTATATTACTAACTCTAACTTGTTATAATACCAACGTAAATAGGTTAGCACCAACTCAAAATAGAATTACACTGAGCGCATTTTTTTTAAGCGCGAAATGCTTCACCCTAACATGTATGACAAAATTTCTAACTAAGCGTAGGTAGATGTATCGTTTTTCTAGTGGTGTCTCCTTCATAACCCACAACAACCTCGCACGACACAAATTTTATGTTTACATAGTTCGAAATATTAGGATTGGAAAACAAAATATCCATCCAATATTGCACTTTGATTAATTAAAGCAAAATATACAACAAAACTCTAAGTTTAACATTGTGATTTTTATTGACGAAAATTGGGAATTGGTTCACAAACGAAAATAATGAGAAAAAAAAAAGAACTACAATTTAATGCCTCAGTTTTCACTCCTGGCTTCAACTCTTAGTTCTCTCAAGTACAACAAAAGAACATAAATTAAAACCAAACAAAAAAAAAATAAAAAAAAAGATCTGATTAATTAACATTTGGGAAGGTCCTTTGGAGGAGGTGGCACCCTCTGATTTGGTTGGTTGCCATCAAGAACAAGCCACGCCATTCTTAATCCCCAACTCATATGCACCTCAAAATGGCAATGCATGAACCATACTCCTGTTTACAAACAATATTATCATAATATTATAAAAAAACTAAAAAGAGATTAATTCATGTATTATATAGGCATTATTATCAACGCCTACATTAGAGTTATTTGTCTTGGAAAAGACTATAAGGGTGTTTGGCAAACGGCTGATAGCTAATAATTGGTAGCTGATTATTTATAGTGGCTGATTTGATTAAATGATATGCCAAACAATATTCTACCATTAAATGATATGGATTATTGCAAGATAATTATTTAACCTAAATACTCCCTCAGTCCCATTAGTTTTGTCCACTTTGTAGTGGGCACGTAAAATAAGGAAAAATAGTAGTGGGGTATTTTTAGTGATTATAATAATTGAAAAAGGTGGTAGTGGGGTATTTTAAGTGAATATAATAATTGAAAAGGTGGTAGTGGGGTATTTTAAGTGAATATAATAATTGGAAAGGTGGTAGGTGGGGTATTATTAAATAATATAAGTTGGGATAGTTGGAGGTATTTAGGTAAAAAGTTTTGCCAAAAAAGGAAAGTGGACAATTAAAGAGGGATTACCCAAAATGGAATAGTGGACAAAACTAATGGGACGGAGGGAGTATAAGGTTTATAAAATATACTAAAAATAAACAATATTCTACCATTAATACTAAATTTTTTAATTATTATAAAAAAACTTTAATTTTAAAATTTTGACTAAAGGAGAAGGATAGAAAAAATTCGATTAAATTTTTTTTTTGAGGAATTATCTAATGTATTTATTTCATTGTAAAATATTAAGAATTTGTGATTTGGCTATTAATAAAATTATCGTGATTCATAAAAAAATTAAAAATACAAAAGTTGCATGCGTGGTGGTGAGACTAATAACTTGGTCATTACTTAAGGGTACATTTTTGTTAAAAGATCGTTTTTATTATGTCCTAATTGTGGCACTTGTATTAATTATATAAGGATAAATGGACATTAATAATCCCAACTTTTCGTCGTCCGCTCATAACAATCCCAACTTTCACATATTTTCAAACAAACCCAACTTTGCCACTTATTTGCTCCGGGCATACCCTTTTCTATTGTGACCTGCTGTAACCGGTAAAACCCTTAATAAAGTCATTATTTCTTCTTTTCCCTTTTATAAAATTCATCTTCAACCTCTCTCTCTCTCCAAAACAACCCACCATTAATGACCATCTTCAACAGCTCCAAAAGAACGTTTCCTTTTTCTGAATTTTTTCAATTCCTATTAAATCATAACCATGAAATCAGTTTGTGCCATTCTGGGAATGACTCTATTGCTATGAAATCCTAAAATATGATGAATTTGATCATATAAACCAATTTAATATTCAGTTATTCAATATAATATAGTGCCCAATATATCATATCATTAATTGATATACCTGTTTCCCTAATTGGTGGGATTTCATAAAAATCATCAGAATTTTCAATAATTTTACAATTGTGGCTATCAAAAGAGAAAATTTGTACCTTTTTCTTCGATTTTTGATGATCGATTATGGTGATTAATTTGTAATCTTGTGTTTGATGATAAATACCCAAACCCCAAAATAATTTAGGGTTTTACCCGAAATTTGAGGGTATGGGATTTGGATTTGATTTGATGAAATGAGATTCCAGATATGGATTTGATTTTTAGTTTCATTATTTAAGCAGATTAATCCATGGCATGAATTGCTACCATTGAAAAGATATTAGAGAATTCAGTTGATTTTTCTCTAATGAATCAAATTTTGTGATGATTATGATGATTTTCAAAATCAAATGACAGTAAGGAAGTTTCTGTGTTGGTTAGATTGGATTGATTATCAGAAAAGGGGAGTTTTTGAGGTGAAAAGAAGCCAAATTTTGGGTTGAGATTATGAAATTACAATTGGCTTGATTTTCTCTAACCTAAGGAATATTTCATTGATGATGAGTTCTTCAAGGAGACGGTTATCATTAGCATTGTTAGTAATCTTCTGTATGTGTAAATGTAAATGTTTTTGCCCAGAAAAATAAGGGAAGAAGATTGAGTTTTTTTTTTTTTTAAAAAAAAAGGAAATGAAAATTGAAGCTTATTGAGAAGAAAAGGATAATTTGATTATTGACAAAGGGATTTTCATAATACAATTTGAAGATGGAGCGAGTCTTCTTCTTCATTTTTCCTTCGAAAAACGCCAAAGCTTGAAGATGGAGGTGGGAAGTTAGGTCAGAAAGAGTAAATGAGGAAGAAGGTGGGAAGTAATGACTTTATTAAGGGTTTTACCGGTTACAGCAGGTCACAATAGAAAAGGGTATGCCCGGAGCAAATAAGTGGCAAAGTTGGGTTTGTTTGAAAATATGTGAAAGTTGGGATTGTTTTGAGCGGACGACGAAAAGTTGGGATTATTAATGTCCATTTATCCATTATATAATTACTACCTTTATTGGTACACAATCTAATCTGATTTGATGAAAGGTCCTTATCTGATTTTATAATAGTGGTCTTTAACAAGTCAAAGCTTAATTAAAAGGAACAATAGATAGATTAGTGTAATAGGTTTCAACATAAATTATAATATGCTACATAGTTACATGCATCCTTAATTATTATGCTCCTCGTATAATGTTGACCGTCTATCACGTTTCTTAATGTTTCCATAAAATTATAAAAAATAGAATTTTTAAATAGTAGATATATTATTATACTCCCTCCGAATCATTTTAGATGTCTTATTTCCTTATTTGGCAAAATTATATTAATTGTCACATTTTCTTTTTTGTCTATTTTTTTTTTACCTAAATATCCCCACTTTTCTGATTTTCAATACTCCATTATCACTTTTACAATTAATTTAATCAATTAAAATACTCAACTACCACCTTTTTAATAGACCCCACTCAACCCTTAAAATCCGTGAAATTCCAAACGGTACATCTAAAATGATTCGGATGGAGTATTAAATACTTCTATTTAATGAAGGAAAAGAGAGAGGCCCACAATTATAAAAAAAAATTAAAATAAAGTTAATGAAAATATGTTTGGGATTATATGCATTAATAAATATTAAAATGAGGTTGAATCAGATCATCAATTATGTCCCAAATATTTGTGATATAAATAGAAAAGTTTTAGGGGAACAATAAATAGAACGACTCAAATTGGCTACTAATCTTATAAGTGATCGATAGACTAACCTGGATTATCTGCCTTGAACCGAATGGCGACCCAACCACCAGAGGGGACGCCGACAGTGTTCCGAGCAACCGGATCAACAAGATTATAGTTAGATGGGTCTTTACTAGCGTTAAAATTACCAAAACCTTGTCCAACCACGTAAAAATCATAACCATGTAGATGAAGAGGGTGACTTTCAGCCGTAACTATACTAGTATCTTGTAATACAAGCTCCACATTTGAATTGTATGGGATAACCAACACTTTTGTGCCATTCATAACATTAGTGTTATTAGGTGGTGTACCCGTATAATTAAATTGTTTAAGAGGAATTTGTGGGAAATTGGTTGTGTAAACATTATTATTTTGACCAAAAAAGTATGATTGTAATAGGGCAGTTGAAGGAAGGGCCATAGAAATGTTGTTCACTGTGGCAGCAAATTTGGTGCGGTTAGTAGGTCCTTGACAAGTTTGGTTTTTAGGGCATGGGCTAGTTCCAAGTCCAACGGTGAAGAAAAAGTGTTTATCTATACTTTTTGGGACGTCAATAGGGAATCTGGCATTGTTTAAACTTCGGAATTTTTGAGTAAAATTCGTTACAAATGAAGTGTCGTTGATGGCAGGGAGGGGCGGAAGATCTTTTGAGGTTACGTTTATTATGTTATGAGTGGCCGAGGAGGAGGAAGATGTTGATGGTGTTTGGTACTCTAGAATAGCTGCAGCGGTGGTGTTGTCGAAGGTTCCACTACCGGTGGCGTAAGGCCTTACAGCCATTAGGTATGTGGTGTGCGTAGGATTTGGCTTGGTTTTAAGGAGTACGTTTGTGGTTTGTCCAGGTGCAATTACTAGTATGTTTGTGTCAAATGGCTTTACATAGAGTGCATCTGCTTCAACCACTTTCATTGTGTGGTTTGCTATGCTGAAAAATAGTTCGTCATTCAGTGCAGCATTGATCAATCGTAAAAGGTATGTTTTTCCCGGTTTCACCTTAAGTTTATACGTGTCTGCCAACCCTATTAAACAAAAGGAATTGTAAATGAGAATATACAGGATATAAAAGATTACTTAGTAAGACTATGTTTACAAATAATAGTCACATTCATATATGTAAGGGATGGTTTTGACTATTCAAGATGCTTGACCGTATATGCCGTAAAATTATTTTTGCTTTAATAATTTTCTTAGTTTTAGCACATAAATTTTGAAAAATATAAAACTTATAGAGACTAAACAATTATTATATATATTTTTTGTGCCGATTTATTATAGTGTAATCTAATTACCGAGGATCAAGTGTGACTACTATATAAGAGGGTGTTTAGCAATTATCTAATTAACTAGGATCAAGTGTAGCAACTATATATAAGAGGGTGTTTGGCAATTATATACATTTTTGTTTGCTTTTGGATTTAGGTAGGTCAAATGGCCAAAAATAATTATTTTAAATGACTACATATAAAAATTTTTGTATTAACTTTTTGCTCTTTGGCATATTTATTCTCGGAACAGCCAATAAGCTATATATATTTTCACCAAAATATCTTCATAACAATTGGCTTAAACATCAAGCATATATAAACAATTAACTTTTCAGCTAATACTTTTAGATGGTTAAATCATCCAATAACTTCAGCCAATAACTCGAGCTAACAACTATTTGTGAAACATGCCCATAATATGTATGTTCATTACCTTTAGTTCCGGTGCATGAATTGTACAAGGGTCCGGGAAATCCGTTAAATGTATATGCATCCGATACGTTAGGGCCGCCACCAGTTTGAAGAGCTTGATTGATAACTGCTTCAGTATCATTGTTCCACCACTCACCTACATTCATTTGGATTAAATGAATTAATCATTTTTATATCAAATGATTTTCAGGTGCTCTTTTGAGAGACTGTTTTTGTAAAGATAACTTTTAAAAGTTCAGTCCAAATCTACATTTAGAGTTGTAACACTATATATTTAGAATTGGACTGGGTTTTTTAGAGCTGTCTTTATAGAAGACAGTGTCAAGTAAGAATTTGTGAATGATTTTAAAGGAGTAAACTTTGGTTAAATTAGTCAAAATATTACCAAATATTATAGTGGATTGCTTGTGAGGTTTAGGGAATGGGTAGGATTCATTTCTCCTTGGAAGAATCACAATTGGTCCATGAAGAGATGCCCTTAACCAAGAGATATGAGCATGCCAGAAAAGAGTCCCACGTTGACCTTTAATCGTAAAATTATATGTATAACTCTGGTTAATTTGTATCGGACATTGAGTTATGTAAGCTGGACCGTCTGCCCATTGGCTTCCTAGTTGTCGAACACCATGCCTATAATAATACCAAATATTTATTCAGGGTTAAAACCCTACGAAATGAATAATATATGTCCTCAGAAACTATAAATACAATATTTATATACAAGAATGTATTATTTAGGTAGTCTTAAATGCTAAATCATACCAATGGATGGAAACATTGTTTTTGACATGGTTTACAACTTTTATGATGACTCGGTCACCCTCCCTAGCAATGATTCTTGGGCCAGGGAACTTGCCATTTACAGTAACCATGCTCTTTGTCTTGCACAAATGTGTCACATTTTGCAACTTTATCTACAAAATCATCACACACAACCCAAAAAACAAACAACAATAATTAAAGGGCCGAGATAAAAACATAATTAGAAATATTTAAAAAAAATCATTACTATTTAGTAGAGCATACATTATCCTCTTTAGTTAATTATTTTCTAGAAAAGTCTTATAAATAAATAAATGTAGCAAATTTAAACGAACAGTACTTTATACTACTAAAAGTCAAGCAATAATACATACATCAAACCTATAGTGCCTTGTAATTCCATGGGACAACCAAATGTTGGCAAGAAAAAGAACCATAACTATAAAAAATGGTGGAGATGAAAGATGAAGAAATGCACACATTTTCATATTTAATCTCTAATTCAAATTGTTTTGTGAAAGTTTGGAGTAATGCTAAGTGACAAGTTAGCAATTATATTTATACAAGAGTAAATTGGTAAGATATGTTTGAGTTGGGTGGCCAATTAGGTGATTAGAATTTTTGAGGAGGTTGTCACTCTAGAGTGTTATTTAAGTCAATTTTATATGGATATAATAACTCTAATATTTGAGTCTTTATTAAGTTGTTCCTTTCCTAATTGAAAATAGCTTCAAGTTATGACTTTTAATTTTTATTTAAATATATATTGTGATATGAAAAAATGGATTTCAAAATTCTAAGTAATTATACTTTGAAAAGGGTTAAATACAATATAGTGAAATTTTGCAAATTATGTTTTCGGGAGTCTTGAGTTTACACTTAAGCTGAGGTTTTTGTGTTTATCTTTAAGAAATTAATAAACTAGCTAATCGGGAAATGAAAGATAAAAATATCTATAAGAAATTCTGTACATTATTTTTATTACTAAACACAATTATTTTTATTACTCTTTGTCGTTCTGTACATTACACACTAGCTATAAGAAGTTTTTTTTATTATCTACGCTAAACACCCTAGGAGCACCTTGCCGTTTCTGCATAATATGTAAATTTCTCTTCTTAAGATAAGCAAGTACAAAGCTTTGTGTGAACTTCAGTTGGTTCAAAAATTCGATTTCAAGTTTTTGTAGACTTGTTCTATGATTTAACTCTCGTTTTTCAAATTCAAATACAACAGAAAATATAACTTCAATATAGAGTGGATTACTTCAATATGATAGGTTAAGTTTGATTAATCAAACATTAAATTCGAGAGATACTACCCTAAAATCTATTATCTCATAGACTTAGTATATATATATTTTTTTAATATTCATAGACTTAGTATATTTAGTAGCCTTCATAAGCTATAATTAGATCATAATCATATAAATTTTTCTTAACAATATAAAATAACATTGGGAAATTCCACGTGGTAACCTTGAGGTTTTGGGTTTTCCACGTGGTAACCAAAACTTTTAAAAAATCCACGCGATAACCCTGAGGTTTACGTAAATGTTCTATCATGACCTTTTTGCACATTAAACGTTAGCAAACGTAAATGTTGAAGTTTTATGGTTGTTGTATGCATATTTATACGACTCACCATTTTAAGTGCCATCAGTTTGAACCTTTTTCTCTAAAATATAACCCTCAAATCTTCCATTTATCATCCAAATCATTTTTTCCCCCAAACCTAAAGATGATAGAGTTTGGGTTTATATTTTGGGAAAAATGGTTGAGACTCATGGCATTTAAAATGATGAGTCGCATATATAGGCGTACAACAGCCTTAAAGCTTCGAAATTAATATTTCATAACATTTTACTAACGTTTTATGTGCAAAAAGGTCATGGTGGAACAATTTGGTAAACCTTAGGGTTACCATGTGGATTTTTTAAAAGTTTTGGTTACCACGTGGAAAACCCAAAACCTCAGGGTTACCACCTAAAATTTCTCAATAACATTTAAATATATAATACTCCCTCCGAATCATTTTTAATGTTCCATTGGGTTTTCACGGTTATTAAGGGTGGTGTGGCGTCCATTAAAAATGTGGTAGTTGGGTATTTTAATTGATTAAATTAATTGTGAAGGTGGTAGTTGGGTATTGAAATTGAAAAAGTGAGGGTATTTAGGTAAAAAAAAGATAGACAAAAAAGAAAATGAGACAATTAATATGAGTTTGCCAAATAAGGAAATGAGACAACTAAAATGATTCGGAGGGAGTATAATCTCACATCAAATGACTTATTCTCATAGTAACCTGCATAAGATGTCATTAGATCATAAACATATGAAATGTATCTTAACAATATAGAATAATATTTGAAAATATAATCTAACATCAATACCTCGTCAAGGTTCTTAACAAAAATAAAATTGTCTTATTTCATCAAGGGTCCTAACAAAAAGGCTAGGAGCCAATAATTAATTACTCATTACATAGTATATTTATTTATCCATTATTTGAAACTTGCAACTTATTACTAATTTGAATGAAATTATAACATTAATAATAATGTAACATTTCATTCCTCCAATGTGAATAATCACACCCCTAAACCTAGCTAGCTACTACCTTTACTAGCAGGTAAGTCTAACAAAAAAGTAAAAAGTAAAATAAATTTAAAATACTATAAATCATCAAATAAACCAATTTATCTCGTTCTAATGAGACTACAACATAATTTGTTTTTAGTGGGATATATTTAGCATTTTAAATTTCTTATAGTGCATATAGAGGATTTAGTGACATTTATTAGACCCTTTAACAGCATATAAAACAGTCAAACTGAAGCTTTTAGCGACATAGGATCTAGTAACATTTCTCACAAATGCCACTATAGACTATAGCTAGTGACAATTACATATGCCACTAAAGACCAAATTAAATGTTGCTAAATCACTTTATGGTGGAACTTAAAATAAAAACCAATAATTATTACACTAAAAATATGAATCAGTGACATTATTTAAATGCCAATAAATTCAATGTCGCAAAAAGCTAATTTTGTTGTAGTGTGGCTCAATCCTAGTTAAGTTTGTGTTAAAACTTTCATATAGTTTTTCTTTTGCGATATTGGCGTTATTCGTTTCTTGCCAGCTCTCTTTATGTGGAGCTTTATTACTTGCGCACATTTCTCTTTGTCCATTCTTCAAAGGGGTATGCATGTATTGTCGATATGTTCGCAACTTTTCCCTTTTCTGAGCCTAATTTTGTAGGGGACTACTATGTTGATGAGCATGATAATGTCTATGACCAACTATAATCTAAACTTATAGTAACTCTCAGAATAAAAACTTTTCTATACATTTTACACTTTTCCTTTATATATGTATTACGCTCATGTTAGTCAATAAAAAAGGTTAAGGGTTGAACGTCCAACTCATCTCATTTTCAATTATATTTTCTTCTTTGACCTTCAAATTAAATGAAATATTGCTGTTTCTCATTAATTATTGCAATTGTTTCTTTTGACATGCAAAATAGTTTTTCTGTTTAATTTTAAAATACTATTAAGTATAGTAAAAAGTTAAATGGATGCTGTATAAGAGTCAAAGAAAGCGTGAAGTTAAAGCCAAAGATAAAAAATAAAATATTTTCAATGAAAAGGACTAAAAAAAGCTAATTGTTTCCAATAGAGGGACTATGTACTCATATTTAAAATCTATTTTGATTGACTTGAACATAAATTATTGCTTATTAATTTATTTTCACATAATACTATTCTTTAAAATTAAGTGAACATATAGAGTGAATAAAAATTAGCCACATCATTTTAGTTCACGAAGAGTCTATAGGAAGCAAGGGCGGGTCCAGCTGGATCCTGCATCTGCACGTGACAGCACTGAAATTTTGTAAAAAATTTGTTGATTATAGGATTTGAACCTATACTTTATGTTTTGAGAAGCGTTTATGGGACAATGACCAGTTGAGCTACACATTTAATTTCTATGTAGCTTTTGCCTATTACTATTCTTATTAATTCGTAAATTGAAAAATTAATGTCCTGATTTGAAAATTTGTCGAAATAAATTATAAATTATTATTTTAGGGTTGAATTCAAAACATTAATTTTAAACATATATATTTGTAATTTTATAAAATTTTTAGTTGAATTTTTTGTCATGATTGTGCTATCACTGAGTATGAGTCCTAAATCCGCCATTAGAAAGTTAGAACAACAGTAACGTAGTATAAGTAAAATACCAGTGTTCGTTGTGAGTATATGCAATGTGTCTGACCGTACAGTATCCTCTAAATATAAGAGCCTCAAATATCAATTGACATTAATATACATTGCTTTTGCATTACCGTAAATACTTATTTTATGCCTCAAAATTGCAAAAAAAAACATAAAACAAACATAAATCAACCATCCTTTTCTCAGATTAAAAATTAGTATTATAATTGGTAATTGTATTGTCGGAGAGAGGGAAAGCTAAAAAAAAAAGGGTCCCACAATATGGAGAAGATTATATAATGAGTGTAAATTTGGAGAATTGGTAGGTATGTTGAATGTCATTGTTAACCAAACAGAGCTTCTAGGAAAGCTATTCATAACACGATGCCTGTCTCCCTTTAGGAGAGGGACATTTTATCAGCCTCTATCAACTATCAAGCAACACATGTTAATTAATTTTAAGAGATTAATTAATTACTCTTAATTACATTGTGTCTCTCTAATAAGTATTTGTTTATCAATTCCAAATTCAATTGAATTTTGTATTACACATTTTTTTTTACTTTTGTGTCGAACACTCAAATTTTACGTTCATGTTCTATAGGTGGTCGATTTGATTTACGTGTGTTTAACATGGTCATTCAGGTATGACCTAAATTTAACTATTAGGGGTGTTTGGTAGGAGACTTTATTTTAAAAATATGTTTAAGTCTTTGTTTGTTTAGGAGGAATGGAAATAGGGAATGAGATTAAAATGTGGGAAAGTCTCCAAGAAAAATGTCTTTGGAGAGGGGTAGTATTTGGGTTGAGACTTTGATTTTATCTCTTTCTTCCAAGTCTCTACCATAACAAACAAGGGAAGAGACTTTTTTATGTTTTTAAAGTCTCAACTTAAAAGCCCTATCTTAAAGTCTCACAAATCCCATTTCCTTATACCAAACACCCCGTAAATTTTGAGTTGCACTAGTTATTAATATAATTGAATATTTTGCGAATAAAAGGACCTTCTCGGTATCCCGCACAAGGCAGGGTCCGAGTGGGGATTTTCTTTTTTCTTGAAAGATGCGGACAAATCATACCCGTACCTCCAAGAAGTGAGTAAAGAGAGATGTGCGCGGTCAAAAAACTCCCAATTGATACCTGCGCCTTGTAGGGGTCGAACCCCAAATCTTCTACTCCACAAGCAGATGCTCTATCCATTGAGCCACAAGTGCTTTTGGTAGAATATTTTGCGAATGACAGCCTTAAAATTTAACATTTTTTACGAATCATAGTGTTAATGTATATTTTTTTGTGAATTACAGCTACCAAAGTATCAAATAAGGTCTACGGCATTCAGGTCAAATCGCAGAATTTCAATTTTAGGATTTGGCTTGAACGTTATATTCTTTAATACTTTAATAGCTATAATTCACAAAAATAATTATTAAGACTGCATTTATTCAAAAAGTCCTAAATTTTAAGGCCATAATTCGAATATATAGACTGTGTTTAGCCGCAAAAAATTATTTGTGAATCACCCTAGCACCGTTGACGAGTCATCTTTTTTAAATGCAATACTAAATTTATTGGATTTTGTTTTGCACGGTGGCCTATGGCATGCATGCAAGCAGCGTGCTAACAATCATAGCCAATAATGTAAAGTACGAACTCCAAAGTTAAAATATAAACCGTCTACTTTAGCCCAGCTTGTGCCCAACTCTTTCTTCTTAGACTATACATATATAGATTAACGTATAAGTTGTCCATAAAACATATTCTGTAACACTTCAGCCTCTTGGACCGCCGATGACTATTTATGAGTACTGCAGACCGGTCTCATAGATCAATACATGGTCTTACCGGCGCACTTTGACCTCACTCATGCGCATCGGGGAAAACTTCTCAGGAGGTCACCCATCCTAAAATTGCGATCCCCATCAAGCACGCTTAACTGTGAATAGAGGTGTTCAATGGCGCGGGTCGACCCAACGGGTCAAGGGTCGGGTTATATTTTAACAAGTCAGTAGCGGGTCGGGTCAATAATGGGGCGGGTCATTAACGGGCCTTGGTGTAAAGGGTCGGGTCGGGTCGGGTCGGATAATTATAAGTATTAATTGCGGAAAAAAATTACTACTTTATTTTTATATTGTTAAATGATATTATTATATACATAAGTGGGTCGATCCATCGGGCCATAAAATATAATAAATTATTTTATGAACTTTTTTTTAAAAAGGGTCAAATTGGGTCAGATTTAAATGGGCTTGACCCACCTCGGCCCGTTTAACATTTGACATGACCCACCCCGCCCCGGCCCATTTAAATTTTGACCCATCCCGCCCCAACCCGACCCTTTGAACACTTCTAGCTGTGAAGTTCTTAACAAATGGGCTCTCATGAAAAAAAATGCACATTGTTAATATGAGTAGTCCATCAATTCTTTTTCAAGCTGAAGTATCACATATTCTTAATAAATCAATATTATTAAAAGTTTATATGGAAATAAATTAATTATACATTCTTTGTGTTTTCTAATTCAAATGTAGACCTTCTCAATTTCCGACAAGGCCTCGGAATCCAAAACTAAAATTTAATACTTAAAATAATAAGTTGATTTCTCTCAAATTTGTTGCTAATAAACTATAAACTAATGATATGTGCATAAATTTTTTTAAATATTAAGTTTGATAATTTTAGTTGTTAGTATCAAAGCTTTTAAAAAAAAAGGAAAAAAAAATTGAAGATAATTAATTAACACTCCTAAGCAAATTGAAGTGGTTATGGATATAACTAGTGCTTTGAAGTTACACCAACCATGCAACTTGTTTGGTACTTTGTCTTACTTTCTACATTACTCAACTCCATCATACAATAATATTTCATATTAGAAGGGCCATCTTATATTCTTATGTTTACCATTTTATTTAATTTTATTAATTAATTAATAAAATAATATTATATGCATGCATGCATACAATCTGCACGTAAACAACAAAAAACATAATATAGTAAAGTTTCAACGTACGTAGTCAAGACAACATTAAGTTCAAACCATATTATGTCCTTTTATGATGGATTTTTTTCAATTAAGAAATAAAAACAAAACTATGTTAGAAACGAAAATTTTTAAATGAGACGGTTTTATGGTCATATCTCTATTTAGCTAACTCAATGTATGGTACTTAATCTCTTTAAGTGATTGCTTATAACTTAAAATGATTCTTTACAATTTTACAATTATCACTTATATTTACTAATTAGAAAAATAAACTAATTATATATATTTGTCTAATCAAATATAATGAGACAGTCTCAGCAATACGAACTCATGTTTTAATGTACAAACATCTTTACAAACAACTAGCTATTTCATATAACTTAAAAAGCCAACAAAAACAACTAATATTTTTCAGCTAGTCAAACAAGCCAACTAAACAAACCAACAACCAACCGTCAATAGACAATTGTCGAACACCCTCTTAGCCTCCCGAATATTTTTGGGTTCATCATATTAAAGTAAAAGTTTATCTCATTTGTAAAATAAACTATGTGGTTAGTGGTCTAGAGTGTTTTTTTAACAAGAGATAATTGGAATTTCAAATCTTGACTCGTAGGATTTTTTGTTTGGTTTATAACATTGGTACCTAATAACTTATGACTCAAGATTTGTCATTGGGCCGATCAATTTTTATTTATTGAAATTACCCAGAATAATACGACCTTTCACTGATTTTCCAAGAATAATACGAACTTTCAATTAACCACCAATAACACGAACTTTGACATGCATTTTCCACTAGCATACATGACCTATTTATAACTGGTCGTACATGTCTTTTTTTGACCGTTGCTCAGCAAGTTTCAACCGGTAGTACGAACTTTCAATTAACCACCAATAATACGAGATGAAACCTGCTGAGCAACGGTAAAAAAAAGAACTGTACTACTGGTTATAAACTGGTCATGTATGCCAGCGGAAAATGCATGTCAAAGTTCGTATTATTGGTGGTTAATTGAAAGTTCGTATTATTCTTTTGAAATCAGTGAAAAGTCGTATTATTCTGGGTAATTTAATAGTTTTGAGGTTTCTACGTTTTCGCCAAGTTTGAAGGCTTGATTTATGGGTCATAAGATCTTCAACGTCCTACTTGCACAAAACTTCTTTGAAGGCTTTAGATTCAATTGCTTTAGACCATTGTTAACAATGATCTAATTTGAAGTTTATGTGCACAAACAAATAACTCTCCACTGTTAACAATAACCCATATTAAGTCGTTCGTCCAAAGAAGCAAGGAAATACGTCATCAAGTGACCTATTCTCTCAAACAATCACCAACGTTTTTCAAAAACTCGCTACGACACTTATTGATTGGTAAATTGGTTAGTATAAAAGGCAAATAAACAGATATATCTATTCTCCCTCTAAAACACGTGTAGGTGGTGTGGAGAGTTGGCGCATTGTGATTGGTTAAAAGAAGACCCATAAACATACTGTAAATTACACATGACAAGTAATGAAGAGCTCTATCAAATGTCAAAAAATTACTGGATGATTGTTTTTACATGACATAGAATTACACAGATGACATCTCTTTTCAATTCTATAAATATTCTTAGAAATTATTAATTGATTGACTACTAGGACAATTAAAATAGCATGTTTCTGTATAATCAATTGTACACTATATTATTTTCTCTCACCCAAAAAGTTAAAAAGTACAAAAAGTTATACCATTCTCTAATTATTCTTAGAAAGTGTAATTTGATTGATTCCGGTGACATTTAACATAGTATGTTTCACTAGATAATCCTCATGTGATACACGTTTTTTTCATTTTATTGTTTTTTTTAATTTTAAAAAAAATAAAGAATATGAATTGTAAATTATTGGTTATTGATTTTCAATGAATTAATGATTGTATATAATAAATATTCTCTCACGCACACTTGCAGCTTCTCCCTCTAAGCGACCCTTCGACAACCCTCATGGGCGGTCCAGCAGTGGCAAGGGGCCGTGGTAGGCCAAGGAAAGAGGCGACGAAGGTGGTGGAGCAGCCTCTGATGGAGTGTGAACCGTCATCTCCATTTAAGGAAGTCACAAGCTCTTGTTTGGACTCAGCGACATCGAACCCTAATTGCATCCAAATCGATTTGGGGATTACTACACCATCACCAGAACCCAGCCATTCTAGGGTGTCTTGGGCAGCCGTGGTCATGGGGTCACCACCAGTAGACCAGCAGAGGGTGGAGGACCAGCAGGAGGCAGATGTACAGCAGCAGACTGGTCAGAATGTCGAATTTGGGCTGAAAATTCATCCGCAAGCTTCTTCTACAGTACAGCAGCTACCCCTAACAGTTGGGACCTCTCAAGGTATTGTTCCTAACACTCAGGGGCGAAGCCAGGATTTATGGTTAGGGGGGGCCGAATTGTCGATATACTAGCAAGTTATTTATTATATATAAACTAGTTAAACTATGAAAATCGAATCATATAGACATAATTAACTTGAATCATAGCAAAAATTATATTTGACAAATAGAGTTGAAACTTTCCTATACTTACCCTTTTGAAAAAGAAACCAAGTGTTTGTGACTTCATGTATTTGTTTTTTTACTCTAAAAAAAAAAATTACTATTAAAATTAAGATAACAAAAATATAAAGATACACACTAAAAAGGATGAATATGAATTATGAAATATAGATAGTAATGACTTTATAAAATAAATTAAATCAACCTGTCTTATATGAGACCGTCTCACCTGGAGACGACTATATACAGGTAAGCCCATTTGTCTAAGATCACTTTGAGCTATCACTTTAAGGTTAATTATAAGTGTAACTTTAAGACTAAAAAATCACTTTAAATATAAATGTACATTAGGCCAAGGCAATTAAAATGGTCTCACCGAGAGACCGTTTCATATGAGAATTTGTAAATTAAATTTATTAGCCTACTAAAAAATAATAGTTAAAATTCGGGTTTGATCTTTTACTTTGAATTACAAATATGTTACCTCAATCATTGATCTATAGTAATTTTTATTACAATTATGTACTTTTTAAATTATATAATATATTAGTAAGGGGGGCCGAAACCAAAAGTACAAAGGATTACATTTTCGACAAGGGGGCCGGGCCTCCGCCGGCCCCCGGTGTGGCTTCGCCACTGCTAACACTGTTAAAATCACTTTTGATGACATTGAGGATGAAATTGCATATTGGGATTCTGCTGTTGTGTGCTATGTACTAGGTGCAAACCCACCCCTTCATGTCATAGATGGTTTTGTGCGAAGGATATGGAAAGACCTTAGTATCGAGAAAGTAGGAATGGTGCGCAAAGGAGTTTTCGTAGTTAGATTGAATGACCAAGCATCTAGAGATAAAGCATGTGAGATGAGTGGTATCCTATTCGATAGAAAACCGTTCATCATCAAACCGTGGAAGGTTAAGATGTCTCTAGAAAAAGATAAGTTGACCACCATGCCTATATGGGTTCAATTGCCTGCTTTAGCGATGGAATATTGGGGAGAAAAGTGTGTTAGGAAGATCGCTGGTTTGTTGGGCACAGTGATAAAAGTAGACAATGCAACCAAGAACAAAGAAAGGCTCATGTATGCTAGAATCCTTGTTGAGATGGACATTAAGAATGGCTTACCTGATGCGGTTTTCTTCACGAATGAGTATGATAAACTGGTCAAGCAACCGGTAAACTATGATTGGAAACCCAACTGGTGCAATAAATGCCAAGTTCTTGGTCACCATGAGGATGCCTGCCGGACATCCACAAACATGAACCAAAAAAGAAAGAAGCGATCGAAGAAAGAATGGGTTATTAAAGGGAGTAGCAAAGACCAACCCAATGCACAGACTCAGGACATGGGCAGGGTCAGGAATGATGATCACCCAGATAATCTAGGCTCGGTGAATCCAAAAGACACCCCTAAGAATACCCAGGACTCAAGAGATGATAAACAGGGAAGCCAATCCCATCGAGTGACGGTTAGGACACAAAGCCCTACTAGATCTCAAAATGATCCACAATCTTCCAACTACTTTGCTGTTCTTTCAGAAGTCGACATCGGTAATGATACAGGGAAACCTCAAAGTCAACTCCTTCCAATAAAAGCGCTGGGGGCTTACCCCATCGATGATCATGAATAGCATCCTAACATGGAATGTGAGGGGGTTAAATAAGACACATAAACAGGTCAAAGTGGCTCGATTCATCGCTAACCACAACATAAGCTTGTTTAGCCTCCTCGAGACAAAGGTAAAGCGGCAAGGCATAGGGGCCCTTTACCAACGTATATGCCCTACATGGTGTTTCACTCACAACTTAGCATATCATAAAGGCGGCAGGATGATTGTAGCGTGGAAGGGTGAGGAAATGAAAGTAGACATTAGGTTCATAAGCAGCCAAATCATTCACCTTATAGTGAGCCCCCACACAGGCAAGAGATTTGCGTGCTCCTTTGTATACGACGCCACAGACAAGAAAGAGAGAGGAGTAATGCTTCATGATCTGGAGGCAATAGGAACCACTATGGAAGATCCATGGCTCATAATGGGTGACTTCAATTGTATTGCCAACCTTAATGAGAGAATCGGTCAAAAACCGCGGCTTAATGAGATTGAACCTCTCCGTAATTGCATGGGGAACTGTGGGGTCCATGATCTGAAAAGCACAGGGAGATTCTACACATGGTCAAACAAGCAAAAAGGGGAAGCTAGAGTCCTTAGCAAGATCGACAGAGTTCTAGGGAACACATTGTGGGACAACGTCTTTCCTAATGCAGAGGTTTGTTTCTTACCGGAAGGCGAGTTCGACCATACTCCAATGCTGATTCAGTTCTATGGTACATCCAAGAGTAAGAAACTATTTAAGTTCTTGAACCACTGGGGACAAAATGAGAAGTTCATCCATACCATCCAGACCGTCTGGTACATGGAGAATCACATAGAACATAAGCTCGGGAGGGTGAGAGCAGCATGCAAAGCAACTTTCAAGAACATTGATGATTCCGATTTGGCCATAGCTGAAGCTAACCTTAACGGAGCCCAGGACCAACTACACATGAATCCTGGTGATGTACAGCTAGCTGATGATGAGTGTAGATATGCAAAGATTCTCAGGAGAACCAAGAAGGAGTGGGAATCAACCCTTAGACAAAAAGCGAAGCTCAAATGGCTCATCATGGGGGATGATAATACCAGATACTTCCACCACTCCCTCCAACACCGGAGGAAACACAATACAATTAATGTGTTGCATCTTCAGAATGGTCCCACCAGTGACCCGAGGGAAATCCAGGATGCTTTCCAAAGCTACTACAAAGACCTCCTGGGTTGTAAGATGGAGGGACGCACTAGGATCAACATGAACATCATCAAGAGAGGCCCTACCCTAACCCAAGATCAACAGAATCTCCTTAGCTTGAACTTCACCCCTGAAGACATCAAAGAAGCCATGTGGAGTATTCCGGAGGATAAAGCTCCAGGGTTAGATGGTTTTAACAGTGGGTTCTATAAAGCTGCATGGGATATCGTGGGCCCCGATGTTGTTGAAGCCGTTCAGAACTTTTTTGCGAAAGGCACCCTTCTAAATTCTTGGAACACAACAGCTATCACCCTGATCCCCAAGGTCACCAACCCAAACACCCCAGGTGACTTCCGGCCTATTTCTTGCTGCAATGTTATTTATAAATGTATTTCTAAGCTGATATGCAGGAAACTCTGCCAAGTTCTAGGCTCCACCATAAGCCCTAACCAAGGAGCCTTTGTCGAGGGTAGAAGCATTCTCCATAACATTCTTCTGTGTCAGGACATAGTTAAACAATATGGATGGAAGAACTGCTCCCCAAGTTGCCTGTTGAAGATTGATCTGAGGAAAGCATATGACACCCTAGACTGGGACTTCCTACATGATATGTTGATTGCACTCAATTTCCCGAGGAAATTCACCGAGATCGTGATGGCTTGTGTTACTTCAACAAAATATTCCCTGGTCATCAATGGCACCCCCCTCACCGAATTCAAGGCAAAAAGAGGAGTCAGACAAGGAGACCTAATGTCCCCCCTTCTGTTTGTCATTGGTATGGAATACTTGTCGAGATTACTTTCGATAGCAGGGGAGGAACAAGAGTTCAAATTTCATCCCAGATGGAGTAGAATCAAGCTCAACCACCTAGCTTTTGCTGATGATCTCATGCTTTTCTGTAAAGGTGACCTGCAATCCATAAGCATTCTAACTAAGACGGTAGATTACTTCTCATCGTGCTCGGGCCTCAAAGCCAACAACTCAAAAACAGCCATCTACCTAGCAGGTGTCAGTGAAGGGTTCAAAGAACAAGCTGCAATGACTCTTGATTACAAGTTCGAGAACCTCCCAGTCAAATACCTAGGGATGCCACTCACCTCACGTAGATATTCAGTCACAGACTGTGAGTACTTGGTAGACAAGATGACATCTCGGATCAGAGTCTGGTACGCAAGGAACCTTTCTTATGCAGCCCGACTCCAACTGGTAAACTCAGTCCTCATGAGCATAACGAATTACTGGTGTCAGGTGGTACTGCTTCCCAAAAAGGTCATTCGACTAGTCAATGCAATATGCAGATCCTTTCTTTGGCATGGTTCCTCGGAAGCAAAAAGCCCGGGGAATGTTAACTGGGAGAAAGTCTGTACTCCAAAGAAGGAAGGAGGTTTAGGCATCAGGAACTTAGAAGTGTGGAATCTGGCGGCTGTAGGTAAGATCGCTTGGCACATTAGCGTCCTCCACGAATCCCTGTGGGTTAAATGGGTCCACGAGGTATATACAAAAGGGGGGAACTGGCTGGTTTTCAATGCACCTATAACGGCGAGCTGGGTTATCAAAAAACTCTGCAAAGTTAAAGACAAGCTGAGGCCCTGGATGAACACTCCAACCTATTCTATCACTAAAACATACAGGGATCTCACAGGTTTTGGCGAGAGAGTAAGGTGGAACAACATAGTCTGGAGCAGGACCGCCCTACCCAGATGTAGATTCATTGCATGGTTGGCGTTTCACAATCGGCTGAAAACAAAACACCGCCTGTAACACCCCGAGATTTTCTGACGTCATTAATTCATATTTTAATAACCTTTGGGGATTTTATAATTATATTAAATTAATTTGGAAGTAGTTTTAATAAATTCTTTTTATATACGAATTTGAATATTAACATATAATTATACTAAAAATACAATTGCGATTTCTAAAATAAAGGGGTTCGAAGCAAGTATTATTTACTGAAATGTGTGAGCAAATGAAAACGAGTTTTATAAATGGGCAATAAAGAAGGTGAATCTAGAAAATAATAATAATAATAATAATAATAATAATAATAATAATAATAATAATAATAATAACAAGTATAAAAACCCATGAAACCCTAAACTTTGAAGAAAAGCCTTCATTTCCTTCTCATTCTTCCTTCTCACTCTCACTCTCACTCAAGCACAACCCATCCCCCACAGCACCACCGCCGGCCAGCAGCAGCCAGCACCACCGCCGGCCAGCAGCAGCACCACCACCACCACCGGCTGCTCTCCTTCCTCACGGCAGCAGCTGCGTCCTCACCCTCCACCAGCAGCCGAGCTGCTGTGCGCCGCCAGTAGGGGTGGTTTTGTGTGGTCCTCCACCTTTCTCTTGTCTCACCTTTGTAAGCCATCTCTTCTTCCCTCATTTTGATTCTTGTTTCTAATTAAGATCTATCAAGTTTAAGAGTTTTGTGTTACTTTCATTGAATCTTTTGTGGGTAAGATTTTAATTGATGAATTGAACATGTTTATGACTTAGGGTTTGAAGTGTGAATTAGAAACTATGGTTGTGTGTTGATTGTTTCTTAATTTGGTTGAATCTTATCATGAGTTTGGGTTGATTGTTTATTAAATTTTATTGAATCTTATTATGGTAATCTAAGAATGTGATTAGTTTCTTATTTTTGATTGGAAATTGCCAAGTTTATGAGTTTGATGTTCATTTTGTAGTAACCTCTATTGAATCTTATTATGGGTGAGAGTTTGATTGTGAATTGAATTTATTTATGAATTAAGGTTTAAAGTAAGAATGAAAATGATGGTAGTATGACTTCTTTTGTGTTTTTGAGAGCCGATGTTGAATTAATTGAATTGGTTTGTATAAGCTTTGAATATATGATTATATTTTGAATAGGTGATAATAGTTGTTATAATCGAGTGTTAGTCACTTTTAATAGTTAAAAATAAACTAATTATGCTATAATTTGGTGATGATTGATTAAATAACCTTAAAAGTTGTTTTAAGAGTTAGTCGATCGATTATTGTTGTGATAATTAGTAATGGTGATGATTGTAGTTGACTATGTAAGTGATTTTGGTTTTTAAATTAGGAATAATAGTTGTGAATTACAAGTACTCTTATTAGGTTGTTATTGAAGTCTTAATGCATAATTTTAGTAGGGCTAGGAGAATAATATCAACTTATTGTAGAAGGTTGTTAAGTTACTCGTCGTGTTGTCTTGATTATAGTTCCTCCTAACTTTGGAGAATGTAACAGATGAGGTTGCGATTCGATAGCTCTAAAAATTTGTCTTAACGTTATATTAGTGTTGTATTGGAAATTATAAGACTTAGCTGTGATTAGTATTTTTGGGCAACGCGAGCCGATATGCTCAAAATTAGTTAATGTAAAGAAACGACTCACATATATTGTTACTTTTAAATTGAGGAAAAGACTTGTGTTGTTGTTAAGTTAACGATCATAACGTGTGTTGAATGAAATGTGTGCGCGCTAGTGATCGGAAACTCATATTAAATGAGTAATAGTGGTTACTTTGGCTTTTAGCTGGTATGACAAAGTGGACAAGTGGACTTATTAGTTATACTCCTAACTTATATAGGTGCCCAATTCTTAAGAGGGAGGTAGAACTTTAGTTGGGCGACTTTTGTGACTTTTGGTCATGCAGTGACGCTTACAGGTACGTATACGCAGTAACTAATTCTTATGTACAATTTTCCTTTAAGACATTATTGTTCATTGTTTATCGTGATATATATGCATTGTATCAAAATTATGATATATTAGCAAGTAAGTCTTGTAGGAAGAGATATCGATTACGAAATCCTCGAGCATAAAATAGTTTAGAGAATGAGAGTATTAGTAGAAGGCGGGGACCATTTCCCCCTTATTTATTTAAGAATTAGATTATGCCTTACTTGGAGTTAGAATGACTCCTTTATAGTTGAATTTCATATTTCTTTTGAGTTGCTTAGTGGGTATAGGCGTTCTGCTATCCCAGGGCATTCATTAATAGTGAAAGCGGGAGTTATTCCCCTTTGATAAAGTACCAAATTATGATTAGTTGGCGTGACTCAACAGGATTATATCCGGTTGATTTAGTAGACCCCTAGGTGAGGTTCGACGGGACCACCGTAAGGGGGGTATGAGCATACTTTGTCAATTGGGCGCCGGGTGGCCGATAACGCCCTTTGACCGAGGTGTCACCATGCGGGCCTTGCAAACCCTAATATGGTTGCCTCTCCACTGGATTTGGTACCCCAGTGTTAGTTTCCCAAAGGTAGGACCCGAGAGGGTCAGCTGGAGGGGGTATGAGCTCATACTTTACCATGGGCGCCGGGTGGCCGATAACGCCCATGGCCATGTCACTGCCATGAAGTGAAGAAAAGATCTACTGATAGAATGTTACTCATTCATAGAAAGCTTATTGATTCATAGAAAGCTTATTGATTCATAGAAAGCTTACACTTTAATAGAATGATTACTCATTGATTATTCAATGAAAGAATAGTTTATGCTAGTGAGAAGTGCGCCTAAGTTAACTTACCTCAAAGGAATCACCCGTCCCAGAGATGGGCTATGAATACTTTACTCTAAGATAGACAAACTCTATAGGGTCCCGTGCTAAATAGTCTGTTAATGCCTTGGTTGAGTTGATACTACTCATGTTCTGCAAGATGTTATGTTTTGAGAAGAGAAATGTGAAGACCTACATTCTGTTCAAGAAGCGTAGGTGGACGATAAACGATTACCATTTGTGCTTGTGTCCGATGAAATCATCTTATGTTATTGCATTGCATAATATTATCTATTAGTTGGTCTTATTATATTTGATACTAGTTACTGACGTGTACGCATTTGTGTTTATGTTTGATTGTTTGACGACTTTCTATGATTGTCCTGCTATGACACATTGGCCTTGGTCTAATGTTGAGCAGCAGGAGTATCATGGGCAGTCGTAGCAGGTATTGGAGCTTCTTTTGCATTGCATTGCATTGGGGGAGAGTGACGAGGGCGAAGCATAACTTGTGTCATACCGTTAATTTGATTCTGTAGTTCTTATTTATCGTTTGTAAGCTTTAGTTACATACGTTTTGTCATGAGGCCTTGTGTTCTCCTCTTGTATATTTGTATTTCCGCTGCGTTGTTTTTAACTTGTACGGTTTAAAGGAGTCAAATCTTTTTAAAACGCAAGCGTTGTCATCGGAACCACGATCCATGCTTAGCATGTTGATTTGAGAAGCCGGCGATGAATCATTCCGCCGTGATATAGTTTTGATAGACCGTTGATGCCTTTGCTTTATTAGATTCTAAATAACCTATGTTTTTATACAAAGACGCATAGTTTTAGGGCAAGTGCTGCCGAAATTTCCACTCACCTTTTTTTTAAAAGAAATCTTTAATGCTTATTTTAAATTTAACTTTTCCTTTTCTTTTTATGTAACACCCGAATTTCCTTCCGTGCTTCACGATTTTGGTTTCGTTTAAGTGGTCGGAAATTCAGGGGTGTTACAGGTGGTTACCAGAGCCAGTGGTTCCTATTTTGACGCTTTGTGTTTTCAAATTTGTTAAAAAAAAAAAATCGCTTGAAGTTGAAGGTTATTCGTGAGAGTTTGGGTAGATAAGGGATAGGTGCATACTACATATTCATGCATAATGATTATCATTGTACGTGCTTAGATAAATATATAGTTTGTTTAGCTTGTTATTAGACTCGTTCTCATGTGTTATGTTATTATAATTAAAAGTTATGATTGTGATTTGAATGGTGATATGAATTAACAAATCAATCGCTTTGAATAAAGTTTTTGTGTATTTGGTTCAACTCATGAGTTGTATGATAAGTAGTAATTATGGAGATATAAAGTATGAACGATGGGATTCTAGAGAAGTTGGTTGCATCTGGAAGTTTCTTTTGCTTGTGACGATAATATGAAATTTAGTCTCATGTGTCTGAATATTTGTTCATACAACTTATTGCTATAAAGTTTATGAGTTTTGATATTGATCTTACACATAAATCCATTGTCTATATATCTGTTTGAACCTATTATTTGTCAAGTGCATTCATTGCAAGTATGATTTTAGGTAGTTAAAACAATAATAAGGACAAAGAATTAAAAATAGAGTAAGATTCGCACATGATTGTAAAGGAAGTTGCTTGGGTAGGTAATTGATATGATACCTTGTATATAATGCATTAATCATAAACTTAGGGTTATGTTTTAGTGTTTGAAGCCAAGTGGGTGTTTTAACGCAAATGGTGACAATTTTATTCATGTCGATTGAAGTATTATATATGTTTTAAAATTGATTTAACGCTTAAGTGAGATAAATGCACTTGCCTACGAAAAGCTCATGCGTGCGCCTTGTGCTTTGCACCTAGGCTTCAAGGAACTTTTTGCCTTGGTGCGCCTCACTCATTTTAAAACTAAGGAGTGGTGTAAACTGGAGACCATTGGTTATTGTTTCGGATCATTGAGGATATATGGATAAGTACGGATCCAAATGGTATCATGTATAATTTGTTGTGTTGATGGAGTATGTTAGAATATGAAGAATCGAAAGTTGTTGATGCATGAATGACATTAAAAAAAAATCAGACAAGTAATTTGAGTGGTTGAAACTCGTCCTTTTATCTTGTTTTGGCTGTAATGATTCTTGATATGTCTTATTCTAAATATGTTATTCTTCGAAAATTATATGTACAAAGTTATTACGCATTCAAGCTATTAAAGATCAATTAGAAGAACACCCTCCATTTACTTATCGAAGAGTCTTAACTAATTCCTAGACAATTTGACTAATTTCGCATCAAGTTAAAACATCATATTATTAAAAGCGTTTATGACAAATTGAATTAGTTCAGTAACAATTCAAGGTCATTTGCTATGTACTAAGTTTCAGACATATGTTTCAAGTGTATTATCACCAAATCCGTCCAATTTGGTTTCAATCCTTTTTCCCTTGTAAATTTTGGTTTGAAAATATGTTTTGACCCATCCAGTAAGTCTAAATCTATTACAAACAATTTTCCAGTGATTGCTCCTTGAAATCGAGTTCTTATATGTATATTAGCATCATGGTTGTGAACGTATAATTACCAACTACAGTGACTTGCAAAAAAAAAAAATAATAATAAAATAAAATAAAATTTAAAAAAAAAAAAAAAAAAAAAAAACGTGGTATATATAATTGGGTTATTTACTTGAAACATGCATTGTGTTCTGGGTTATAAATTTGATTTGTTAATATATTAATCGAGTCATGATGTATGGTTTAATATGCTATAATATGATTTGATCATATAGGATGGATGCAAAGAGTGTTTCATGTTAGGCAAAAGGTTTGAGTTATGTTGTGATAAGTAAAATTATTAAGTTAAATACATGGAGTTGAGTTCATGGATTGATGTATCATCATCTAAGTATAACCATGTTGATTATTACCAAATCATACTTAAGTAAATGGAGTATTATATGTAGCATGTTGCATGAATTGTGACATGGTAGCATGAGTGTGAGTTTTTGTTTAGTCATACATCGAGTCATGGATTATAATCAAGAAGTTATGTTAAATCTTAGAGTATGTTTTAAGTAAAGGGGACTATGTACCCGAAAACGTGAAAAAAAAAAAATTATTATTAATTATCTCATATAAGTGAACGAAAGTGTCATGTATAATTAAAGGTAACGTCTAACCAACATTGGTATATAAAGTAAAAGATTTTCAGAGATTTTGGAAATGTCTTTTAAATATAAGAGTCTGGAAGTGATGATGACCATCCATCACTATGGTGAGCTTTACCATAAACCACACCTACCTTTCGTTGCATTTTATCAATAGTATTAAGTATCTTATTAGTATAGTATTTTGGTTTGGCTTGTGTCATGTTAAGGTAATAATCTAAATGTAGTATTAATGGGTTGTTACGTGTGAGTTGAAGGATGCTATAGATGGGATAGTTATGAATGTGGTGATTAAACCACTATGAATACTCTATCTTGTTCTCGTTTAAAAGTTTATTGTAGAATGTCTTCCTAAATGTATAACTTAACTAACGACCTAGTTGCATAACTAAAGTTCTAGTATATAATTCTATCCTAAGTTTTTCTATGTTGAAATGTCTTGAAATTAACCTATATCATGTTATCATTTGCTAGTAAAAGTTTATAATGTCTATCCGTCTACTAGTTGACAATGGTTGTTAATTTTTTTTTTACTTTATAAATGATTTTTGCTATCATTACTCCATCAATTTCATCTATGTCTTTGTAAAACATTTGAGTAGTTCTCTTGAAACTTGTTCGGAAATAAATTTGTTCTATACGAATTCTAATAATAATATGCTATCTTCCAATATTCAATTATCCAAATTCAACATATTGCATTGTAGTCATACAAACATATCAACTTATATGAATAAGGTCACTTCGATTAGTCTAGTGCCACCTTAGTGAACGGCTTTACTTAATCATATTTAATTTAATTGTTCTGGTATGACCTTCCTCACTCTAAAACTCTTTGAGATAGTTGTCATTTTACGATTATATTATTATCCAACCTTTTCATATACGACCTTTGAAGTGAGCAAAATTAAAGTGAATCAAGCAAATATTTTATTGAATCGACTTCCCTACGAGATAGATAAGTAAAAGGGGATTGTAACGTTTAGTAAACTTGAAAGATGGTTTAGTATAAGTTATTATGCGTGCACTATGGGGGATTACTATTGAGAATTCGCTCAATGAAAGGAGTATTGTGAATTGTTAGTAAAACCAAGTCAAGCTCATAATTTATAGGACCTGATGAGGTCATTGAGCATATTCAAATTATACTATTCTCGATGTTAAATGAGTTACGGGGTCGTAACTTAGTTTTAAGGGGGGTAGAGCACGATTGAATTTCGCGCGTTTTCAAGCATTTTCTCCTTTATGATATCAACTTATTGCAAATTCACATGCTTTTGATTGGTAGTTTGAGTCAATTTGTGTCATATTTTCATTGCTCTTAATTGGTTGTTTTGGTTAATTTGTGATATTTACATGATTTTGATGAATTGTTTGAGTTAATTTGTGTCATAACTTCATGCTTTGCTCGGTTGTTCGTGTCAATTTGGGCGATTATAAATACTCAAAACTAAGTATGTATGACTATTTTGATAGATTAAGTATCGTCTTTGTTAATAGTTTCAATAAAGTCACGAAGTTCAAGCCAATTCTTGAGCTTAAAATGGTTAAAACATCTTCTTGAGTTATCTGAAATAGAAATTTTCATGATTTGTGCTCTTGTAACTCCAGTTTCGGGGACGAAACTCCTTTTAAGGGGGGTAGTCTGTAACACCCCGAGATTTTCTGACGTCATTAATTCATATTTTAATAACCTTTGGGGATTTTATAATTATATTAAATTAATTTGGAAGTAGTTTTAATAAATTCTTTTTATATACGAATTTGAATATTAACATATAATTATACTAAAAATACAATTGCGATTTCTAAAATAAAGGGGTTCGAAGCAAGTATTATTTACTGAAATGTGTGAGCAAATGAAAACGAGTTTTATAAATGGGCAATAAAGAAGGTGAATCTAGAAAATAATAATAATAATAATAATAATAATAATAATAATAATAATAATAATAATAATAATAATAATAATAATAATAATAATAATAATAATAATAACAAGTATAAAAACCCATGAAACCCTAAACTTTGAAGAAAAGCCTTCATTTCCTTCTCATTCTTCCTTCTCACTCTCACTCTCACTCAAGCACAACCCATCCCCCACAGCACCACCGCCGGCCAGCAGCAGCCAGCACCACCGCCGGCCAGCAGCAGCCAGCACCACCGCCGGCCAGCAGCAGCACCACCACCACCACCGGCTGCTCTCCTTCCTCACGGCAGCAGCTGCGTCCTCACCCTCCACCAGCAGCCGAGCTGCTGTGCGCCGCCAGTAGGGGTGGTTTTGTGTGGTCCTCCACCTTTCTCTTGTCTCACCTTTGTAAGCCATCTCTTCTTCCCTCATTTTGATTCTTGTTTCTAATTAAGATCTATCAAGTTTAAGAGTTTTGTGTTACTTTCATTGAATCTTTTGTGGGTAAGATTTTAATTGATGAATTGAACATGTTTATGACTTAGGGTTTGAAGTGTGAATTAGAAACTATGGTTGTGTGTTGATTGTTTCTTAATTTGGTTGAATCTTATCATGAGTTTGGGTTGATTGTTTATTAAATTTTATTGAATCTTATTATGGTAATCTAAGAATGTGATTAGTTTCTTATTTTTGATTGGAAATTGCCAAGTTTATGAGTTTGATGTTCATTTTGTAGTAACCTCTATTGAATCTTATTATGGGTGAGAGTTTGATTGTGAATTGAATTTATTTATGAATTAAGGTTTAAAGTAAGAATGAAAATGATGGTAGTATGACTTCTTTTGTGTTTTTGAGAGCCGATGTTGAATTAATTGAATTGGTTTGTATAAGCTTTGAATATATGATTATATTTTGAATAGGTGATAATAGTTGTTATAATCGAGTGTTAGTCACTTTTAATAGTTAAAAATAAACTAATTATGCTATAATTTGGTGATGATTGATTAAATAACCTTAAAAGTTGTTTTAAGAGTTAGTCGATCGATTATTGTTGTGATAATTAGTAATGGTGATGATTGTAGTTGACTATGTAAGTGATTTTGGTTTTTAAATTAGGAATAATAGTTGTGAATTACAAGTACTCTTATTAGGTTGTTATTGAAGTCTTAATGCATAATTTTAGTAGGGCTAGGAGAATAATATCAACTTATTGTAGAAGGTTGTTAAGTTACTCGTCGTGTTGTCTTGATTATAGTTCCTCCTAACTTTGGAGAATGTAACAGATGAGGTTGCGATTCGATAGCTCTAAAAATTTGTCTTAACGTTATATTAGTGTTGTATTGGAAATTATAAGACTTAGCTGTGATTAGTATTTTTGGGCAACGCGAGCCGATATGCTCAAAATTAGTTAATGTAAAGAAACGACTCACATATATTGTTACTTTTAAATTGAGGAAAAGACTTGTGTTGTTGTTAAGTTAACGATCATAACGTGTGTTGAATGAAATGTGTGCGCGCTAGTGATCGGAAACTCATATTAAATGAGTAATAGTGGTTACTTTGGCTTTTAGCTGGTATGACAAAGTGGACAAGTGGACTTATTAGTTATACTCCTAACTTATATAGGTGCCCAATTCTTAAGAGGGAGGTAGAACTTTAGTTGGGCGACTTTTGTGACTTTTGGTCATGCAGTGACGCTTACAGGTACGTATACGCAGTAACTAATTCTTATGTACAATTTTCCTTTAAGACATTATTGTTCATTGTTTATCGTGATATATATGCATTGTATCAAAATTATGATATATTAGCAAGTAAGTCTTGTAGGAAGAGATATCGATTACGAAATCCTCGAGCATAAAATAGTTTAGAGAATGAGAGTATTAGTAGAAGGCGGGGACCATTTCCCCCTTATTTATTTAAGAATTAGATTATGCCTTACTTGGAGTTAGAATGACTCCTTTATAGTTGAATTTCATATTTCTTTTGAGTTGCTTAGTGGGTATAGGCGTTCTGCTATCCCAGGGCATTCATTAATAGTGAAAGCGGGAGTTATTCCCCTTTGATAAAGTACCAAATTATGATTAGTTGGCGTGACTCAACAGGATTATATCCGGTTGATTTAGTAGACCCCTAGGTGAGGTTCGACGGGACCACCGTAAGGGGGGTATGAGCATACTTTGTCAATTGGGCGCCGGGTGGCCGATAACGCCCTTTGACCGAGGTGTCACCATGCGGGCCTTGCAAACCCTAATATGGTTGCCTCTCCACTGGATTTGGTACCCCAGTGTTAGTTTCCCAAAGGTAGGACCCGAGAGGGTCAGCTGGAGGGGGTATGAGCTCATACTTTACCATGGGCGCCGGGTGGCCGATAACGCCCATGGCCATGTCACTGCCATGAAGTGAAGAAAAGATCTACTGATAGAATGTTACTCATTCATAGAAAGCTTATTGATTCATAGAAAGCTTATTGATTCATAGAAAGCTTACACTTTAATAGAATGATTACTCATTGATTATTCAATGAAAGAATAGTTTATGCTAGTGAGAAGTGCGCCTAAGTTAACTTACCTCAAAGGAATCACCCGTCCCAGAGATGGGCTATGAATACTTTACTCTAAGATAGACAAACTCTATAGGGTCCCGTGCTAAATAGTCTGTTAATGCCTTGGTTGAGTTGATACTACTCATGTTCTGCAAGATGTTATGTTTTGAGAAGAGAAATGTGAAGACCTACATTCTGTTCAAGAAGCGTAGGTGGACGATAAACGATTACCATTTGTGCTTGTGTCCGATGAAATCATCTTATGTTATTGCATTGCATAATATTATCTATTAGTTGGTCTTATTATATTTGATACTAGTTACTGACGTGTACGCATTTGTGTTTATGTTTGATTGTTTGACGACTTTCTATGATTGTCCTGCTATGACACATTGGCCTTGGTCTAATGTTGAGCAGCAGGAGTATCATGGGCAGTCGTAGCAGGTATTGGAGCTTCTTTTGCATTGCATTGCATTGGGGGAGAGTGACGAGGGCGAAGCATAACTTGTGTCATACCGTTAATTTGATTCTGTAGTTCTTATTTATCGTTTGTAAGCTTTAGTTACATACGTTTTGTCATGAGGCCTTGTGTTCTCCTCTTGTATATTTGTATTTCCGCTGCGTTGTTTTTAACTTGTACGGTTTAAAGGAGTCAAATCTTTTTAAAACGCAAGCGTTGTCATCGGAACCACGATCCATGCTTAGCATGTTGATTTGAGAAGCCGGCGATGAATCATTCCGCCGTGATATAGTTTTGATAGACCGTTGATGCCTTTGCTTTATTAGATTCTAAATAACCTATGTTTTTATACAAAGACGCATAGTTTTAGGGCAAGTGCTGCCGAAATTTCCACTCACCTTTTTTTTAAAAGAAATCTTTAATGCTTATTTTAAATTTAACTTTTCCTTTTCTTTTTATGTAACACCCGAATTTCCTTCCGTGCTTCACGATTTTGGTTTCGTTTAAGTGGTCGGAAATTCAGGGGTGTTACACCGCCTCAAGCAAGCAGGTGTTGTGGAAGATGACAGTTGTCCCATGTGTGGCCTAGAGAGCGAAACGGTAGATCACCTGTTCTTCAAATGCCCCTTCAGTAAAGGCTGTGTGGACTTACTAAAGGAGCACATCGGTATAACTGGTAATATGGCGAACTTGATGGATCTCCTCAGGGGGTTTCGACAAGCCAGCACGAATAGGAAACAATCTCAGGCAATCCTTTGCAACCTCATTTATGCTCTCTGGAGTGCAAGGAACGATGCCATTTGGAACCACAGGGTACCTGTGGTTCATCAGGTAATAAAAAATGTTATGAGCACGACCGAAGCTAGACTTAAGTTCCTGAAGTCTCTACGAGCTAGACCAGTGTGATTGTTTTCATGTGGGATACTACTGGTTATTTTTGTTTGTAAGCGGTGGTCTTGTTGCAGGTCTCCCTCCGGGTGTCCCCATCGCAGTTATTGTTGTGGTTTTAAAGCCAGACTTTTCGTCCTCTCCCTGAGCTCAGGCCGTGGGCCCGTACAGTTAGGGCTAGTGTCTATATAGGCCTTTCGCTTTAGTTTCTCTTTTGTTGTTTACTATCAGATAGGGCATGTCCTATTGATAGAACTAGTTTTTGTGAATGGTTAGTCACATGTATAGCCATTTTTTTGAGATTTCCTGCTTTCCTCCCGAGCACATGAAGAGTGACGCTTTGAAACCCTTCCTAGAAGGTGGGCATTGTGTTCACACTGATGCAATGGTAGGGAGGTAAGCCAGAATTCTTAGGGTCTAGAGACCCTTGTATCCCGTTATTTGATTGGGTAATACAAAAATATTTTCTTCAAAAAAAAAAATGATTGTATATAATAGCTAATATTTGATTCATTTTTATGTCTTACTTTTACATTATTTTACTTTGCAATATAAATATGATAATATTTATTAGTATAGATTATATTATTGTCTAATTGTCAAGAATTTTTTTCAATTTTGTCTAATTGTCAAGAATATGAGGGAAGAGTGTTATTTCTTGCAAATTTGTTTTGTAAACAAAAAATATTGTCATTATTGTTATTTTTATTACAATCAAAGAGTTTAAATTGAAGCAACACATGCAAGACACATGTTACACAAATAATTAAATATTTTCTAAAACATTTAGTATTTTTTCAACCAAAAATTTCAAACCGTGATTTGTAAATCACCACAAAATATACAAAAAAAATTAATATAAAAATAAAAAAATCAAAAAAGATAAATCAAAATAACAAAACTCTCACCCTATATCACATCCTACTACATAAGGGTGATTTATTAAGTTCATAAATAACCGTTATTTACTAAAACCTTTTCCTTTTCAACATTTGGAGTAGATTGAGAAGTAGAATAATGTCCTTTTTTAATTAGGTTGCAACATCCGTCCATGGTTTTCTTCCTCAACTGCAGTACAAACAATAGATTAGACAAGTCTATGTAATAATTTGATTACCGATTAATGATGTTGAGTTAGTAGCTTAATACCAAGTTTCTTCATTGACCATTATTACTTCCGTTATATTTTTCTCTAATTTTATTAAAACATTTTTTTAATAATTATCGTTTTCTTATTCTTTCTATTAATTTTATGTTAAGATTTTTTTATGCTTATAGTCAATTTATTTGCGATTTTTCTACAATAATTACATCTATTGATTAACCATGAAATAATCTCAACTTTGAGGGGTGTTTTCCTAAAGTAAACCTAGAGAACGAATGACTTGCTATAGTAAGTTTTGTTTTTCTTTTTAAAAAAGAGATGAATTACAATAAAATGTCGGAAAAAATGTTTAAAATGTTTAAAAATTATAAATGAATTTTTTATTATTTAGAACATTTTATGTAAAATTTTAATTTTCTCTAATTTAAAAATAATTTTCAAATTATTTTTTTAGTGATTACCTACTATAGAAGGTAATCGGATTACCCAAATTTAGTTTAGGCAAATACCCCTTAATTAAAGTTGAGATTATTCATGAAAAATCACGAATAGATTGAATTATTATAGGTAAATTTTCCTTTTATTTATCCACTATAAATTTTAATATTTTTTACTTTAGTAGAGAAATTTAAATTTAATTTTTAAAGTATATATATTAAAAATAAAATATATTCATCTAAGATCTTGTTATATTTGTCTTAATGTAAAGAATTTAATTTTACAATTTTGTATAATGCGTATTAGAAGATATCGAGGATCAAAATTTATTTAAGAGAGGCATAATATTTTAAATAATACTCCCTCCGTCCCATTCTTACTGTCCACTTTTCCTTATTTGGTTATCCCATTTTAATTGTTCACTTTCTATTTTTGGCAAACTTTTTTTACCTAAATACTCAACTTCCCCAACTTATATTATTTAAAATATCTCACCTACGGACTTTTCAATTATATTATAATCACTTTAATACCCCAACTACCACTTTTATAATTAGGAAAATTTGCTCAAAATAATCTCAACTATCACCCGTTGGCCAAAAATAATCCCAACTATCGATTATTTTTTAATAATCTCTATTATTCACATAATTTGTTGAAAACATATCCACCTCCTTTTTAACAGGCTATAACATGTATCTTTTCCGCTTTTTTCTTTCTTTTTTGATTAATAGATGAAGGTAAAGGGTTATTTTGAACAATTAAGTAAAAAAGAAAAGAAAAATAAGTGAAAAAGTTACTTGTTCCAGCCGGTAAAAAGTGGTGGGTATGTTTTCAACAAATTATTAAAATAGTTGGGATTATTAAAAAATAATTGATAGTTGGGATTATTTTGGGCCAACGGGTGATAGTTGAGATTATTTTGAGCAAATTTTCCTTACAATTATTATAATCACTTAAAATACCCCACTACAATTTTTCTTAATTTGCGTGCCCACTCAAACGTGGACAATAAGAATGAAACGGAAGGAGTATTTAATACCTTCAGATGCATTAGTAGACACAGGAATTTGAGTCTTAGACGTTAAAGAAGAGGAAGATAATGACTCCTGATCATCAGCTTGGATGAACATAGTAACAGCAGCTCTTACTTTCTCCACAATACCCTTTTCATTTGGATTCCTTCTTGGACTCATTACTTCTGCTATTACCTGACTTAATGCCCTTTCATCTTCTCCTGGCTCTAATTTTGTCTTCAAGTATTCTTTCACCCAAACCCCACCTCCTTTATTATCCTCCTCAAAATCAATATTCTTTCTTTTTGATTCTTCTTCTTCTTCTTCTTCCACCTCATCACCCTTCTTTGCACTACAACCTTCTTCTTCTTCTTCTAGAAGCTTCTCTTTCTGGGTTCTAGAATCTTCCTTTATGATCTCTTTATGATGCCTTTTGGAATTTCTTTGAGCAATCAAGGTGTCAAGTGTGAACCTACTTGGACTTGAGTGTTTTACTCTTAAATGATTGCCTAAACTTAAGGCTCGAGGACTGGCTTCTTCATTAATATTTGGGTAAGCTTCAGATTTGGAAGTATAATCTCCAAAAGTATCGGACTGGCTTTTAGTAAGAACGGGATGGTTTGGTGTACTCAACTTCAGGGAAGTTAGGTGTTGACCAGCACCACTGTTCATTATTTGCTTAACAATTTTTATTTGATCTGTGCTTTCATTCTGTTTGCTCTCTTCATTGGGAGTACTCTTGGGATTCGGATATGCTGAAAAAGAATTGTAGGAAATAATATATTTAGAAAATTATATGCAGAATATTTTGATTTTATTCTAGAATAATATTTTAAGTGTTTAGGAAGTTAAGATCTTTTTTAATATTTAGAATATTAAGGTTATTTTGTTTCCTTATTTTTAGTCCTAATTTCATGTATAAATAGAGGTAGTACCTCTCATTATTATTCAATACAAAAAAAGTATTCACCAGATTAAACCCTAACCAAATTCCGCATTATGATTTTCTACAAGAATAAATTAACTTCAATCATTTTGGATTTACTAAAAGATACGGGTAAAAAAAAAAATAAGAAAACATACATCTGGTCAGTTTTTACGGATCGCTTATAATCTTAAACATTCAAAGTGATCATTGATAATTTTTAAATGATTATTTAAAATTTTAAAGTGATTTATTATAGGAATATCCAAATAATATTGGTTCATCTTATACTGATACGATCTACTATATACTAAAGTAATAAAAGACTTGGACATATGTCACTTTAACAATAAAAGTTTCCCCCCAATTTTACTATTTAAATTTTATTATGGGTAGTTTTTTATCTTTAATTTTATTAATTAAACATATATTTATCTATCTATTCATCGATACTATATACTAAAGCAATAAATTTTAGGAAAAATTACCTAGAATAGTTCTATCTATTCGTGATTTTCCATGAATAATCTCACTTATTAATTAACCATAAATAATCCTAATTTTAAAATGTATTTTCCTAGAGTAAACTTGGGTAACCCGATGACCTACTATAGTAGGTAATTCACAAGAAAACTAAACTTTTTTTTTTTTTTTTTTTTTTTTTTTTTGCCAAATGATTTAAATCAGAGAAAACTAAACTAAAAATTAATTTTAAATCAGAGAAAAATTTTAAAATTTAACATAAAAAATTCATAAATATTTTTTGAACATTTTTAACGATTTTTTTGACATTTTATTTTAATTTATCTTTTTTAAAAAAATTAAAACCTACTATAGTAAGTTATCCGGTCACCAGGTTTACTATAGGAAAATATGACTAAAAGTTGGGATTATTTATGGTTAATCAATAGGTGAAATTATTGTAGGAAAATCACAAATAAATTGGATTATATTTTAGAGATTTGAACACATATCACTGCAATAGAAAAATGTTTTCCTCTCCAAACCTATTACTTATCTTTGATTATAATATTTTTTTATTTTTATATTACCAGTAATTATAAATATACCGTGCTTGACACGAAAATCTATCTAATATAATTAAAACTAAAACTTCATATAACTTGTATGTATTAATATCCCTCTCTACTAGAATATCAATGTTAGACTGAATTGTAAACCTTTTACACTTATTAATAAGACCATTCCTTTCACTAGAATCTAAATAAACTCCATTTTCCCAAAATAGTTCTCCTTCTGTTCTTATTTCTTTATCTACTTTGAATTTTTCACACATATTAAGAAAAATAGAATTTTTTATTAGACTGAATATTATTTCAATTAAATAGTTATGTGAACTAAAAATTATATTGGAAATATGAGGGAGAAAATAAATTAAAACAAAAGATAAACTTATAAATAAATTGATTATATTAATGTAATGATGAGGGGGGAGAACCGTACAGATGGGGGAAATTAATCAAGCCACTAAACTTGACAGAGTTGATAACATCAGTTGAGCATGCATTCAAAGAGTTACCTCCAAAGACTTTAACAAATGTATGGATCTCATTACAACATTACCATTTAAATAAGATTAAAGGAGATAATAACTACATACAACCACACTCTCGAAAGAAGGTACAAGAGGATAATGGGAGGTTAAGGATTCAAGTAAGAATACGAACACAATCGGTTAGAGAAGCTGTTGCTATTTTTAATCCAAACAGAGAACAACAAGTAACACAAGCAGTAATAGAGAATGAGGATGTTGTATGAACTTCATAAATAATTCATGAAGCATATGAAAAAGCAATTGAAGAAACTCAAGGATAATCGACTAGTTTAATAAATTGAGGACCCACATTCCATAATCACTGATTAATGTTCATGGTTTCTAAGTGACTTTATTTTTTAAAATTTTTTCAGAAAAGCCCCATGATTCATCATAGTTCGAGGTGTTTAATGGGGCGGGTCGACCCACCGGGTCAAGGGTTGGGTCACATTTTAACGGGTCATTAACGGGCCTTGGTGTAAAGGGTCGGGCCAGGCCGGGTCGGATAATTATAAGTATTAATTGCGGAAAAAAAATTTACCACTTTTTTTAATTTTTTTAAATGATAGTATTATATACATAAGTGAGTCGACCCAACAGGCCATAAAGTATAATAAAAAAAACCTATTCTATGAACTTTTTTAAAAAGGGTCAAAGAGGGTCGAATTTAAATGGGCTTGAACCGCCCCGGCCCGTTTATCATTTGACATGACCCGACCCAACCCAACCCAGCACGTTGAACACCTCTAATCATAGAGGTAGTGCATCCTCTCAGACTAGAATTGATCATCAATATGTATCAATAAATGAAGACACTAAACATGCTAAACATCAAGTGATGTGTTTAAGTTTAACAAATGCTGCTCAACCAAGAAGTTAAAGTCATTTTTTTAAAATTAAGAGGTGAATAGTCTTCAACAAAAGAACATCCCAGGGGCTACTAAAAAACGACATGAAGAAATCTTCCCCAAACATCAACAAAAACAAACACCATATGTCTAGAAGAACAAAAACCAGATGAACAAAAATCACAAAATACCAATACCAGATCAACATAAACCATATGAACAAAAACAAACGACAAATTTGTATCACAAATAAATGTCAGAAGAAAGTCTAAAAACGAAAACAGAAAAGTCTTACTATCATCAAATACGTTATTTAGGCTCTAATTTAGCCCTAGAAGCAATAACATCTTTAGGAGTGTTTATAAAATCAACAAATATTCTGGACATGAAAGGGGAAAGTAAGGGCCAAGGGGTGGTTTAAAGGGGTAAATATTGGGAAAATGATTTCAAAAAAAGAAAGTATTCTAAAGTGGACAAATATATGTAATTATCCGTCAAAGCAAGGTGAAAAAACATAAAGGAACAGAGGGAGTATGAACTATGATCACATTGTGCATGCTTTACTCGGTAAATTAATCATACCTTTTACAAATATGTCACCATAAATTATAAAATAGTTCTATAATTTATCATCCTGTGACTTCACGTGATATCTACACTAATAATCATTGTTGTGTCAAGTTTCAAGTCTCTTATTGTAGGAGATATCATCTCATAGCCCATATCATGTCTTGTACATTGGTGAATTATAATGATTTGTATGCAATGGGATATTAGGGGTTGGGGTTTGCATCACTTCATAAGGTGATCAAGAGAGTGAAAATGATCGAGTGTCTAAACAAGGTAAGAAGGTGCACAAGGAAGGATTTGGTTTATGTGCACAAAGTGTGTGAGGCTGGGTTCATTGATGTATTGTTGAGTAATAAATTTGTTTGGGAAGAAGGTAGCTAAAATACCTCACTAATTTGTTGTTGTTGGTGTCTTTATCTCTTGTTCTTCATCAAACACATTCTTAACTC
Source organism: Amaranthus palmeri (assembly GCA_019776075.1). Classification (NCBI taxonomy): domain Eukaryota; kingdom Viridiplantae; phylum Streptophyta; class Magnoliopsida; order Caryophyllales; family Amaranthaceae; genus Amaranthus; species Amaranthus palmeri. The sequence goes on from JAAKBH010000116.1 coordinate 173,083, forward strand.
TTATATTTCAATTGCAATTTGCACACCTAATAATTTACACCTTCGTTCTATTTAATTTTCTTCAGCTTATTTCCTTGTTATCATATTTATTTTGCTATATTTCTATTTTTTGTTTATGATCGCCTGAATTACTTTTCAACCAACCTACCAATACATCCGTACTAATATTTCAAAGGACAAACACTATTATTATATCTCATTAAACCTTCTCCTAGTTTTTTCCATTTAATTTTGAATTGAAAGAAATTAATCTAAAACTTTAACAAAAAAAAAAAAAAAATAAAGCTACAAATACAATACCTTGAGGTACAACATTCTCATGTTCATCATGTTGGACTTTAGAATCTTCCAAAGCAATTTCCCAAGAAGGTGTATGATAATCTTGTCCAAATTTCTTTTTTGCTAGGTGCCTCCATTTTTTTGCCTTTTCTTTTACTTTCCCAAAAATAGATAATTTCTTTCCTTCATGCAAATGATCATCTTGGCTATTCCAACTAGTTGGATTATCAGCTGCAAACATAATTTCCTTTTATTTAGAAAAATAGTACTATTCTAATTCCATAATAACACCAAACAATACTCCTTCCATTCATATTAATTCTACATTTTAATGAATTATTATGGAAAAAAAAGTCATTTTCAATTGCAGATTTAAAAAGAAAATATGTGATAAAAAAAACGATTACATGTAACAGATAATATTACAGTGAAGAAGTTGTTCAACAGTTTTGGATGTTCCTCCATTATGTTGCATATTAATTTGAGCCATAATTTCTAGAAAATTAAAATTGATCTAATTCTAGAAAATTATCACATGTAAGTTTAAAATATGGAAGGAATGAAGAATTGATTAGTCATTAGTTGAACTTTAGGGTGTCCTTATTTGAAAGGACAATAATGAAGTTTAAGTGCTCAAAGAAAATGGCATAATATGTGGAAGTATTCTCTTCTATAGATCCATTTGGTAGGCTATAAATGTGCAATATCTAACTTGACCATTATTTTCAAAACTAACTTCCTAAACATTAGCCTACATACATGATACCTCCTATTTCTTTTCTTAAAACTTTGTCCTTTTTCCTAACCTTTTCTTTGGAGGAGAAGAAACTATTCTAAATAGAGTATATGATTATATAAAGAAATGCTCACATTTTAAAAATCAAAAAATAAAAATGAAAATGTTAAATCGCAAAAAATCAAGTTGAGACGGAGGTTGTCTCTTTTAGATTATATTATTTATTATGTTCTTTTATTAACTAACAACATTTACCAGATCTACTTGTATCTTAATTTACCTCGGGCTTTTATACTTCTCACTATCTAAGAAAAAACAATAGTTCATTAAAAACTCTTATACGATTCAAAACTGTGTATGATGCAAACTTATCACGTTGTATATATATTAATATATATACTATATCTATATATATCTATATATAATATATTCTTATCTATCTATATATATATATATACTAATATATATATAAATATTATCTTATATATATATTATTATTATATATATATATATATTATCATATCATATTATATATATTATATAATAATATATATATATATCTATAATATATTATATATATACTATATATATATATATCATATATATGTATATATATAGTATATATATACGTATATATATATATATATATATATCTATATATATCTATATAATAAATATATATATATATCTATATCTATATACCTATCTATATATATATATATATTATATATATATTTTATCTATATATATATATCTATATATATATATATATATATTATATATAGTTCTATAAATATATATATATATATATATAATATTATATATATATATATATAATATATATATATATATATATCTATATATATATATATATATATATATATATATATATATATAATATAGATATATAATATTATGTATATATATATATATATATATATATATATATATATATTTTTTTTTTTTTTTTGGAAATTAGGAAATATTATTAATGAAAAAAACAAAAACACTGATACTTGAGAGCCTACTAACCGCCGGCATAAAAAACCCCGCGAGGGGAAAAAGCCATTGGTCACCAGGATCAAGAATCAGGCCATCCAAACAAAGCATAGGGATGGGCTATGCATATACAATGACCAAGTATCTATATCAGTTCCAGATTAGCATCCTCTCCATAGTCTCCTTGCAGTCTATCCACCTATATCTCCAGATAGCTCCAAATCAAACCACACACCAAACCCACACACTAAAATCACCACCATACAAAATGACAAAAAATTACAATGCAAACACCATCAAAGGATGCACAAAACGCATACATACAACAAAATACAAAAGAAATATAAGCATCTACGTCATGTCGGTCAGGCCCAAGCATATGTGGGAGGTAGTTCTTGCCCAAGCATCTCCTTTGCCCAAAGTTCAACACGGATCTTCAAGGTGTATAGCATATTGTTGAGATTTAAAGCTCCATGTTCAAACTTGATTTTATTTCTTTCGAACCATATCGACCAAAGCACACATCCAAATATCATCTTCCAAAGTTTGACTCGGCCCCTTCGACCCGATAATTGTCTCCATGCCACCATGAGGTCGATGCAATTATCTTGTAGTACTCCAGAAGTTCCCCACCAGTTGATAACATGCATCCAAATTTGCCATGAGATAAAACAAGTAAAAAGAATATGAGAGTTAGATTCGATTACCTCATTGCAAAATGGACAAAGAGCATGAGATGGATCAAGGCCACCTTTCTCCACAAGAATATCACCTGTTTTTAATTTTCCTAAACAAGCCATCCAAAGGACAATGTGTGATCTCGGTGGTATTTTAAGACTCCAAATACATCTAGACACCTCAGGGGAAAGGATCGGAGTGTTTACTTCATTAAGCTTATTGGCAATATTCAAAATCGGGAATTTTTGACCCTCAATGCCATACCAACTCACTCTATCTTTCTTATCTCGGTTTGGTCTAATGAGTTCAATGATATTATAAAGCCGATTAAGATCATCCCTTTCCCACTCAAATAAGAATCTGCGCCATGTTAAATTCCATCTCCAGGTTTGATTCACCCATTCACCCATTTGGCAAATATAATCCTCTTTTTGCATTGAAATGGAAAATAATCGAGGGAAACTATTTTTAAGTGGGCACGAAGGACACCATGTATCATACCAGAATCTAATCGAGCTTCCATTGCCAACTTCAATTTTCATCCCCTCTTCCACAATATCTCTAATCCTCTTAGTGTCAACATCGTTTTTCATCAAATGTGCCAAGGTGCCATGTGTGATGTGACTATATATATATATATATATATATATATATATATATATATATATATATATATATATATATATATACACACACACACACTAGATAATCCCCGTGCGATGCACGACTTTATCAAATTTTCTGACATATTTGTATAAATTAAGAAATCAAAATTTTAAGAAATAAATTATACATTATAGTTATATTTCGTTTCACTCTAAACAGTTGTATACATTCCATACATATTATATCATATTTTTCATTGTGCGTAAATATATAATTATATTTATACTTTTATTTTTATATTTTAAATAAAAGAGAAAGTGGTTCATACCCTGAGTAAAATACGAAATTATGAATTTTTTAATAAAAAATATGCAAATTTTTGCTAACAAAAATAATTAACTTATAGAAATATTAAATATTAAGACTATTAATAACACACTTTAAAATCAAATATAAATACATAGAAATATGTAAAATTATTTTATTAGTTTAAACGATAAAGATAATTATTTCTCATAAAAAAATATAAGTGACTTATATAAAGATAGTCACAACCTAAATCATATAAAATTAAGCATTGCATTTAAATAACCAAGAGTATAAATTAAAAACAAATCCTAATAAAAGTACTCCTATACTTCCTCCGTTCCAAAATACTCGCTACATTTCGATTTTGTGCACTATTCATCGTTCAAGCTTATTTTACATATTGCGACTAATGTGTAAGTAAAAATATAGTCAAATGAGATCTTGTTTGAATCGTCTAATCGCATACTTTCATAATATTACATTTTTATGATTTTTAGATAAGTGTAGTTTAAGATATTAATGATCAAAATTATGCATTGGATTGCGTAAAAAAGTGAAATGTAACAAGTATTATGGAACGGAGGAAGTATTATGTTTTAACCATCTTAAAATATCCAATACGCTAAATAATATCCATTTAATAAATAAAATTAAAAATATTTTATAAATAATTGAAATAAATAAAATACAATATATAGTTTTCTAATACATTACATGCAATTTGACCTAACAAGTAAATTAACAATTAATAAGAATAATAATATAGTCAAAATATGAAAGTAGTAAGTCAAATCAAAGTTAACTATAACAATGACATCATCATTAAAGTTTGGAGGGAAAATTTTTAATAAGGAAATGACATGTAAGCAATTTTAAAAGTTGATGATGTTAGCAGTGTTTTGTTTTAGTAATAGTTATAGATATATATATATGTTCGATCACCAGTATATATATGTTCGACCTCAAGTCAATTGTATGTCACAAGTAGAGGTGTTTCCACTAGAAATGGTGGATGTTTTTGTTGGCTTTTAAGGTAGCTAAAAAATTGGTTATTTATGGAGATGTTTGATTAGTCTAGGTATAGACTATTGGTTGTGCATTAGAGGAAAAGTGGGTTAATAAACCAAAAGTCAACAAAACACAGCTAACTAGAGTAGTTTTTTAATTTTAGCTTAAAAGCCATTTACCAAACATTTTTTTAGCTGTTTGACCAACCAACAAGCTTAAAAACGAAAGCCAACAAAAAAATAAGCAATAATTCATTACCAAACACCTCATAGTAGATAAAAATTTTAAGGGATATTCCACGTGGTGACTTTGTGTTTTAGGCTTTTCTACAAATATTGTTTAAATTCACGTGGTGACCTTGAGATTTTAACTTTTCAATGTAGTAGACAAAATATTAAGTTATTAGTTAAATTTAGTATTTATTTATACTGAAATAGATAGATTACCGTGTAAAACACAGATGTTATAAATATTTACTGATATGAATAATGATATTATTTTAAAGACAAATTTATTTACAACATAAATTTAATTATTAAATTTTTTGTATTTAATTATTATATTATCATTATTGAATTGAATAAATAATTTACTAAACAACAATATCAAAACAAATACTCATAGTGATTATTGATAATTAAGACAATTAATAGATTTTAGGAAAAATTACCGTGATACAAGCTTTTGTTAAGTTTCCTAAAATAATACCAATTACTGATTAACCATGAATAATATCAACTCAGGGGATATTTTCTTAGAATAATACAAACTTTTGTTTATTAACTAATTTAGCAATTTTTTTTTTGTCTTATAATCACCTATAGTTTGATTTTTAACATGTTAGAGATTTTCTAGGAAAACACCATTTTAAATTTTAAGTTTGTATTATTCATGGTTAATCAATAGTTGATATTATTGTAGGAAAATTAATAAAATGTTGTATTCTTCATGGTACTTTTTCTAGTAAATATACGATAATTGGTCATGATCAATGTTAGAGTATATAACATATCCTGAGAGCCTCAACCATTAGCTTAAACTTTTAATTGAGTTGGTTCCTTGACATGGTATCAGAAGCCAGTGTGACAAAAGGTCACAGGTTCGAATCTCAACCACCCCTCATTGAAATTGAATATTATATTTCTTTAGCAAATAAATGTGTGCCATTGGGTAAATTCTCTTGATTTGTAATACATTGAAATTTTCCAAGTACTTTCTCCTATTTTTTCATTATTACCATTTATTTTTTTATCATTAATCGCTTATCACTCTTAATTCGTATTTTATTCTTAATTTATAAGTTAAACATAGTCATGTAGAATCTCTTTTGATTCGTATCAATTCATGGAACATTAATATCAACTTTTTATAATTTTTGATTAAGAACAATAAGAGATATTAAGAGTTAAAATCTTGACAAATGTGAAAAATTAAAAGAGATTAATGAGTTGAATAAGAGGTAGTATAATGTATGATAAATGGATTTATTTTAGTTTCATAAAATAAAATCAACTTTACCTTATTTAGTTTGATAAGTACTCCCTTTGTTTTCATTTGTTCTTCCCATTTGGAATATGGAAAGAAATCAAGATAAATTATAATTACATAATAAATACTATGAGAGTTGAGTAAATAATATAAAAAATAAAGATTCTATTGATTAGGTGTAAGTATAATAATATCATTAAATTTCATTGGGTGCATGTAAAATAAATGTATTGGGAATTAAAATGTAAATTGATTTCTATAGATTAGAGTGTAAGTGTAATAATTTCCTTCTATTTTATTGGTTCCCAAATTAGAAAGATTCTACATGGGAAGAACTTTTAAAAATTTCCAAATAGAAAAGTGAGAAGAACATATGAAAATGGAGGGAGTATAACAATTAATTAATATATATAATTATTTCTTGTGCCAAATTATTGAGAGGATGCCACATGGAATTTTCCAATTCTTCTAGTTAATAGTATGATTGATTTCAAAATATGTGGTTAATTTGAGTGATCACAACGTTTGCTTTTTGAAAAACTATCATTAAATTGATAAAAAAAAGCGTAAATTTAATTAAAAAAAACTTTTCTTATCTATTAGATGAAAAGAAATTAAAAGATCAAGATTCAAGATTAGCATATGCACCAAAAAACAGGTTTATTCACCATGCAAAAAAGACAAAAAATTTCCACACATGAATTTTTTTTCAAATTTTAATTTGTGAAATATATATAAATATATAAACTCTTTTCTCCCTTTTTCTCTTAAACCCTTGAAAATCCCTCCCCCATTCTTCTTCCTCTCGTCTCTGTTCCTCCTCCCTTAACCACCCATCAATGGCGGCCTTCACCATTCCAGGCACCATCTACTCCACCCCATTACCCTCTCGCCTCTCCATAACCCACTCTTCTCTTCACCTTCCTCACAATACCCACCTCTCCATATCCACTCCTAACCCAATAAACTCTTCTAACACCACCCACAGTCATCCTCATCCACCGCATTCTCTTCAAAATTCTCTTAAACCATCTTTTTCAAATCCCCTTAACCCAATCCTTTCTCACCCAATTTCCAAAACCCTTATCATCTCTTCTCCTATTGGTCTCCTCATCTTCTTCATTGGCGGAAATGGGGGTTCCAACAATGGGGGTAACGGAGGTGGAGGTGCTGGTGCCGGCGGCGGAAATGGTGGTGATAACTCATGGTGGTCACGTTTTCTATCACCCCAAGCTCTAGCACAAGATGATAATGATGGGGGTTCTGAGAATTGGGATCCTCATGGATTACCAGATAATGTTGTAGTTCAACTTAATAAATTGAGTGGGTTTAAGAAGTATAAGGTTTCAGACATACTCTTCTTTGATAAAAGAACTGGTACCGCTGTTGGTACAGAGGATTCTTTCTTTGAAATGGTTTCTTTGAGACCTGGTAGGGTTTATACCAAAGCACAACTCCAGAAAGAGGTTGAAAGATTAGTTGCTTGTGGAATGTTCGAGAAGGTTGATCTTGAAGGGAAAACTAATCCTGATGGGTCGATTAAAGTTTCTATTAATTTCTTTGAAAGAATTTGGCAAGCTGCTGAGAAATTCAGGTTTGTTTTCTATGGGGTTCTGCTGAGAAAATACTCTTCCAATTACAAAGAATGAAAAAGATTGCAAAAAGATTGTTAAGGGTTCATTTTTGAGTTTTGGATTGATTGTTGCATGAAGTATGATCTTTTTGTTTTCTTATTTTTGGGTATATGCTCAATTTGTTATCATTTTATCAATTTGTATGTTGTTGGGAAATTAAGGGTTATCTTATGTGTTTTTAGGTAATTCCCGTGTAATGCACGACCTTATCAAATTTTCTAAGATATTTTTTATAAATTAAGAATTTAAAATTTTAAGAAATAAATTTTAAATTATACTTATACTCCTATCACATTTTACACTAAACAATTGTATATATTACGTACATTATCATATTTTGTATAATGCGTCCAGGTGGTTGTGAAAATTTAATTCACGACCAAAAAAATCACAACAAAAGATAAAAAATTAATTATACATTTAATATAATTACATTTATACTTTTCTATTTTATTTTGAATTAAAGAGCAAATGGTTTGTACATGGAGTATAAAATACGAAACTAGAAGTATAAGTTTTTAAATAAAAAATAATATACTAATTTTTGCTAACAAAAATAATTACATTAATTTATATTAAATATTACTACTATTAATAAGACATTTTGAACTCAAATATTATAACAAAGAAATATGTAAAATTATTTTATAATAGTTCAAACGAAAAAAGATATTTTTTCATAAAAAATACAAGTGACTTATATGAAGATAGGCACAACATAAATCATATAATAATTAAACATTGCATTTAAGTAACCAATTGGGTATATATAAAAAAAAAAAAACAAATCCTAAAAGTATATTAGGCTTTAATCATTTCAAAATATCCAATACATTAAATAATACTCCTTTAATAATAAAATTGAAAGATTGTATAATTGAATATAATATATATTTTTTCTAATTCTGATACATTAAATAATTGGACCTAAAAAGTAAAATATAATCAATATGAATTATTATACTCAAAATTTGAAAATAGTAAAATCAAAGATAACAATCATAATAGCAATGACATCATCATTGCATTTTGGAGGGAAATTTTCAATGAGAGAGTGACACAAAAGCGATTTTATGTAATGATGATGTCAGTAGTGTTATTTCTGGGGTGAATGTATTTTATTGGAAAGTTATTGTGCTTGTGAAGGAATTCTATGTTTATGGGTTATTGGAATGAATCATAATGGTAGCTGGATTTATTATACAAATCATTTTGTGTGTAGGTGCATCAACGTGGGGTTGATGCCAAAATTAAAGGCAGAAGAGATGGATCCTGATGTGACTGTAAAAGAGATGGTGGATTATTTGATTAGGCAGGAGAAGGATTATAAGAGGAGGATTGATGAGGCTCGTCCGTGTCTTTTGCCACCTTCAGTTTACCAAGATGTAAGGAAGTTATTGATGGATAAGGGAGTGGTTTCTGCGAGGTTGCTTCAGCAAATTAGGGATTCAGTTCAGAAATGGTACCATGACGAAGGATATACATATGCTAAAGTCGTCAATTTTGGGAATTTGAATACTAAGGAATTTGTTTGTGAGGTGGTGGAAGGGGATATTACTCAATTCTTCATTCAGTTCAAGGATAAACTTGGTTATGTAGTTGAAGGGAATACAAAACTTCCGGTTCTCAAGAGGGAGTTGCCTAAGCAGCTTAGAGTGGGGCATGTGTATAACATAGAAGCAGGCAAGAAAGCTTTGAGAAATATAACCTCTCTGCGATTATTTTCAAACATTGAAGTGCATACTCGGCATGATGAACAGAATGAAGGAGGAATTATTGTTGAGATTAAGCTTAGGGAACTTAATCAAAACTCCGCTGAACTAACTACAGAGTGGAATATTGTTCCTGGGCCTCATGGTCGTCCAAAACTGGTAAATTTCATAATTTCTTCCTACTAATTTCATTATTAAGTTTTATGCTAAACCTGTGATGCATCAGGCTTCTTTACAGCCAGGTGGGACCGTCTCTTTTCAACACCGAAACATCAAAGGTCTTAATAGATCATTACATGGTTCAGTAACCACTGATAACTACCTTAATCCAAAGGTATTTTACTTTTACTTTTCATCTTCTATTCTTTCAGTCATTAAACTTGTTATTGCAAAATGGTTTATCAAATCATTCGTACATCTTATTTATGACATTGGGGTAGTGGAGTGTGTTGTAGACAGTAGACTTATTGATGCCAATCTTTATCTATAGACTCCTCAGGAAAGATGTGCAACTTTTTGCCGCTCTTTCTTCGATGGTATTCTTTAGAATTAAACTACTTTCTGATTTTCAGGACGATCTTTCTTTCAATTTAGAATATGTGCATCCATATTATGATGGTGTATATGATCCACGCAACCGAACACTCAAAGCTAGTTGCTTTAATAGCTGTAAGTTGAGTCCTGTGTTTACCAGTGGCCCCGGACTGGATGAAATTCCTCCTATTTGGGTTCATAGATCAGGTCTGAAAGCAAATATTATTGAGGTTGGTATGCTTTTTTTTTTTTGAATTTAATGCAACGAGTGTTGTGGTATTAATTTCTTCGGCTCTTAATGGTTACAAATTGACGTTCCTTTTCCAGAATTACACACAACAAAGCAAATTCACTTATGGGCTTGTATGTGAAGAGATAACAACAATGAATGATAGCACCTATATTACCAAAGCCGGCCAAAGAATTTCGCCAAATGGTGAAATTACTGATGACGGACCTCCAACAACCTTAAGTGGAAATGGTGTTGATCGTGTAGTTTTCGCACAAGCAAATATCACACGAGATGATACAAAGTTTGTTAATGGAGCTATAGTTGGTGACAGAAATGTGTTTCTGGTAACTCTTGTCCATCCTTATTGTTTTATGATATTCGCTGTTTGGTGGTCTATCGGTTGCGGTAACTGTAACGAAAAAGTTTTGCAACAATTGCTAATGATTTTGTGGTCTATGGAAACTCAAAAGCATTTACAAATTAAATAATAAACATAATTGTCTAAAATTCCAAATTTTGAATCATTTTCGAGTGTCCAAAGGAGAAATCACAGTAATAAAAAAGAAATACAATTAAACTAAACGAATTTTCATATTTAGGATAGATTAAGTTTGTCTTCTTTTTTTATTATTCAAATAAAAATAATCACATTCCTCCATCTCCATCTCTAATTTTCCCTATATTTTCTTCATCCGAACATGCATGAAAGTAGGCAATCTCTCAAAAAAAAGGAATATTCATGTAAGGGGATCACTTTTTATTGGATTTTAGGATGGCTGTGGTAGTAGGAGTAGTAACCGTTTCTTGCAATTATGAATCTGAACATGCTAATGTGTATCCAGATTTCCCTTGATGATGAGTATTTGGGTTTATTTCTGTCTTCTGGTTGCAGGTAGACCAAGGCCTTGGGATAGGCAGTAAATTCCCGCTTTTCAACCGGTATCAACTGACCTTGACCAAGTTTCTCCAACTGAAGCAAGTAGAAGAAGGCGCTGGGAAACCACCACCACCTGTTCTCGTTCTTCATGGTCGCCATTGTGGCTGTGTGGGAGACCTTCCGAGCTATGAAGCTTTCACCCTTGGGGGACCATATTCTGTTAGGGGCTACAGCATGGGGGAACTCGGTGCAGCGAGATTCATTCTTGAGGTAAGAGTTTCTAGTTTGTTATAACCTTTATGCTTTTAGCTGTGAAATCTGAGATAAAGATGTATGTATCTACTGTCTTGTGGACGAAAATTGAACTGGATGGCGATGTTTTTTAATGTACAAGTTCATGTGTTGGTATTGAGCTATATAGCGTTATGGGTGGTTTCCGGATGCGAGAAGATGACACACCGTGGTCCAATGACTGGTTTATTTGTGTGTTTTTACTGCAGCTTGCTGCTGAACTGCGGATACCTGTCAAAAACACATATGTTTACGCTTTTGTGGAACATGGAAACGATCTTGGAAGCTCGAAAGACGTCAAGGGTAATCCAACTAGAGTTTATAGGAAAGTGGGCAAGGGCTCATCTTATGGAGCTGGTGTCAAGCTAGGACTTGTTCGAGCTGAGTATGCTGTTGACCATAATTCTGGTACTGGAGCGCTATTCTTCCGGTTCGGGGAAAGGTTTTAATCCCGACACATTAGTTAGTTCAAGTCGATTTAGCTTTTGATAGATTCATGTATAGTAGAGAAATAAGTAGTGCTTTTTGTGACTGTGAATAGCGGATATTAGGAATATAGCTAGCTCATTAGAACGGCTTTTTCTTTTTTTCCCCTTGTACAGTAGCGCATTCAGTTCAAATCGTCAATGAAAGCGTATAATATCACCTAATAAAATACGTACCCGATTCTCATTTCTAACTAATAAGAACATGTTCCAAGTCGAATATATGGCACAATTGGGAAAGCAAAAATGCTATAGACCTAATTCTTTCTTCAATTGAGCAAGAGCAGCTTCAATCTCATCAATACTCTCTTCTATGCTGTTTTTATCACTCGTTTTACTATCGACATTATTTGTACTTTGAACTTTAGAACTTCCTGTTTGCGCATCAACACCGGAATCTTGATCAGCTATGTTAAGTTCCTTCTCCAAAAATTCAACAAACTCTTCTCCTATTTCCTGTGACAATTAATATTACATCATATCCAGCTTCTTTAGCAACAGAATACAACTTAAAAATTCTATTTGGATACTACCATCTGCAGCCGATTTCATATCCAACATCGACCCAAGTTTTAATCTGGAAAAGAAAGGATTTGTATAGAATTCAGACTCACCGCTAATTCCTCCCATAAGCTCTTTGGTTTCCCTTGTGATGAGGCATTTGCTTCCCAACTTTGAAATTCTTCCTGTAGATCTTTAAAGAAATCACCTGCAACATCCACCAGAAATTCACCAATTAGGAAACCCATAAAAAAGAAAATTAAAAGCTAATCTACTGGACAGTTAAATTATAAGCTAATCTGGCATACACGAGGAGCACGATGAGCACAAGGCATACAAGGCGCAAAAAGTCACGCCTTTGAAGAGTCTCCAGTATCACACTGCACCTAGACTCAAGTAGGCGTTAAAGTGGTCATCTCTTAGCGCCTCATACCTAGGTCCACGGGTTTCAAGCAATATCTGGAGTCTTTAGAAAGTCAGCATATTATCTCGATCTGAATTGATGGGAATGAAAACTTGGTGAACAATATACCATCAATTCGCCATTTGTGAGAAATAGATCATTATTGACCCTCTAAGTTGGAGAAGAAGCAGAGGTAAACATGTAGAAGAGTTAGAGAAGGAGAAACTTCTAAACTTAGTGAACAATACTCCATCAATTTGCCATTGTTGCATAATTTTAATTTGACAAGAAGAGAAGTGAAAAACGAGGGTTTTACGGGGCGTTTGAAATTTTGAAGATTACGGCATAACTCCGATGCGTTGTTAACCATTTATTAATCCTTTTAAATTAAACCCATTTATGACCGCTAAAAGTCTTAACAAATACAAACGAACCCTTAACCTATTAGACCGACTTGCCCTATTAACCACCCCTATTCACGGCTAGGACAAGCTACTTAATGACCTTCTAAAACAGTTAATATGGAATAGAGGGAACAGTAGGACAGGAGATATGGATTATTAGTCTGGCTTGCAAGTCAGGAAGATCAATCTACCTACTGTATTTTGGATATCCCTCAAAAATTCACCTGCAACAGAAAGGGTTCAGTATAAGAAAATATTCCTACAAGGCTACAACCCCAGGCAGACAAGACATGTCACAAGGTAAGGTAGCGTGTTGATACTTGACATATAAAACGGCAACAAGCCTATTATATACTTCCTCCGTTCTGAAATACTTGCTACATTTGGATTTTAGGCATTAATCATTTACGCTTATTTTATATATTGCGGCTAAAATGTAAGTAAAAATATAGTCAAGTGGGATTTTGTTTGATCTTCTAATCACGTACTTTCATAATATGAACTTTTTATAATTTTTAAATAAGTATAATTCGACATATAAACGAACAAAATAGCACATTGGATTGTTTAAAAAGTCAAATTTAGCAAGTATAATAGAACGAAGGAAGTATGAGATACTCTTGTGAGAGACCGTCTCTTGTAAGGTTACACGATGTCATAATAAAGAGTCCATATGCTAATAATATGTTTTAGTTAGGCTGTTCAAATCAAGTATAAGGTGCGTTTCATGGTGAGACTGTCTCATACAAGATTTTGTGATTATATGTAGCAATATGGTATTACGTTTACAATTCAACAATCAAATTACTAAACCAATGAGCATGTTACGCTTAGATCTACCAATACTTTCATACTGACATTCATTCAAGAGGATTCCTAATTTGGAAGTTTATTTTTGACAAGAACAGCAGCTAATAACCCCAAAAAAAAAAAGTTTTAAAATTATTTTTTTTCTTATATTCATGTTAACAGTGGTCTGCTATTTCATTCTAGTTTTTAAGACTTTGAACCATTAAAACAATCGCCTTAACATAAAAATACTTAATCACCTAAAAAACAAGATTCAAATCAATACAAGTCAAGAAGACCGTACCAAATCCATAGAATTCCTCCTCTTCTTGGGTGCTCTGTTTTCTACCAGAAGAAGAGTAGGAAAAATCAGATTTGCGATTACCAGCGTCATATCTACTTCGAGATTCAGAGTTGATCAATGTATTATATGCATGTTTTATCCTCATAAATTTCTCTTGAGCATTTGCCTGTACACAGAGAACTATTTTTAGCACAAAACTACAAAATTGAGATGGTGGGATCAGCATTACAAAGACTCCATGCTCGAAGAAAGTGTCACGCACTATTCGTATACATATAGTTACCTACACATTAATCTACAGGAATGTTTATCTGCCCACACACGCCTTTTCAATATCTTAATAAATCCTGCATACAATCCAGCCTAACTATCAAACCCTTGACCCACTTGGGTGAAATTGTGATGATCATAATACATAAGTTCTAGACCTAATACAACAACAACAATGCCAAAGCGTTAATCCCAAAGGATTCGGAAGTTCTAGACCTAGTACACGCGTAGAATTGAGAAACACGCAGCTAACATATTTCCTTATTCTAAAATCTAAATCTCTTACATCCTAGTAAAAGAGGCTGGCAATTGCTCATTCTCAAGTAAACTTGGAAAATCAAACATCAGTCAAAACATCAGAGAAATGTAGCTAATAAAGCATAGCTAAAATTCATAAGAACCGTTATTTCATTGAGAAAAAGGTTATTCCAATCAGCGGTGATCTGTAAGCGTTCCATGCATTCTTTGTGGCAAATTGGTTTTAGGAAGGAAGGAAGGGAAAGGAAGGAAAGGGAAGGGGAGGGAAAGAAAATGAAGGAAAGGTTATTGAATTTTCCTCCTATATTATTCCCATGTTGTAAGGATTTGTTTAGTACAAATGGCAAGAGACTTCTTCCTTTCAATTTCTTTCCTTCTATTTCCCTCCCCTCTCCTTTTGATATCTAAATGAGGGAAATGTCATCCCTCTATTTGCCGCCCCTTTCATTCTCTCTTTTTCTTTCATCCAAACATAGTGTAAAAGTTCTACAACTTACTTCCTTTTAACATCTAATTCAAGTGAGGCACAAAATAAATCATATTTCATCACCCATTCTACAATACAATAATTAAATAGCTCTCACTCATGTTAATACAATAATACATTATGCGCCCGCCAAGGAAACAACAAAACAGAAATCACAACCAGTCGAACGAGCCAAGTAGTTGCTCGCAGTCTGGTCTTATCGTGGCAACCCCATGGCACCCCTCTTCTTGCTTCAATTAATGACCCAAGATTTAATTGTTCATCCCCCATTCGATTCTATTCCCTTCAGTCCGGTAATGTGAAGCTGTTCCTCCTTCAATCAATGACCCAACCAGTCGAACAAGCCAAGTAGTTGCTCGCAGTCTGGTCTGAAATGTGAAGCTGTTCCTCCTTCCAATTCTATTCCCTTCATTTTCCTCCCTTCCCCTATTTGTATCCAAATGAACGAAATTTGATCCCTCCATTTCCCTCCCCTTCCTTTCGCTCAATTTCCTCTATCCAACAATAGTGTTAAGGTTGAATACCATACTCCACCTTATTGAATACACTAGTTAAAAATCAGGCAATTGCATTCATTATAACTTAATCAATTATATATTATACACAGTTTAAAACCTCATTAGTGGTCTTAAATCCTATACAAGCAAAACTCACATCCCAATCATTCTAGCAGAAATTTTGGCAAATTTCAAATATTATATATATAATTACCAACAAATTAGCAAGAATATATAAGTACCAACTCAATCACCAGCATCATAAATCATACTCATGAATTAAATATATGATATTCCAACAAAAAGAATCATTCATCGAAAAAAAAAATCCTGTCCTAAATATTAAAAATCAGTAAACCCTAAAAACAATTAAATCATGGGATTCAATTCATCAACACCAAAAAGGGAAAGTCTGAAAATAAATGTAAATATGTTACAAAACAAAGATTACCTCTTTATTGACATCTGGGTGATATTTAAGAGCAAGTTTTCTATAAGCCCTTTTAATTTCATTAGGTGTAGCAGATTGAGAAACACCCAAAACTTCATATGGGGTTTCTCTTGAAGTTGCTCTAATATTGACAGAAAATTTATATCTTTTCTTTGTTCTTGAATTTCTGCAACTGGGTTTCAAATAATGAGAACCCAAAACCAATAAATCAAATACATGGCTATCATAACAACATCTAAGAATTGGGATAGAAGTAGGAGATAGAAATTGGGTTTGAAGGTGAAATGTAAAGGGATAAAGATAGGAACTTGAAAAGTCATAATGGTGATTTTTGTTGTAACTAGAAAGAACTAGGATTTGTGAAGTTGTTTTGCATTGTGATGGGAGAAAAAATCTATGAATCATAATAGAGGGAATATAGGAGAGTAATTTAGGTCAAAAATTGTAAAAATCAACGATATTTGTGGATCAATGATTTTGCTAGAATTATTATGGTAAGCTAAGTAATGAAAATTCTTTAATTTGGGGTTATACAATGTTGCAAGCTGAGATGGTGACAATGGATGGTTCTATAGGATCCTTGGCTAATTACGACCACAAATATAGCTTGAGAGATCCTTTATCTCAGGTCCAACCCATTAAAGTTTAATATGTAGTTAATGGGGGTGTTTGGCAATTGGCTTTTGAATTAACTTTTAAGTTGGCTTTTGGCTTGTTGGTTGGTCAAACAGCCAAAAAAAGTGTTTGGTAAATGGCTTTTAAAGCAGTTGAAAAGCTGGCTTTTAAGCCAAAATAAAAAAGCTGCTCCAGCTAGCTTTTTAGGTTAGCTTTTAGCTTGTTGGCCCACTTTTTCTCTAATAAACAGCCAACAGTCAATATTCAAATTTACCAAACATCTCCTCAAACAGCTAGGCAACAAATACAACCAACATTTTCAGCTGGTCAAACAAGCCAACTAAAAAAAGCCAACCGCCAACAGTAAACAGTCAATTGCCAAACAACCCCAATGTATTTTTAATGTTCTATTTACCATATTTTTAATGCTTACTTACAATATCTTAGAAATCTACTTATATTATTTTTAATGCTTACTTGCAATATTTTTAAAAATAGATAATAGGCCGGGTCAATTAGTAATGGTTTCTCATAGAGACCGTTTCTCACAAGAATTTGTGCAAATATTATGTAGGAATTTCCATCTGTCTTATTTATTCTTCTCAATTTCTTTAGAAAGAAAACTTCAGGAGTATAAACTTCACATTATAAATCTTTCTGTTTTAGGATGACTTTTTTAGAAATCTTTTGTATGATATGAAACACTAGTTATAAATAAATAATAATAATAGTTGTACCTCCTCCAATTCACAACTATTGTATCATTTTTTTATTGGTTAAGTTCAGCTCAAATGTCTTATTTTTAATTTTAATCATGATTTTTTTACCTAAATATTCATGTTTACACAAGTATTGACCAAAATACCCCTAATTTTACTACTTACAATACCCCAACTACCACATTTACAATTAATTTAATCATCTAAATTACTCAATTATTACCTATTTGGTGAATCACATCTCACTTTTAATATCCGTACCCAATCAAATGGGATAATAGATATAAATTGGAGGGTGTATCCTCTTACTATAAAAGGTTGCAAAGCAAGAATACTATTCATCATCCATTGATGATTAGTGTTTTTGCCAATAATGCATACCTCTTCCCACATAATGCCACTTCATTAGGGATGGTCACGGGTCCAGGACTTTGTTGGACCCGCCCCAGACCCGCCCCAGACCCGCCCCTTTTTTAAAGGTCTGGGTCTTATTTTTTGAGACCCATCAGATCCGGGTCGGATCTGGATCTTAAAAATATTTGGCGGGTCCGGATCCGGGTTCAATATTTGGACCCTGGACCCGCCCCTTGGACCCTTATAAATATTGAATTGTCCATTCTTATTTGTCTTCTACGCATGAATTATGCCCTCAACACTTATTTTCTTTTCATATAATCATAATATATATAAATAATATATATGCTACTTGCTAAGTGTTAACTCAATTACCCTTATTTCATGGACTCGAACTAGTGTTTATAATACTCCCTCCTATTCACCAAGATTGTCCCATTTCCATTTTGGGTCAAGTCACCAAGATTGTCCCATTTCCTTTTTTGGCATGAAATTTTTACCCTTATACCCTTATAACTTCACCCTATTTACAATTTTAACCTAAATTAACCTTACTAATTTATACCCCACAAAATTAATCTAACTAATTAATTTACCTAAAACTTAACCCAATTCCCATTAAAAACAACCCACCCCATTAAAACCCTAACTCCCTCCTACCCTAACTCGACATTTTCATTCTACCTTCAACCCTCCACTATTCATCTTCTTCAAGCCTTCCTTCCTCCTTGTCGACTGTTCATCTTCCTCTTTCCTCCCTCCTTCTCGACACTTCTTTAACCCTTGTCACCCACAATGAACCCTAACTCACCCATGAAGAACCCTAACTCGCCATTAAAGACACCCCTGAAAAACCCTAATTCGCCATTGAAGTCACCTCTGAAAAACCCTAAGTCTCCTTCTTCTTCTTCGAATCTGAGTATTTGTAAATCCCCTTACAAATCCCCTTATAAATCGCCATGTTCTTCGAATTTGGGTTTTAATGATGGAAACCCTAGATCTGAGTCCTTAAATTTCGACTACTATGAAGATTCAACCTCTGTTGAGACTGATCCTAAATGGGGAAGAGAGCTTGACTCTGAAGGTGAGCCAATCTACACTCCTGACCCTTTTGATTGGGAGAACCATGAATATACCTCTGTTGATGCTGTTTTTTTCGAATTCTGATTGTGAAGATGAAGATTGGCTTGATAAGCTTGGTCCTTTCTCAAGTGAGTTTCTGTTCTTGTGGGTGCATGTGGTTTTTGACTGATGATGATGGTTGTTTGAGTCGTTTTTTATGCATTTTTTTTAACTTGCTCTATGAACTTTCAGTGAGAGCCTTCTTTAGCCACCTAAAATCGAATCTATTTGGGGTTTGGAATTATTTTTAACCTTAAAGTGCAAAGATTGGTTCGATTTTATAAATCTATGATTGTAAACAAAATTACTACCTGAGATTAAGGCAAACAACCAACCAATTTCATATCTCTGTGTAAATATACAAGTGTTTCATTTTAAACAACACAAAATTTTTTACATAGTTGTTTACTTCTGAAACACCCACATTTTAA
Source organism: Amaranthus palmeri (assembly GCA_019776075.1). Classification (NCBI taxonomy): domain Eukaryota; kingdom Viridiplantae; phylum Streptophyta; class Magnoliopsida; order Caryophyllales; family Amaranthaceae; genus Amaranthus; species Amaranthus palmeri. The sequence continues at coordinate 192,556 of JAAKBH010000116.1, forward strand.
GATCCCAAAAGTATGTCCTAAGAATTTGTACAGTGCTGCTGGTTTCATGTTTTGGTGCTGGTTTTGCTTGCTGTTTTGCTGCTGGTTTCATGTTTTGCTTGCTGGTTTCGTGTGTTGCTGCTGGTTTTGCTTGCTGTTTTTGGTTGCTGGTTTCATGTTTTGTTTGCTGGTTTAATGGTTGCCTTCTGATTCATTGTGTTTGGTCCCAAAAATTCTGATTTTCTGTTTATAGCCCACTGACTTCTTCATTCTTTATCACTGCTGTTGTTGGTTAGCTGGTTCATTGTGTTGGTTAGCTGATGTTGATGCAATCATAGTCCCCTTTAATGTTGCTGTTTTGTTCTTTAGTTGGCTGTGTATTTATACTCTCTTTTGTTCTTGAGGTGTTTGATGAATGTGGCGCCTAATTTTTTTTCTAAGTTGGCGCTATGTTTTTGCTGGGTGTTAATTTGGGGCATTTTAATTTGGCGCCTGTTTGTTGCTCATCATGAACCTGCTGTTTCTGATTTTTTTTGGGACATTTGAGTTTTTGGGATTTTTTTAAAATTTGTGGGTTGTTTGATGAAAAATTTTTATGAAAAATTGGTTGTTTGCAATTGGCGGCTATTTAAGAAAATAACGATGCATTATTTTTGGTAATTTATAAACTGAAGTCAATGATCGCAAGAAAATCCGCACCCACATGATCAGTAACGACTGCAATTACGTCACGGCCGTCGAAGAATTGAGAAGGCTCGGCGAGATACCGTAATTTATGTAATTTTATTTTGTATTCGGCTCAAAATTATGTATTTTAGGACAATTATTGTAATTTAAGACTGAATTTTTATGTAATTTCCGTATGCTAGTGACGCGACTATGTAAAATCGGGATTCTAATGAAAAATATTCCGACTTTTGGGACCCAAAAATTTTCAATTTAAATTTTTCATTAAAAAACCCACAAAAATGGTGGGAATCATTAATTATTAATCTCTACAATTAAAAACCACTAATAACACTCTCTCTCCTACCCCAAAAGTCCCATTTGACTTTTCTTAAAATCCGTGAAAAGTCAAATGGGACATTCTTTTAGAATAGGAGGGAGTAAAATTTAAGCATATATTGGTGACGTTATGCGAGTTTAGATGTTAAAGGAGTATTAAATATTTGTAAAATACGATAATAACTCTCTTACAAATATACGAAAAATACCATGACTTACAAATGTTTCAAATTTGACAAATCAAAGAGACTTATTTTAGACCCATTAAGGACCCTAGACCCATCAGATTCAGAGGGTCCGGGTTCGGGTCAGAAAATTTTGGACCCTTAGGGTCCGGATCCGGGTCTGAATCTCAAAAAATTAAAAGGGTCTGGGTCCGGGTCCGGTTGGACCCGCTCCAAACCCGCCCCATGACCATCCCTACACTTCATCAAGCAATTGCCACCTATGGTAATTTCACTTCCATTTCTTTTTGTTTTTTTTAGATTATAGTTATCATTTTTTGCCAACATTATTTTCACTTCCTTTTTCTTGATTATAGTTATCATTTTTTTTTGCTTTACTTGTCATAATTCTATTTAATGTTAGAACCTCTATGTTGAAGGATTCAAATTTAGGCATCTAGATAATTTCTCCTATGTCCTCACACATGAAATTGAAAGGGTAAAAGGAGAATAAAGATTGTATGTTGGAGATTTTTTATGAAAATCTCAAAATAATTTTGATTTGCATTTTGTAGTTATGTTTTATTATAATTTATTATAATCTTGTAATCATAATAGGAAGCATTATGAAGAAACTTGATCTGATGGATGCTTCCAAGTTCTAAGGAGTCCAACAAAAGTGATTTGGTGTGTTAAACATTTTTGTGAGATATGCATCATGATGAAAATGTAAATGCGGTTAATACTTGTAGGCAAAATGTGCATTTCTGTTGATCTTTGCTAGAAAGTTTGGTAATCTACTTTTAGTTTTACTTTAATAATAATAGTATGTTAGTTTTTTCTTTCCACCTTCTCTTCCTACCACCACATTCTAAACTAAAACTTATTTCGATCCACAATCAGTGTGCTGCAAGAAATTTGATTATACATCTTATGTGTGCTTGTAATCATATAGCTGAGAGGACAAATGATGTAATGGTTGGTGAATTCTTGCATCAAAGGATTATCGAATAATTTATTGTTTGTTTTTGTTCTAAATACTTGCCAAGGATATAAACTAACAAAGTATTATGTTGCCGAGAAAAGCAAGAGCAACTTTAAGAGAAGACCTTTTTACGTCTTGTAAGTATTTTGTTGTTGATAAAGCGATTGGTTTATATATAAATGTTTAAAGTAATAAATCAAACATAAGGGTGTATTAACAATTAGTCATATAACTATTTATATATGCCCCAAATGCCTTCGGTTGAGGTATTGATGGGATGATCCTTAATGTTTTTGTTAAGTAATATTCGCAACTCATTTGTTTAGTTTGATGAAAAACTGTTTTGAAAGAGGGATAGTAATGTTACAAAATTTTGAAATCCGATCCAACTGGTCCGAACCTGGACTGGACCGAAATTTTTCAGGGTTGGACCGGACCCGGACCGGATGAAATAGGTCCAATCTCCGGTCCTCAAAATTTTGAAATTCGGTCTTCCGGTCCAACCGGTTTCGGTTCGGGTTTGGACCAGTGTTCGGTCCTAGTCGAAGGTGTCAAAGTTTGTTTTAGATTGTAGGTGCTGGGAGATAATACTCAAATTTTGCTTGAAAGAGTCAGAAAGGATGTGTGATTAGTTAAGCTTGTCACGGGACATATTAAGGGATATTGCATCTATAACCAGGAGTGCTTTTCATTCATTTAATTCTGTGGATACAGAATTTAGAGAACTCTTGCTTCTGTAGAGATTCACTTATTTGAGACTGTGAATGACTGCTTAAAATTGTTATCCTCTTCCCGTAACCAATTGTTGAATGAAAATTTGAATGTATGGGCAGTGGTTGTTAGCTCACTGCTTAAACTTTTAATCAAATAGTAGATAGAAAGTTTCCAAGATAGTGGTGTGCTAAGACTTGGTCATAGAATCTTGTGGTTTGGTGTTGGAGCCATTCTCCAAGTATTATTTATATCATATGTAGAATTTGATATCTTAATCACTTAGCACGTCAAGTTTTGCAATATTTCAACTCTTGGCTTAACTATTGAAACAATATGATTAAGATATCAAATTCTACATATCAAGTTAATTACCATTCAATAATCCTCTTCTATGTACTAATATGCTAATTATAATAGGATTACTTAGGGGTATTGAACTATAATAAGCTTGTATTTTGGTTGCCCAACACATGTAATTTGCTAATCTACTTTTTAGATCATTGCTACATCAAAGTATTTGTACTATTACCTATTTATGCTAAATTTTGCCGTTATTTTCATTAATTCCAGAAATAGTTAGGGTTGTCATTCTAACTTTTGTTAAGCATTTTATGCACCGATATTTAGACTCGAGAAATCATCATAACAACAACGTCCATAACATAGACTGCTAAGCCATTACTCCTTCAAACAACTTAGCAATCCATCAATAATGGTGTCCACATGCTCGCACTAAATAACACACCAGTCATCATCAATAGATCACATCCATCCAACCTATCGACTAGCTCTGTGCACCAATAGTATATCAATTGCATATCAACACCCCAACATACACACATTCTTACATCCTTCACACCTTTGCAACAAATTGATATTTTAATATTTTTATTCGTATTATTGTTAATTAAAGAGTATAAAATAACATTACAAAACTCAATAGTTATGGATAAAGAAGGTTATAGATGCATTGGTGAAGATGGAGTTTTGATGGTTGGCAAGGGTCCTAAATTGATCATGAAAGAATCCATTAATGATGGATTGTATATGCTTGTGGGTTCCACCTTAATTAGTTCGGTTTGTGTGTCCACTACTTCAACCAAGCATGAAAATGATGATGTTGATACTTCTATAAACAACGAAGGTTCGAGAATAATTCTAGCATACCCCAATGAGTCCATAGGATTTGTGAACTTGATTGGTAATTGAATTCATACTCTTTTGTCAGTCTTTTAAGGGCATTTTAGTGCATGTGCCATGTTTGTGCACAAGTATTGTTTTTGTTTTGTTTTTATGTTGAGTATGTCGTGGTGTAAGTTGTTATATTATCTTTTGGAGTGAATTAGAGAATTCCATTGACTTGGGTGAACTCAAGTCAAGGTGGAGATTGTTGTGATTGAATGGTGTGACTTGCGTGCACCAAAATAACTCATATGAATTAGTGTGTGTGGAATCCTATGAAGGGATTAAAAATGGTTGTTTAAGTGGTGCTAAATTATGTGTTAATGCATAATACTTATGGAGCAATAAAAGTGAGCTTTGATGATGTGTATATTGGTGAAGACTGAAGAGTAATGGTGTGTATTAAAATTGTAATTAATAGACTTGATGAAGAAGTGTAATGGGTGGTCTTGCATGCTAAAACAATTCACACAAAGGTAGCAGATCATGGAAGTTTAGCATAGGGTTCTATTTGTTCGTCCATTCACATTCTTGGAGCAGTTTTTATACCCTTTAGTCTTACTTTAATTGTGCATTACCCTAAATAGAGAGCTTGTTAACTCATCAAACATATCCACAAAAATCCACAAAAACACCCAAGCCAAATACTAGCCATATCTCTTCTCTAATTGTAATTCTCAATTGTTATAATTTAAGAGATACTACACCGGAGGACGTAGCCTAAATTTGGGTAAACCTCGTTAAATTTTGTGTCGTTTATTTTTGCATTTTATTCCTTCAAACATAGTTTTTTCATTTAATTGTGTAATTTGTTTCACACAAAACTTCACACTTTCGATCTTGGTAATATTAGAGGTTGTAACGCATCGTTCGATATCTAATACGTCATCGTTTTAAGATTTAGTTACAAAATATTTTAAAACTTTACCTTATTTACTAATTTTTTTACCATATATAAGCATTTAAAAATATGTAATATCTTGTAATTACAAATGATAATTATCGAATAACATATTAATCATTTATGTAAATTATTATTAAAATGAATTTGTAATATATTAAGAAGAAAAACTAATTTTGAAAGTAATTCATAGATAATCTTGTATATTACTTACATGGCTATATTAAAAAAAGACTGCACAAATTAAATAGATTATATATTAATTATTTAAGTAAATAGTAATTAATAATTAGGATAAGATATCGGTGAAATAAATTTTAAATTATAATTTTATCACCTATATTTGACAAGTTCATAATACATAAATACGTAAATTAAGTTATATGTTAATTATAATAGTAAAAATATGTTCTTTACGCTTGAAACTTATTTTAAGGTTTTACAAGGACATTAAACATTTAAATTATTTTGTATGCGTAGAAATCTTATATTATTTTATGTAATTACTTATAATTTATATTTTTTTTTGAAAGGAGAGGAAAAATCAAGCACTAAACAAAACTAAATGAGAATACATGATATTCTCTAGTCAGGTTGGAACACACCTAGTCCAAACCTCATCTATATGGCTTGCCTTTGCCCATGATGCCAATCTATGAGCGACAGCATTACACTCACGAAAACAATACAAAAATGAGCAAGAACGGAAAGAACTACATAGATGAATATAATTATCAACGATCAATTGAACGTGAAAACTCCTAGCTTTGTGGCCACAAACCGCCTCTATGATGTTCTTGCTATCCCCCTCAAAAATTACGTGAGGGCAACCATTATCAATAGCCATCAACATAGCCCATTCCAGAGCTTTAATCTCAGCAACTTCCGCATCTCCCACCGCCCAAATTGGCTTCGAACCGGCCAAGAAACAGTTGCTCGCTTCATCACAAACAGTAAACCTCAAGCCCTTCTTATCATCCTCACGAGCAACCGACCCATCAAAGTTGATCTTAAGAGTATCCTTGGGAGGACCACACCACTTCGCCTGACAATGAGAACTCTTAGGACTTGGAAACAAAAGAGACAAAGCCATTTGATAGTCTTTAAGCCAATTCAAAGCTTTCCCAACACACAAACGAGGGGGAATGATCGTTTACTCGAAAATAAAAGTGTTTCGAGCTTTCCATAGCTGCCATTAATAACAAGCCTTTCTACCTCATGAGACCCAAAAGAATTCAAAACCAACTCAATAATATCCCTAAAAGAGTACACCTCCTGATTTGGAAAAGAGACATCCGACACAGCCCGCACTTGTTTGGACCACTCACAATCCCTTAGAACATGAAACAAATTTTCCTCACCCCCGCATCTTGGACATAAAAGAAAGTCCGAGATACCCCTTCGAGCAAGATTCACTCCATGCGGGATAATATCCCACGAGGCCCTCCACGCAAAATCCCATACCTTAGGATACCATAATTTGTACCTCTTGTAGCAATAAGCTTTTCGATTCTTGAAATAATATGTTTCCCGTAAGTATATCTCTTCAACACATTAGAAGAAGCAAGACATCGTGACACGATGTGCTTCATTTGCCGATCATTACAAACTTCTAATGCCTTCTGTACAACATAATTTGCGAATTTGTCCTTTATCATCACATATAATAGCAAGGACAGACAATAATGAGAAAACTTATAGAAATATGTACTCCCTCCGTTTCCATTTAATCTTCCGATTTGGAATATGGGAAGAAATCAACATAAATTATACTAATTACACAATAGATACTATGAAAGTTGAGTAAAATAATATAAAAAAGAGAAATTCTACGTGGTAACCCTGAGGTTTTGAGTTTTCCACGTGGCAACCAAAACTTTACAAAAATCCACATGGTAACCCCGAGGTTTACCAATTTATTCCACATGACCCTTTTGCACATAAAACGTTTGCAAAACGTTAACAAGCATTAATTTGGAACATTTATGATTGTTGTACACCTATCTATGCGACTCACCATTTCAAATACCATCAGTTTCAACCTTTTCCCCCAAAATATAAACTCAAACTCTACCATCTTTGGATTTGGGAGAAAAGATATGATTTGGATGAAAGATGGTAGAGTTTGGGTTTATATTTTGGGAAAAAAGATTGAAATTGATGACATTTAAACTGGTGAGTCACGTAAATTAGCATACAATAGCTATAAAGCTACAAAATTAACGTTTGCTAACGTTTTTATGAGCAAAAAGGTCACGGTGCAACAATTACATAAACCTTAGGGTTACCACATGGATTTTTAAAAAGTTTTGGTTACCACGTGGAATACCCAAAACCTCAGGGTTACCACGTGGAATTTCCCTATAAAAAAAAGTTTCTATTGATTAAAATGTAAGTGTAATAATATCATTAAATTTCATTGGGTGCATGCAAAGAAAATATATTGGGAATTAAAATGTAAATTAATTTCTATAGATTATAGTGTAAGTGTAATAATTTCCTTCTATTTTATTGGTTACCAAAATAGAAAGATTCATGGGAAGCACTTTTAAAAAAATAATTTCCAAATGGGAAAAGTGAGAAGAACATATGAAAACGGAGGGAGTACAACATAATTTATGAACTGGTCCTTCATCAACACATTAGTCTAATTGCACTCTTATACACTTTGTTTGGATTGAAGGTATCCGAAGAAAAGGAATAAATGTGGAGGGATACAATTTCGTTTTTTCGCTAATATTTTGGAGGGAATGCAATTTGAAGCAATTAGTTCTGTTTAATTTATTGATGACCAAATCTTATTAGAAGTGAAACGATTTTTTCTTCCTCTCTCTTCCTTTTCCTCTTAAACAAGGTAGGCTTTTTTTTGGGAAAATTCCACATGGTAGCATCAAGTTTTGATGAAATGCCTGTGGTAGCACTTTTTAAAGAAAATTCCACATGGTAGCATCTAGTTTATGCACTATCTAATTGCCGTAGCATTTTCCGTTAAGTTCTTGTTAAATTCCGTTAAGTTCATCATTTTGTAAGTTTTTTTTTCCACATGGTAGCATCCAGTTTTTGTTATGACGCAAGGAAACAACTTTCTCATTTTATGCCTGTACGTAGATGATCTAATCTACACAGGCACAGATTCAACAATGATCGAAGAATTTAAAAAGGTTATGACGAAGGAGTACGAGATGACAAATCTCGGTACAATGAAATACTTCCTTGGCATACAAGTCCAACAAAGCCCAGGAAGAATATTTCTATCACACGAGAAATATGCAGAAGATCTCCTCCAAAAATTCAACATGAGTGAGTGTAAACCGCTGGCTACACCAATGGCAATCAACGAGAAGTTATCAAAGTACTACGGCAAACCCAAAGTCGACGGAGCAATGTATCGAAGCTTGGTCGGTTCTCTCATTTATCTCACACATACAAGACCAGACATAGTCAACGCTGTCAGCATAGTATCCAAGTTCATGAGTGAGCCAAGCAAGGATCATCTAACAGCAGCAAAGAGGATTCTTAGATATATCAAAGGAACGAAGAGCTATGGGATCATGTACGAGACTGAAAAAGAATTCAAGCTCAAAGGTTACACCGATAGCGACTGGGCTGGAAGCGTGGATGATAGAATAAGCACAAGCGGGTACGTATTTCAGCTTGGAACCAAAGTGGTCTCATGGTCATCGAAAAAGCAGGCAACGGTAGCTTTATCATCAACAAAAGCAGAGTACATTGCAGCAACAAGTGCAGCATGTGAAGCAGTCTGGCTCAGAAGGATATTAATGAATCTACAACATACGCAAGAGACACCAACTACAATGTTCTGCGACAACATGTCAACTATAGCAATGACGAAGAATCCAGTGTTTCATAGCAGATCAAAACACATCGAGATACGACATCACTACATTCGTGAGTTGGTGGATAAGAAAGAGATCGAACTACAATTCTGCAAGACGGGGGAGCAACTCGCAGACATTTTCACAAAACCCTTATCAACTGATAAATTTATCGAGTTCAGAAGACAACTCAAAGTTCAAGATTTTTCAGATTAGGGGGAGTGTTAAAATAATCTAGAAAAATCTAGGATTTTAATTAAAAATAAAAATATCTAAACTAAAGAATTAAAAACTAAAAATATCCTAGATAATAAATTAGAAGTTCCTAGAAATAGAATAAAAAATTAAAAAATCTAAGATATCATATTAGAAGTTCCTAGAGTATGTAATTAAAAAATTAAAATATCTTAGATATTGTAGTAGATTTAGGCCTATAAATACCCACCATGTAAACATTTTTGGACAATGAAAACAAGCCATTTCACATACAATTCCTTTCCTTCCTCTCCTAACAAAATCAATTCACTACTTTCCCATCTCCAAATTTTCCTACATCTACAACTAAACAATTAATTTGGGGCTTTCTTACGCTCGAGAATCGCAGTGCTTTAGTCCTTCTGCATTCCCTTTTTGTACCCACCAAAACCCTAAACAAAAAGTGAAAATCAATGAAACCAGATACAATTAAGATCTGTTAAGATATGAGACTTGCAAGTCAAAAGATTCAGGATTGTAAGCCATGTTGATTGGATGAATTTGTTTTCGTTGCGAGGCAAAAAACTACTCGAAATTCATAAAAGAGAGAAATGGTAAATGAGGAGATAGGAAAGAAGGAGGGAGATGTAAAAAGCAGTGAACAATATATTCACTATTCATCAACCAAAATGTGAATAGTATTCTTGCCTTGCACATATATTATACTCCATCCGGACCAGTTTACTAGTCCCATTTGGTTTTGGCACTATTTATTCATCACTTTTAATTTGTATTTTACTCTTAATCTATAAGTTAAAATATAGTCATGTGGGATCTTGTTTGATTCGTCTCAATACAAGGATTATTAATATCTATTTTTTATAATTTTTGATTAAGAATAATTAGAGATATTAAGAGTTAAAATGTTGCCTCGACATGTGTGAAAAGTCAAATGGGACTAGTAAACTGGACCGGAGGGAGTATGTAATAGAAGATATGAAACACTCGTTATATAATAATAGTTGTACCCCCTCTAATTCACAACTATTGTGTCATTTTTTATTGGATAAGTTCATCTTAAATGTCTTATTTTTAATTTTAGTCATTATTTTTTACCTAAATACCTATGTTTACACACATAATGACCAAAATACCCCTAATTTTACTACTTACAATACCCAACTACCACATTTACAATTAATTCAATCATCTAAATTACTTAATTACTATCTTTTTGGTGGATCTCATCTCACTCTAAATTACTTAATTACTATCTTTTTGGTATATTATATAAATGAAAAGGTTGATTCAATGAAAAAAATAGAAAACATTGATAACAAATAAAATAATCAAGCAGGTAAAGCAATGAGTGCAAATTGTGTGTAGAATCCAAAAAGGTAAAGGGATACCATAATTTGTACCTTCTGTAGCAATAAGCTTTTCGACTCTTGAAACAATATGTTTCCCGTAAGAATATCTCTTCAACACATTAGAAGAAGCAAGACATCGTGACACGATTTGCTTCATTTGCTCATCATTACAAACTTCTAACGCCTTCTGTACAACATAATTTGCGAATGAGTCCGTCATCATCACCTACAATAGCAGGTAAAGACAATAATAAGAAAACTTATAGAAATACTTCCTCCGGATTTTATTAGTCTACTATTCACTAATTGATCTTATTTGATATATAGTTCTCTATGTATAATGTAAAACATAATCAAGTGGGATCTTGTTTGATTCACCTTAATATGTATTTTCTTAATATTAACTTTTTAAAATTTTTTATCATATGAAATTAGAGATATTAAAGATTAAAATCATGCATTGGATAGCGTGAAAAACAAAAATGTAGCAACCATTAAAACCAGAGGAAGGTACAACATAATTTGTGAACCGGTCCTTCATCAACACATTAGTCTAATTGCACTCTTATACACTTTGTTTGGATTGAAGGTATCGGAAGAAAAGAAAAGGAACAAATGTGGAGGGATACAATTTCCTCTTTTCGCTAATATTTTGGAGGGAATGCAATTTGAAGCAATTAGTTCCGTTGAATTTATTGATGACCAAATCTCTTTAAAAGTGAAACGATCGAAAAAAATATGATTTTTTCTTCCTCTTTCTTCCTTTCCCTCTTAAAAAAGCTAGGCTTTTTTTTTTATCATTATCAATACATTTCCTTCCTTTCCATTCTCGTTGTATCCTTTCTTTTTAGTTAACATGCCATCCCATTGAGAGATTAAATATCCGACCCAAAATTGACCAAATTCCAACCAAAAATTAACTGATCAACACATAACCAAAAATTTTAAACCCCAAAAAATGAGAAAAAAGTGGGTTAAACATCACAATAACTCAAACGATCAAACCTAACTATTTGACTGGTTTTCCTAAATTTTTAAAATTTAATTATCATGTTAACTTTTTTAGTTTAGACTGAATACAATTCCTTATTAGATTTAAATAAAATTTCTACCAAATCATAATGCCTACACTATATTTTCCTTTGAAATCTATTTACTTATAAATTACATTATATATTTGTATCCCCTACAATAAAAATAAAGATTTAAGAAACAAATTGAATGATATAATAAAATTAACAAACCTGAAGATGATCATAATCTGTGGTGTAGTCAAGCATCTCATTGACCACAATTTCCCGTTCCTGTGCATTGCCATAACAAAGACATTTCTCAACCACATTTGATGCATACTTCTGTTGACTCAATTCAACTATCTCTCCAGCCAATTTCCTTATAACTGCTAACCGTTCATGTGGCTTCCCATTTTCTATTACATGCTGCTCAAAACAGACCCGTTAGATGATATTCACCATATTACACTACAAAGGAATATTAAAATAGCGACACTCATTTTCATCGCCATTTGATAGCTAATAGGTCAAAAAGTGGGCCAGACAGGTTGGCGACTGGCCACTTAGTGGACGCCATTTCACTAGTCGCTAAAATAAAAATGGACGCCATTTGATTGCCATTCACTTTTAATATCATCCCATAAATTAATTTTCTTTGTTCATCTTATCTACACATTTCTTCCATTTATTTTAGAATTGAGACCTTATAACATCAGGACCATATCTTTGTAATACCTAAATTTGATTTTAAAGTAATCAATTTTTCTGAATTATATCTAAGTAAAACCTGGGCTTTAAAAATGAACCCTAGGCGTGAGACGCACCAAAGCAGCTCGAAAAACACTTCAGAGACTCAAGACGCAGCGCAGTAAAAGAGGCAAGGGAGCCACCTCTGGATATTACCATCTACTTTTTTGTTTTTTTTTTATTTTTTGTTTTTTTATTTTTAGAGTTCTAGGAACTAAAATACTTACATGTTAGAGTTTATACAATTGAAACCAGTAACAATTAAATACTCCAAATACAAATAAGATAACGTACCTGAACCACATAATTTCCATATTGATCTTGTGCCAACATGCTAACTGAATCTAGAATCTCTTCCATAAATTTGCTTTGCGTCCGTGGATTTTTACAGTGCCCAAGAACCCTCTATCATGATAAAAAATATATATATATATATATATATATATATATATATATATATATATATATATATATATATATATATATATATATATATATATATATATATATATATATATATATATATATATATATATATATATATATATATATATATATATATATATATATATATATATATATATATATATATATATATATATATATATATATATATATATATATATATATATATATATATATATATATATTTAATATAGAAGTTATTAAAAACACTAAATCTAACATGTATAATAAGTATAGCAGCCAACACACTATATTAACCTGAATCACTCGACACCCATATATTTGAGTTGAAAGAAAGGCAACTTCATCAAAAAAAAAGATTCAATTATAAACTGAATATGCTTTTCTGGAATACATTGGATACACTTCTGGATAACGTGGTTCCCATTTTGATCATGCACACATTCTATTATATAACCATCAAGCTCCTGAATCATCATAATCTTTTGATCCATATCAGCTACTTCAATAGCCTGTCCACCCAAAACATTGGAAAACAATTAATTATTTGTTGAAAATTCTGCACAGGGATTAGAACAAGAAAAATAGTAACTTTGAAAAGCAACGGCTTCTCGAACTTCGTATTTGAGTGAATTAGGGTTTACAAATTACAATTTTGTTTGTTTTTTAAACATCCATTCTTAAGATAATCACCCAACCCAAAGAAAAGAGGTAAAACACATGGAGATGCACCAAGGCATATGCCACTTGTAGTGGGCTTTGCATCACCTAGTTGCACGTTTTTTCATAATTCATCGATCTTACTTGTAGTCGACTTTGCATCAAAATTTATAAAAAAGATGAAAAAAAAAATTAACAAAAGAGTAAACTCTTTGTTAACCGTGTGGTGTAAAAAAGTGAAAAAAAGTAAAACTCATATTATTGTTCTAGTATAAAAATTCGTGCAATGCACGGTTATTAGTATTAAAACATAGAAATATTATGATTTTAAAAATTAATATAATTATTTATTATATATATTAAGTTGGAAGCCCATATATTGGGGTGCTGCTATTTATTTTTCTCATATTTAGTTGAATAAAATTTTATTGTTCTATTTCAATCAATTAATCAATATAGTAGAAATATGATAAAGTATAATGTCATGTTTTGAAATAAAATGAACTTTATCTTATTTAGTGCAATAATAAGTATAACAATCAATCAATTTAATTATTTGATATGGCAAATCTTTGTAAGAATGCCATGTGGAACTTTCCAAGCTTTTTAGTAATTTTATGATTAATCAACATAGTAGAAATATGATAAAGTATAATGCCATATTATAAAATAAAACGAACTTTACCTTATTTAGTGCAATAATAAATATAACAATCAATCAATTTAATTATTTGATATGTCAAATCTTTGTAAGGATGTCATGTGAAACTTTCCAAGCTTTTTAGTAATTGTATGATTTGTAGACGTGCCTTGTAAAGAGTGAAAGTACTTCGAATATGTGCTATGTAGAAAGAGTGAAAGTACTTTAAATAGTTTTATATTATACTCCGTCCTATTCACCATAGGAGTCCCGGCCCATTTGACTTTTCACGGATTTTAAGGAGAGTCAAATTGGACCACATGTGTAAGAGAAAAATGTAGAGTTTTTGAATTTTTAAAGGTGTAAACTGGGGTTAGTAGGTATAAAGGTGTAAAAAAGTTAAGTTTAGTAGGGATAAATTAGTAAAGTTAACATACCCAAAATAGAAATGAGACATTTAGGGTGACTTGACCCAATAAGAAAACGGGACACTTAAGGTGAATAGGAGGGACTATTAGAATTGTAGTTGACACATGTAATACTCCCCTCAGATTTATTATTATTGTTCCATTATTATTGTACGTATTTGATTGTAAATATCTGAAATTGTGTTTAATCAAAAATAATAATATTTTCATTTTAAAAAATTTACATTAAAACGAATCATATATAAAACAAATAAAATGCATGAAACATCTACCTAAAAATCTGACCTAACAACCTAAGCGAACAAAAAACATATATGCCAAATAACGAATCGCGAATCTAAATTCGTCAACAAACCATATCGAATCACTAATTGTGTGACATTGGAGGGGACATAATAAGCAAAGACGAATATAAAGATGTTAGCAGAAAGTCAAGTATACCTTCTGGATAACACGACAACCATATACTGTCTTGCTAAGGATCAACACATGACCATAAAGCATGCTAGTGATAAGTGCAATTATTTGCACTTATTTATGTTATTTCTACACTCCGTGAGCGAAGTTATTATGGTGTTTAGGGATTATGGTAGTGGATTGTTGCAATTTTTGTCTCGTGTGCTTATTTTGTAGATTTATGATAATATGAGGCGGAATTGAAGCTTTTTACTAGTATACGGAGTTATAAGAGGGTGAAGGCTTGGAGAAATAGCCTAAGACCCCTTAAATAAGTTAAGAGATCGTTGCTCGCTTGAAGATGTTTAACAATGAAAGAGGGCAAAAGAGAAAAGAGTAGAAAAGTGCTTAAAAGACAAATGTTTTGAAGTGAAATTTGATACATGCTCACTCTTTTGGCCATAACTTTTGATAGGGAGATCACATTGATGCAAGGTTTGTGGCATTGGAAAGTAGACTTCAAGGGCTTTCCAACGATATATTATATGTCCATATCCGACAACCGAGCAGGAAATGGCGGCCATTCAAAGTTCGTCAGTCAGTCCAGAAGCGACGACTCGTCGCACCCAATGTGGCGACTCGCTGCTCTATGCGACGACTCGTCGCTCCTTTGTAACGACTCGTCGCTTCTTCTCTGAACTCTCTTTTTCAGGCCAGTACATATGTAACGACTCGTCGCACCCGATGTGGCGAGTCGTTGCTTTTCGTCTGACGGGAATTTCAACGGTTTTTTCTCTTAATTTTTGGAACCACTATTTAAGTGGAGGTTACCCTAATTTATATTATTCAGTTTTCTTTGCTTAAAAACTCTAGAATTCCTTTGTACTCCATAGATTTAGTTTAAGCTTTTTCTTTGAGAATTTCAATATTGTAATCTTGGATTTCATTAGCAATTTACATTTCCTTCTTCAATCCTCCATTGTCAAGGTATTTTCTTTATTATTCAAGTTTTTAAATTATGTCTTATTCCTTGTTTCATGATAGTTTATTAGTCTTAGAAATCTCCATACCCATGATTAGTGAGTAGATTTGTATGCTAGGGCATAGGATTTGAACCCTAATATGTATGTGATTGTTAAATGAGGATTGATGATTGTGATGTTGAATTGGTTTGATTAAATTGTTATGTATGATCATTCAAGTTAAAGTCTTTTAATTTCTCTTAAAACCAAAATCACGAAAGTTGAGGGATGAGAATATTATTAGTCTTGGATGATAAATCAAGTTAATATGTCTTCTTAATCAAAATTACGAAAGTTGAGATTGAGTAGTATGTTCTCTTGTGACGTTAATCGATCAAAATACGAAAGTTGAGATTGAGAGAACCCATTTAATCTGTTTTAATTTGATTACCATCCCGAAAAGGAGTGATTAAGTTAGATCGCTAATTCAATTCAACGAAATCAATTGCAATCCTTATCGAAATTATCATATGCTATTAGTGGGGAATTCCTATGTCCTAGTCTTTTTATTATCTTGTTATCAACATATTTCTTAAGCATTTTCACGTAGTTATAGTAACAACCAATCAAAATCCTTGTTTCTCAAGTGATTAACAAATCAATTCTTGTATTAATCCTGTCTCCCCGTGATCCGACCCGTAATTGTGCTACGACACCCGTGCGCTTGCGGTATTAAAACAAAACCATAACAAGTTTTTGGCGCCGTTGCCGGGGAGGCATCGGTTAATTAGTTTTGTTTAGTTAATTGTTTTTTTTTAATAATTTAGTTCAATAATTTATCTTTATTTTTCATTCAATCATGTGGTCTTCCTTGTGATATGGCAAGTTTTTATCTTCCTCAATTTGAACATGAAATATTTTGGAGGTATTTATATAGGATTGGTGATTTTGTTGGTCCCAATCATGGGATTGAACAATGGGATATGTGTCAGTGTGTATATAATGGTTTAAATCATGAAACTAGGGAAATAGTAGAGTCTATGAACAATTATGAGTTTCAATGGCTAACACCTGAATATGCTTGGAGTTACTTTGAATGGTTGTCAGATGACACTTATAATTGGGAGATGACTGTTCAAAACTCTTCTGGCATGTTAGATTCTACTCAACCCTGTCCTGACCATCACCTATACTCATCAGAGAGCCTTCGTGGTCCAATCGAGATGTCGAGGGAGGAATTCTTTCAAATAGATTCATTACTTACAGAATTTCCTTGTATTAATCTCACATCTTTGACTATGGAAGATTCTTCTCATAAGTCAATTAAGAATGTTTGTGATGACACTTGTGATTGCCTCCCTATCAATAATCCTGAGAATGTTCAAACTGATATGGTTAATGTCTTGCATAATGATGTTTATACCCCTACTCATTTTGATTTGCCTTTAGTTTCTTTTAATTTTCCTCCTAAGTTCTATTTTAATTTTTCTTTTTATAAAGATGGGGTTATACATGATTGTTTGTATGTTCTTTTCTTTGTCGTAACTTCCATATTCTGTTATTTGCTGATGTCATATGATTTTTTCGGGAGTAAGTTTGACAAACTTCTCCGTAGTTTGTCGAGTTATTTACTAGTATGTGTCGGGCTACAGACGTTAAACTAGCGCTTTCGGGAGGCACCCGTACTTTTAGCTAGATTTTATTTTTGTTTTAGTTCTTTTTACATTAGACTTCCCTCATCTGTATGCTTCTGAAATCTTATGTTTTTTGTTCCTTTGCTACGCTGTTAAGCATTGAGGACAATGCTTCTGATAAGCATGGGGGGGAGTCTACACCTGCTAGTGTAGTAGTTTTTGTTTTTAATTTTTAATTTTTTTTTTTTTGATTATGTTTTGCTTTAGTTTTGTTTCACAGTTTGTTTTTTTTTTCTTTTGTTTTTCTTAGGTTAGATTTCTTGTTTTTGTTTTTCTTTTTATTGTATTTTGATGTACATGTTTTCAAAATAAAAAAAATGAAAAAATGAAATAAAAAAGAAAAAAGAGAGTATGCTAGCCATAAACCTGTGAAGGAGGCTAGGCAAAAGGAGAGTGAGTGTTCATTTGAAGCTGTTGTTGCTGCTATCATTATTCCTCCTACGCCGAGTCGTCATCTACAGGTATATTTCTATCCCTATCTCTTCTCTTATCTTTCCCTATATTCTAGCTCCACTAGATTATCGTACCCTAACCCACCAAGCTATCCTCACATAGATTCTCGCACAACATCCCTGTTCAACCATTGCATGTTATGAGCTAAAAATTTTGAACCAAAAATAAGCCCTCATCCTCTTTGATCCAAAGTAAGTTCTTGGATTGCGAGATCCAATAGCTCCATTGCTTGAGCCTTACAGTTTTGGAGTTTGGGTTTTTATTTTTGTACATTATATTGTGGTTGTGATGATGGATTTTTTGTGTTGGGATGGGTTTGAGGTCGATAAGGGGTTTTGGATTTTTATGGGCTTTCATGTGAGATCATATATGAGGGGAAGGAGATTGAGATAGGAAGCCTCTTATTTTTGGGGAGACATAAGGAGAGCCGTTGTTCATGTCTAAGAGGTAATGCTACAACCGATGGTGCTATCCCGGTTTAGCATTGGAGTTTATTAGGTAGGCTACATTCTCATATCCTTGTGCTATACTGTTTCATCCAGGGTTACTGAAGACCCTTCATCTTTAGGGTTGCTGAACACCCTATTGCTACCCACCGTGAAAAGTAAGCATGGGGAAACCTGTCGCTTGTTTATTCACGCTTTCTATCCTATGTTTTTGTATAGATTTAGCTTGAGCATGCATTTTGATTTTTGTTTTGTAGCTGAATCTGTACTTGTTGTTTATTGAAAAAAAGGGAAAGAAAAACATGCTTGGAAAGAGAAAAGCCCAGCTAGGTTGAAAACCCGAAAGGGCGACCTAGGCAAAAGAGCGGCATGAGTGGGTAAGCAAGTGAGATTTGAAAAAAATGAATGAGTGGCTAGGGCGAAAACCCAAAAATGAGCCCCTAGGCAAAATGAGAGAAAAAGAGAGATTCAAAGTTTATCTATTTGTCATTTTGTTTTGGTGTGGCGTCATAAGAAGAGGGAGTCATAAGGTAGGTATTTGGGTAGGCTACCATTGGAGGGATAAGTTGTAGTTTTTATTTTTCATTTCTCATATTCTTTGAGGAGTCATAAGGAGGTTGAAGCGTTGAGATTTTTGGTTTACATGTTCTTATCTTTTGTGTTTGTGTTATGTGTGTGGGTGTTAGCCAAGTGAAGGGGAACAAGTGGTATAGATGTTTGGACTCTTGGCAAACACCGGGGTTTAGTGGAGTTTAGGAAAGGGAGGTATAAGAAGTAGTTTAGGAGTTGTAGATCATGTCTTTACCTTGTTTTATTTGTATTTTCACCTTGATTTGCTCGAGGACGAGCAAAGGTTAAGCATGGGGAGGTTTGATAAGTGCAATTATTTGCACTTATTTATGTTATTTCTACACTCCGTGAGCGAAGTTATTATGGTGTTTAGGGATTATGGTAGTGGATTGTTGCAATTTTTGTCTCGTGTGCTTATTTTGTAGATTTATGATAATATGAGGCGGAATTGAAGCTTTTTACTAGTATACGGAGTTATAAGAGGGTGAAGGCTTGGAGAAATAGCCTAAGACCCCTTAAATAAGTTAAGAGATCGTTGCTCGCTTGAAGATGTTTAACAATGAAAGAGGGCAAAAGAGAAAAGAGTAGAAAAGTGCTTAAAAGACAAATGTTTTGAAGTGAAATTTGATACATGCTCACTCTTTTGGCCATAACTTTTGATAGGGAGATCACATTGATGCAAGGTTTGCGGCATTGGAAAGTAGACTTCAAGGGCTTTCCAACGATATATTATATGTCCATATCCGACAACCGAGCAGGAAATGGCGGCCATTCAAAGTTCGTCAGTCAGTCCAGAAGCGACGACTCGTCGCACCCAATGTGGCGACTCGCTGCTCTATGCGACGACTCGTCGCTCCTTTGTAACGACTCGTCGCTTCTTCTCTGAACTCTCTTTTTCAGGCCAGTACATATGTAACGACTCGTCGCACCCGATGTGGCGAGTTGTTGCTTTTCGTCTGACGGGAATTTCAACGGTTTTTTCTCTTAATTTTTGGAACCACTATTTAAGTGGAGGTTACCCTAATTTATATTATTCAGTTTTCTTTGCTTAAAAACTCTAGAATTCCTTTGTACTCCATAGATTTAGTTTAAGCTTTTTCTTTGAGAATTTCAATATTGTAATCTTGGATTTCATTAGCAATTTACATTTCCTTCTTCAATCCTCCATTGTCAAGGTATTTTCTTTATTATTCAAGTTTTTAAATTATGTCTTATTCCTTGTTTCATGATAGTTTATTAGTCTTAGAAATCTCCATACCCATGATTAGTGAGTAGATTTGTATGCTAGGGCATAGGATTTGAACCCTAATATGTATGTGATTGTTAAATGAGGATTGATGATTGTGATGTTGAATTGGTTTGATTAAATTGTTATGTATGATCATTCAAGTTAAAGTCTTTTAATTTCTCTTAAAACCAAAATCACGAAAGTTGAGGGATGAGAATATTATTAGTCTTGGATGATAAATCAAGTTAATATGTCTTCTTAATCAAAATTACGAAAGTTGAGATTGAGTAGTATGTTCTCTTGTGACGTTAATCGATCAAAATACGAAAGTTGAGATTGAGAGAACCCATTTAATCTGTTTTAATTTGATTACCATCCCGAAAAGGAGTGATTAAGTTAGATCGCTAATTCAATTCAACGAAATCAATTGCAATCCTTATCGAAATTATCATATGCTATTAGTGGGGAATTCCTATGTCCTAGTCCTTTTATTATCTTGTTATCAACATATTTCTTAAGCATTTTCACGTAGTTATAGTAACAACCAATCAAAATCCTTGTTTCTCAAGTGATTAACTAATCAATTCTTGTATTAATCATGTCTCCCCGTGATCCGACCCGTAATTGTGCTACGACACCCGTGCGCTTGCGGTATTAAAATAAAACCCTAACAGCTAGCAAGTTCTCTTCTTTGAGTACGCATTCCATGCTCCAAAATCTGATCAAAGTAACAACAAATTATATATATTGATACAGCTAAATAGTGCTTACGTATATGAAGTGTCGTCCTTGGTATTTATGGGTCAGAAAAGACTCTATGATGGAGGGTTGATTCTAAACTTAAACAGATGTTTGGAAAAATAACAGAGATGAACCCTATATATTATAATTACCATTAAAATTGTAGACGTATTATATGATTTTTAAATGATAAAAGAACTACTCATAAATTGCAAATTTTTTAATGTGTACTTAAATACTTTTATTAACTAGCATTTTCTAATTTTAGGGCCCTTTCTGACTTTGGGCCCTAGGCAAATGACTACATTGTCTATCATGGACAGTTCTAGGAGTGTGGGAGGCGGCAACCGCACATGGCCTCATATAAAAAAATTATATTATAATAACATAGTACTTCATTAAGGTATAGTAAATGGTTGAAGTTTTACATGATATTTCAAGGGTCATAGGTTCAAATCCTACTCCCTCCGTTCTTTTTTTATTGTCCACATTACTATAACGGGTAGTTTCATATCCTACTCCCTCCGTTCTTTTTTTATTGTCTAGCATAAAGTCATGTCAAAAGAGAATGTGGGTTTGATTAATTGCTTGATTATGTTTCAATGAGTTGTCTAGCACAGTGAAGCTTAATGTTTGTATTTAGACTGGGCTTGGGATATTATGTTTTATGAAGGATTTCATTTTTCTCATTTGATCCTTATAAGCTGAGTTATCTAAAATATTGTGAGCATTTTCAAAATGTGAAAATCCTTGGTATGGCCTCATTGCTCTAACTATTTATCAATGTTGGCACTTAATAGTTCAAAAACAAGGCCGCGTCACTATATCGTGATTGTATTGTAAAAGTTTTTGAGTTTACTGTGATCAAAATATATGTTGCATTGACCGCAAATCATTCGTATTGGCCTTGAATTCCATTTTGTGACCATTATATTTATGATCTGCGGCTATTGTTAATTTAGAAATTAAATTTTAATGAAATTGAGCTTTATGATAGCTTGTATTTTTTAAAGTTTGACTTAGCTACTACTTTAATGTAGTACTTTGAACACAAACTATCAATAACTGATTGTGGTATTGGTTTTCTTTAAGTTTTTGGGGTTTTTTTTTTTGTTTAGCTTAATTTTTTCAATTGACTATATGGTTCTTTTGTTGATTTAGCTCATACCAAGTCTTGCAAAGTTCTTGTGTTAATTGGCTTTTGGCTGATTCAAAGGTTTCATTCATCCTTTCTTTAATTTGTTGTTGTGTTTCATGTTGTTTTAGCTCACTTGTTGCTGGTGCTTATACGCTTATGTTTTGATTTGATTATTCAATCAAATTAAAAAATAACAAGTTTTATTATTTATTTATTTCGAAATTTCCTCTTCATTGCAATGCTTTTGACGTTGCTGGCTATTACATAATAAGTATAAAATGAAAGTATAGCTCAAATAAGAGGATACATAAGCATAAGAAAGGCATTTGCATGTAGAAAGGATTCTCCATTTTAAGATTAAAAGTCACAACATGTGATTTGGAACCAACAAGCTATATACTTACCTTTAGACATTAATGTCAACCTTCTCTTTGATAAAACTCCCTTTAATCTTATGATCCAATGTTAACTCTAAACTCTTGCAGGGTTTTTTTTCCTTCACCCTTTAAACTCTTTAATCCTTCCTTGCTTCATTATCTTTTGTTCTTTGTCAGATTCTCAATCCATCCTAAATTTTGTAACGTTTTTTTAGGTTTAATTGGATTTATTGAAGTGAACTTTTGCTTCTGCTTTAAGAGTTCCACTTATAGTGACTTTTTGTTTGTAAACCAGGTTTTGTGCAAATTCCTCCTCTCTCTTAATCGGTTTGTGTATGTGCCTAATTGTTTTCTCCTTTTATGTAAAGCACTCATTTGTTGATCTAATTTACATTGCAATTAACAAATGACGCTGAATGTCTGAATTAAGGAGTATTGAATCACATGTTTAGTAATCTTAGTAGTGATTTAGGAGTTTAGTAACTGTTGCAGGGATTTAAGGTGCATAGTGATTTATGCATGATAGTCATCGCGTGCCTTAGTGAAGCAGGGGTAAATGGTTAGATGATCTTCTGTGTACCAACTTTCTGAAGTCCTGCTTCTGTAGTGGATATGTTGCAGGAGTCACTTCAGATATATACTAAATTTCCTGCTTGTTTTGGCTTAATAATATTGGCGACAAGAGCGATTGACTCTATTTGGAGTTATGATGCAAGGGGATTGTCACATGTTTTCTTGGTGCTTAACCTTTAGTATATTGTTATGTAGAGTTGTTTGCTCAATTTTGAAAGCCACTGAAGTGAGATGATTTTCAAAAAATGGATTGCTTTCTAAGTGTTCTGCATGGAAGTTGTTTTAATCTTTCTCAGATTATGAGTATTTTGATCCTTAAATTTGAAGGCTATCAAGATCATAAAAGAGGATAGACTTCAATTGCTAGAGTATGTTATTGGGTGTTATGTTATTTTACAGTAAAATAATTGCTTATTTTTCTCTTTACTTCAGAACATTGTGTTGGTTGTTGTATGCAGTGATCAACATGGACTCCAACATGAAAATGTTCTTGTCATTGAGTTTACATAAATGGGCATATGTACTTATGTGAGACATAGTTTTGTACGACTAAGAAATCACGTTTTCCTCATATATTTTTGTGCTATTTCTTTATGCAGATTTTGGATTGAAGACGAAGCGAGGAAAATGCAAGCACGGTTAAAGGTTCTAGAAAGAGTTAGGATGACGATGGAAATGAGATATACAATTGTGTTATAGAAGTCAGGACTAAAAAATTATTTTGTTGCTCGAGTACAAAATTATTTTGTATGATTAAACTTTTGTGTAATAACATGTTAT
This sequence comes from Amaranthus palmeri, assembly GCA_019776075.1. Taxonomy (NCBI): domain Eukaryota; kingdom Viridiplantae; phylum Streptophyta; class Magnoliopsida; order Caryophyllales; family Amaranthaceae; genus Amaranthus; species Amaranthus palmeri. The sequence continues at coordinate 216,159 of JAAKBH010000116.1, forward strand.
AGAGACCATGTGTATTTGTAGTTAAATTAAGGCGTCTTGCTCTACTTTTGGTAGCAGTCATGCACAACCCAATTGAACAGTGTGATTTGCGTTTGGCAATCCACTCTATCATTTGTATATCCGTTGTCAAAGCAATTATGCGAGTTATTCAGTCAACAATTATTCAGGTAAAGGGAATCAGATGTTTCTGCTGATTGGATAAATTAGCTTATAAAAAATAAATTTTGTAGAGGAGATTTAATTTCAAAAAAAAATATAAAAAGCCGGGTTTTCAATTTAGTTCTGATTGTGATCATGAAGATGGATCAAAAGCCAACTTAATTCAAAAAAGCCAAAATAATCAGAAAAAAAAAAGGAAACATGAGAAGAAGATAAACCAAAACAAGAAAGCAACCTACTTTATAAACAAAAAAAAAAAAAAAAAACAGATTCTTGACATTTCAAAAAAAAAATACAAATCAACCTACTTTATAAACTAAAAAAAAAAATCAGATTCTTGACTTTTTTTAAAGAAAAAAAAAACAAATACAACAAAAACACAATAAAAAAAGATAAATCCCTACAAATCAACCTAGTAGATTTAAGGCTTTAGGCAGTTAAGACTATCCATTAATTTGTTTTTCCCTTAAAGTCACTGAGGACTTCGTTTGGTATATTCATATATCTCATTTGTTTTTTATAAATCCAAATGACTATGTAATCTACTTATAAATATAAAGCTTACATTATGGTTTTGTAGATAGAAAGGGCTTTGTTCAAGGTATCAGCTTATGATCTGATAAATTGTTTACATGTATAGTTCCTCAATTAATGTTGTAGTGTCTGCTCTTCGTGTGTACCTGTTAATTATACTATTTCCTATTCACCATAGGTGTCTAATTTGCTTTTTGCACTCTATCCAATGCATTTATTCAATCCTTAATATCTTTAATTGTGTACAATTAAAAATTATGAAAATAATCTTTGCATCAAGACAAATCAATCAAAATCCCACTTGACTACGTTTTAACTTGTAGATTAATACTCCCTCCGTTCCAGTTTACTTGTCCCATTTCCCTTTTTTGGCAATTCCTTATTACTTGTCCCATTTCTTTTTTTGGCTATCTTTTTTTACCTAAATACCCCCACTTTTCCAATTCCCAATACTCCACTACCACCTTTACAATTAATTTAATCAATTAAAATACCCAATTACCACATTTTCCAATGGACCCCACTACTACCTTAATATCCGTGTTTGGTCAAATGGGACAAGTAAACTGGACCGGAGGGAGTAATAAAATACAAATTAAGAGTAAGAGATAAATAGTGTTCAAAAAGTAAATGGAACACATGTGGTGAATAGAAGGGAGCATTATTTTTCTTCATAAATCTACTACTAAAGATATTACATCCATAAACTAATATTATAGTTTGGACAAAGAACTCTTATTTCAGTTGAAATCAGTTAAATGTTTCCTTTGTTTAATAAAAAAAAGCATATATGTGAAACTCTAAGATTAACTTACAAATATATGGAAAACCATTTGAATTGCAATTGAAATTGATACTGTAATGTTTGTCAATTCGCAATGCAATATATATAGTGATTATTGATCCTACCTACACTTTTTATGGTCTATATTAGTTCTTTTTTTAGGCAATGCAAAACATGCTATTAAACTGTTCAATTAAGCTCTAATTAGTTTGTTCCAGAATGCTTTAAAAGCTATCATATATTAGGAAAGGCGGATAGTATCATGCTAATGTTCTGTCTTTTTCATCTCCCTCATCTATTTATTGCAAGTATCATCTTAATATTTTCAATATTTGACGTTGTTATTGTACTAATTTTTGCATTGCATCTCTAATAGCAAGCTTGGGTTGCCCAATCATCATGTGAGTGTGACAGTGTCCTCCTTGCTAATACAGTTGCTGAAGGTGCCAGCATCATGGCCACCAACTGTATGTTTAAGCAACACAACCATCAGTTGCAAGTACATCTCGACATAACTTACCGGATGAAGTTTATACTCTTGAAGTTTCCTTTTAAAGAAATTGGGAAGAATAAATAAGACATATGGAAATTCCTACATAATATTTGCACAAATTCTTATGAGATACGATCTCTATGAGAAACCATCACTAATTGACTCGGCCTATTATACATTTTTTAAAATATTGCAAGTAAGCATTAAAAATAATATAAGTAGATTTCTAAGATATTGTAAGTAAGCATTAAAAATATGGTAAATAGGACATTAAAAATACATTAACTAGTACATTAGCTTTAATGGGTTGGATCTGAGATAGACGATCTCTCAAGCTGTAATATTAGCCAAGGATCTTATAGAACCATCCATTGTCACCATCTCAGCTTGCAACATTGTATAACCCCAAATTAAAGAACCTTCTCTCCCTTTTTCATAGTCTTCACAGTGTTGACAATGCAGGACATACCTGTTCAAGAAAATAAGAATCATCAACATCCTTGTGGCGAGACTAACTTACAAGACACAACACAAATTCGTATGACACACCTTCACAAACAATGAACTCCACACCATCAGATTTTGCAACCAATAATCCATCTTCCAGGTAGTTGAATCAGTTTCTGGTGCTAGTTTTCAAGTCTTCAGGATATAATGTTGTACTGGTATATACAGGGGAACATTTTAGTGTTGTAACACGACATATAGATCATCGGGATTCGGGTCACATCAGTAAAATGATACAAACACTAACAAGTAAGAAGTGTTGTGAACAAGGTGGTGTTTGATAAACTTGCTATGCAAATCGTAGAAGAATATTAACATTAGCACAACATTATTGAGAAAATGCCTTAGTCACTACATGAGAATATCTTTTCCTGATAAGGGACATATATGCTTCATCAACATACTCCACAGTCCACATAACTAATCATATATTAAAATCAATGAAAATTTTTTTTATCTTATATAAAGATAAATGGTAAGGTAACTTTTTAAAAATATTATATGTGTAGAAATAAAGAGACACTTAAATAATGAAATGAAAAACATATACAATTATTTAGAAACTTAAGTTTATGCTAAGTTTCAAAAGTTGTGTCAGCAACATGGTAAAGTAAGGTAATTGAATGAACAACAAATCAAAAACAACTAATATTGGACGAGACGGCTTCATAATGAGACCGTCAATTTGATAAATGCCCAAAACTTGAAATGTTGTTACACGCGCAAATTGGGCTGGCCCAAATTGACGGTATCAGACTAAATCTTCCAATAAGTACAACAAAACAAGAATACTCTTATCATTCTAACAAAGATTATCTGAATGATCATTTGCTAGTATATCATGATGAATGAATTAAAACGAAACATAAACACTCAAGCAGATAACACAATTTCATAATTTTGAAACAAGAATTACCCAACAATATCATGCTCGCAAATTCAATCAGCAGTGTCATAAACTTTCTGGAACCTACTACCATCAGCAACCGATGAATCTCCACATTATTCTCGGATACTCCGTCAGCTCACATGTGGGTTATCCCTCGAAGAATTCTCACTACCTCCAGAAAACATAAATAGTTCCAAGAGTTTTCTTATACTTGCTTTAACTGAACTTAGCCCTAAAACTCTACAATGAGCAGATTCTATCTCACGCAAGAACCCATACCCTAAAAAAAACAGATTAAAAAACAGAAATATATTCATTCAAACCCAAGCCTTAAAAAAACAGATACAAATACATTTTAAAAAAAAAAACCCTAAATTTAAACCCTAAAATACAAATACAAATAAATTCAAATTGAAACCCTAAAAAACATATACAAATACATTCAAAACAAAAACCCTAAAAGTACAGTTACAGGTAACTCACCTCAAATAATCTAAAATTTAAACCCAAAAGTTAAGTCGAGAAATACCTTGATTAAGACTGCAGAAAAGTTGAAGTTTTTCCATGGTATAAGGATGCATCGCAACAACAGAATTATCATCATTGACAGCCTCATCTACAACTAAACAATTAATTTGGGGCTTTCTTACGCTCGAGAATCGCAGTGTTGTAGTCCTTCTGCATTCCCTTTTTGTACCCACCAAAACCCTAAACAAAAAGTGAAAATCAATGAAACCAGATACAATTAAGATCTGTTAAGATATGAGACTTGCGAGTCAAAAGATTCAGGATTGTAAGCCATGTTGATTGGATGAATTTGTTTTCGTTGCGAGGCAAAAAATTACTCGAAATTCATGAAAGAGAGAAATGGTAAATGAGGAGATAGGAAAGAAGGAGGGAGATGTAAAAAGCAGTGAACAGTATATTCACTATTCATCAACCAAAATGTGAATAGTATTGTTGCTTTGCACATACTACCTCCGTTCTTATTTACTTGCAACATAGTTGACTTCGGTACTATTCATTAAGCAAATTGATTTTTATATTGTCGGTAATCTATAAGTTAAAATGTAGTCATATAAGCTCTTGTTTGAATCATCTCGATTCAAAGTTTATTAATTTTGAATTTTCATAATTTTTCGATATATATAATTAGAGATATTAACGATTGAATTTGTGCATTGGAGAGTGTGAAAAAGCAAATGGTGCAAGTAAATAAGAACGGAGGTAGTATATTATACTACCTCCGTTCCATTTTACTTGCAACACTTACCATTTTTGGAAGTTTCATATTACTTGCAATATTACTATTTTTGGCAAAAATAATCTACTTATTTTATCCTCACTTTATTCCAACCAATTATCACCATCAATCATACATCATCCTATTAATTATTTAATATATACCCACAAGTCACAACCACTATCTATTTATAATAATTTTTTTTATTTCTACCCCACATAGCACCATCAATCATACATCATCTCTACTTTTACCAAATCGATTTGACGACCCTTAAAAACCGTACTAAATCCAATGGTGCAACTAAATTGGAACGGAGGAAGTATGTAATAGAAGATATGAAACACTCGTTATAAAAAATAATAATAATAATAGTTGTACCCCCTCCAATTCACAACTATTGTGTCATTTTTTTATTGGGTAAGTTCATCTTAAATGTCTTATTTTTAATTTTAGTCATTATTTTGTACCTAAATACCTATGTTTACACACATAATGACCAGAATACCCCTAATTTACTACTTACAATACCCAACTACCACATTTACAATTAATTCAATCATCTAAATTACTTAATTACTATCTTTTTGGTGGATCTCATCTCACTCTTAATATCCGTGCCCAACCAAATGGGACAATAGATATAAATTGGAGGGTGTATTATATAAATGAAAAGGTTGATTCAATGAAAAAAAATAGAAAACATTGATAACAAATAAAATAATCAAGCAGGTAAAGCAATGAGTGCAAATTGTGTAGAATCCAAAAAGGTAAAGGGATACCATAATTTGTACCTTCCGTAGCAATAAGCTTTTCGACTTTTGAAACAATATGTTTCCCGTAAGAATATCTCTTCAACACATTAGAAAAAGCAAGACATCGTGACACGATTTGCTTCATTTGCTTATCATTACAAACTTCTAACGCCTTTTGTACAACATAATTTGCGAATGGGTCCGTCATCATCACCTACAATAGCAGGGAAAGACAATAATAAGAAAACTTATAGATATACTTCCTCCGGATTTTATTAGTTGCTACAGTTCCTGTAACAACTACTATTCACTAATTGATCTTATTTGATATATAGTTCTCTATGTATAATGTAAAACATAATCAAGTGAGATTTTGTTTGATTCATCTTAATGTGTATTTTCTTAATATTAACTTTTTAAAATTTTTTATCATATGAAATTAGAGATATTAAAGATTAAAATCATGCATTGGACAGCGTGAAAAACAAAAATGTAGCAACTATTAAAAACAGAGGAAGGTACAACATAATTTGTGAACCGGTCCTTCATCAACACATTAGTCTAATTGCACTCTTATACACTTTGTTTGGATTGAAGGTATCGGAAGAAAAGAAAAGGAACAAATGTGGAGGGATACAATTTCCTCTTTTCGCTAATATTTTGGAGGGAATGCAATTTGAAGCAATTAGTTCCGTTGAATTTATTGATGACCAAATCTCTTTAAAAGTGAAACGATCGAAAAAAATATGATTTTTTCTTCCTCTTTCTTCCTTTCCCTCTTAAACAAGGTAGGCTTTTTTTTTTTTATCATTATCAGTACATTTCCTTCCTTTCCATTCTCGTTGTATCCTTTCTTTTTAGTTAACATGCCATCCTATCGAGAGATTAAATATCCGACCCAAAATTGACCAAATTCCAACCAAAAATTAACTGATCAACACATAACCAAAAATTTTAAACCCCAAAAAATGAGAAAAAAGTAGGTTAAACATCACAATAACTCAAACGATCAAGCCTAACTATTTGACTGGTTTTCCTAAATTTTTAAAAATTAATTATCATGTTAACTTTTTTAGTTTAGACTGAATACAATTCCTTATTAGATTTAAATAAAATTTCTACCAAATCATAATGCCTACACTATATTTTCCTTTGAAATCTATTTACTTATAAATTACATTATATATTTGTATCCCCACAATAAAAATAAAGATTTAAGAAACAAATTGAATGATATAATAAAATTAACAAACCTGAAGAGGATCATATGTGGTGTAGGCAAGCATCTCATTGACCACAATTTCCCGTTCCTCTGCATTGCCATAACAAAGACATTTCTCAACCACATTGGATGCATACTTTTGCTGACTCAATTCAACTATTTTTCCAGTCAATTCCTTGATAACTGCTGACCGTTCATGTGGCTTCCCATTTTCTATTACATGCTGCTCAAAACAGACCCGTTAGATGATGCTCACCATATTACACTACAAAGGAATATTGAAATAGCGACACTCATTTTCATCGCCATTTGATAGCTAATAGGTCAAAAAGTGGGCCAGACAGGTTGGCGACTGGCCACTTAGTGGACGCCATTTCACTAGTCGCTAAAATAAAGATGGACGTCATTTGATTGCCATTCACTTTTAATATCATCCCATAAATTAATTTTCTTTGTTCATCTTATCTACACATTTTTTCCATTTATTTTAGAATTGAGACCTTATAACATCAGGACCATATCTTTGTAATACCTAAATTTGATTTTAAACTAATCAATTTTTCTTAATTATATTTAAGTAAAACCTGGGCTTTAAAAATCAACCCTAGGCGTGAGACGCACCAAAGCAGCTAGAAAAACACTTCAGAGACTCAAGACGCAGCGCAGTAAAAGAGGCAAGGGAGTCACCTCCGGATATTACCATCTACTTTTTTGTTTTTTTTTTATTTTTTTGTTTTTTTATTTTTAGAGTTCTAGGAACTAAAATACTTACATGTTAGAGTTTATGAAATTGAAACCAGTAAAATTTAAATACTCCAAATACAAATAAGATAACGTACCTGAACCACATAATTTCCATATTGATCTTGTGCCAACATGCTAACTGAATCTAGAATCTCTTCCATAAATTTGCTTTGCGTCCGTGGATTTTTACAGTGCCCAAGAACCCTCTATCATGATAAAAAAAGATATATATATATATTTAATATAGAAGTTATTAAAAACACTAAATCTAACATGTATAATAAGTAAAGCAGCCAACACACTATATTAACCTGAATCACTCGACACCCATATATTTGAGTTGAAAGAAAGGCAACTTCATCAAAAAAAGATTCAATTATAAACTGAATATGCTTTTCTGGAATACATTGGATACACTTCTGGATAACGTGGTTCCCATTTTGATCATGCACACATTCTATTATATAACCATCAAGCTCCTGAATCATCATAATCTTTTGATCCATATCAGCTACTTCAATAGCCTGTCCACCCAAAACATTGGAAAACAATTAATTATTTGTTGAAAATTCTGCACAGGGAGTGGAACAAGATAAATAGTAACTTTGAAAAGCAACGGCTTCTCGAATTTCGTATTTGAGTGAATTAGGGTTTACAAATTACAATTTTGTTTCTTTTTTAAACATCCATTCTTAAGATAATCACCCAACCCAAAGAAAAGAGGTAAAACACATGGAGATGCACCAAGGCATATGCCACTTGTAGTGGGCTTTGCATCACCTAGTTGCACGTTTTTTCATAATTCATCGATCTTACTTGTAGTCGACTTTGCATCAAAATTTACAAAAAAGATGAAAAAAAAATTAACAAAAGAGTAAACTCTTTGTTAACCGTGTGGTGTAAAAAAGTGAAAAAAAAGTAAAACTCATATTATTGTTCTAGTATAAAAATTCGTGCAATGTACGGTTATTAGTATTAAAACATAGAAATATTATGATTTTAAACATTAATATAATTATTTATTATATCTATTAAGTTGGAAGCCCATATATTGGGGTGCTGCTATTTATTTTTCTCCTTATTTAGTTGAATAAAATTTTATTGTTCTATTTCAATCAATTAATCAATATAGTAGAAATATGATAAAGTATAATGTCATGTTTTGAAATAAAATGAACTTTATCTTATTTAGTGCAATAATAAGTATAACAATCAATCAATTTAATTATTTGATATGGCAAATCTTTGTAAGAATGCCATGTGGAACTTTCCAAGCTTTCTAGTAATTTTATGATTAATCAACATAGTAGAAATATGATAAAGTATAATGCCATATTATAAAATAAAACGAACTTTACCTTATTGAGTGCAATAATAAATATAACAATCAATCAATTTAATTATTTGATATGTCAAATCTTTGTAAGGATGTCATGTGAAACTTTCCAAGCTTTTTAGTAATTGTATGATTTGTAGACGTGCCGTGTAAAGAGTGAAAGTACTTCGAATATGTGCTATGTAGAAAGAGTGAAAGTACTTTAAATAGTTTTATATTATACTCCCTCCTATTCACCATAGGAGTCCCATTTGACTTTTCACGGATATTAAGGAGAGTCAAATGGGACCACATGTGTAAGAGAAAAATGTAGAGTTTTTGAATTTTTAAAGGTGTAAACTGGGGTTAGTAGGTATAAAGGTGTAAAAAAGTTAAATTTAGTAGGGATAAATTAGTAAAGTTAACATACCCAAAATAGAAGACATTTAGGGTGACTTGACCCAATAAGAAAATGGGACACTTAAGGTGAATAGGAGGGACTATTAGAATTGTAGTTGACACATGTAATACTCCCCTCAGATTTATTATTATTGTTCCATTATTATTGTACGTATTTGATTGTAAATATCTGAAATTGTGTTTTAATAAAAAATAATAATATTTTCATTTTAATAAAATTTACATTAAAACGAATCATATATAAAATAAATAAAATGCATGAAACATCTACCTAATAATCTGACCTAACAACCTAAGCGAACAAAAAACATATATGCCAAATAACGAATCGTGAATCTAAATCCGTCAACAAACCAAATCGAATCACTAATTGTGTGACATTGGAGGGGACATAATAAGCAAAGACGAATATAAAGATGTTAGCAGAAAGTCAAGTATACCTTCTGGATAACACGACAACCATATACTGTCTTGCTAAGGATCAACACATGACCATAAAGCATGCTAGCAAGTTCTCTTCTTTGAGTACGCATTCCATGCTCCAAAATCTGATCAAAGTAACAACAAATTATATATATTGATACAGCTAAATAGTGCTTACGTATATGAAGTGTCATCCCTGGTAATTTATGGGTCAGAAAAGACTCTATGATGGAGGGTTGATTCTAAACTTAAACAGATGTTTGGAAAAATAACAGAGATGAACCCTATATATTATAATTACCATTAAAATTGTAGACGTATTATATAATTTTTAAATGATAAAAGAACTACTCATAAATTGCAAATTTTTTAATGTGTACTTAAATACTTTTATTAACTAGCATTTTCTAATTTTAGGGCCCTTTCTGACTTTGGGCCCTAGGCAAATGACTACATTGTCTATCATGGACAGTTCTAGGAGTGTGGGAGGCGGCAACCGCACATGGCCTCATATAAAAAAATTATACTCCCTCCTATTCAAATTAATTGTCCACTATGGGTTTGGACTGAATTTTAAGAAAAAATGGTAGTGGGGTGGTAGTGAGGTATTTTAAGTGATTATAATAATTGAAAAGGTGATAGTGGGGTATTTTAAGTGATTATAATAATTGAAAAGGTGGTAGGTGGGGTATTATTAAATAATATAAGTTGGGGTAGTTAGGGGTATTTAGGTAAAAAGTTTTGCCAAAAATAGAAAGTGGACAAGTAAAGAGTCTTTACCAAATTAGGAAAGTGGACAATTAATTTGAATAGGAGGGAGTATTATAATAACATAGTACTTCATTAAGGTATAGTAAATGGTTGAAGTTTTACATGATATTTCAAGGGTCATAGGTTCAAATCCTATTAATTATATTATTTTCTCTCTTCTTTAGCACTTTTCAAAACAACAACATCAATTATCACCAACTTAATTTATAAAAATAATCAACATTTATTTCTAAATTTTTTAATCCTTTAAACTTTTAATCTTTTTATTATAGAGAAGGACTTGTGTGGACCTAGTCCACACTAATATTAGTGTGGACCATGTTTCACACCCCACTTTACTTCTCTCTACTCCACTTCATTTCACTTCACTCTACACTTCTACTCTATTTCATTCCACTCTTATATACTTTCACACTTCGTCTATTTCACTGTTCTACTTAAAAAAAATTTAAAAAAATAAATAAAAAATTAAAAGTTAAAATAAAAATGTAAAATTTATATATAAATTAGTAAAAATAAATAAAAAACAAAAAAAAATAATTTTTTAAAAAATAAAAAAATTTAAATTAAAAAATTTAAAATTTTTAAAAAATTTAAGAAATAAATAAATTAAATTTTTAAAATTAATGTGAAAATTAAAAATTTTAGAAATTAAAAAATTTAAATAAAATCTTTCAAAAAATTTTTTACAAAAATTTGATTCAAATAAAAAATTAAAAAAATTGAATTAAATTATTTTTTCTTTTTTTTAAAAAATTGGAAGTAGAATAAGGGAGTGAGAGATTGGAAGTAGAGTAGGGAGTAGGAGTGAAAACTTGGTCCACCCAAAAATTAGTGTGGACCAGGTCTACCTTAGACTTTGTGTTTATTATAAGCCAATAAGTCATCAATTTATTGCTATTTTTCTCTTCTTTTTAATATTGACAACTTATTTTAACTTATTTTATAAAATTAATCTGAATAAAATAAAAATTAGGTTGAGTTTTTATTTTAGTCTAAAAATTTATTTCTTTTAAATATAAAAGGCCCCATTTTTATAAAATTTATGAAAATTAAACAGGCCCTGAAATCTTTTACTCCGCTTGCCTATGATCGGAAACGAGCCTACATTGTAGACATTAATAATCATATTACGAGTTTCATAAAACAAATATGGGATTAAAAAAGCTGTCATTACCTTCTGAATCACATAATTCCCATACAAATCATTCAATAGCTCATAAGCATGTGGCACAATTTCTTTAAATACCATAATCTTCTCTTCGATTGAAGCAGTTTCAAGTTTTTTCTGGATGAAACGACTCCCTTCTTGATCGCAACTGTTAGCATAACACAATTGTTTAGAAATCTGATTCAAGGACTAGAAACCATAGAAAGATATATGTGATAGAATTTAGAATATGGGCCTCGGCAATCCAAACAAGGAGGAGAACAAGTAGTCCACTCATAAACCCAAAAAAGGTTCACTATTAAAACCAATTGGTGATAGTAGGAGTTACTCCTTGAGTTTATAAAGTGATGCATACTCTTCTCTTTCTCCAATGTGGGACAATTCACATGTGAACAGGGTTGTCCTGTTCATTTTTGAGCCCCTGAGGAAAAGATAAAATGGACCTCTGAAAAATTAAGGCATAATGAGTAAGATAATACACTTTTTATTTTTTAGAGCATGCTTGGATTGTGTATAAATATTTAAGGGGGAAAATAAAGTCAAACTAATGAAAGGAAAGCAAATGGAGATGCATTTGAAGTGGTTGAGATAGTTGTGAAGAAGGTAAAATAAGCATGAAATAAAAATAATGAAGGAAAAAGAAGATAAATTCCTCTATTATGGAAGTAATAAATTCCCCCAACCTTCCCTAGGATAAATATTTACCCCATAAAATTGAGAGCTTTCTTCATTTTTCATTACTTTGCAACCATTTCTTCATCTCTACAACAATCAAATTTCATTAATTACTCATTTATCAACTTTGTTTTCTTTCTTTGACTTTATTTCCCCCTTTAAATATTTACACCCAATCCAAGCATGCCCTAATTGTTAATAGCCAATTGACCGTGTGGGTAACACATGGACACTTCAACAAAATGGTCACATACCTTAAATCAAAGATAGAACCAACTTTATCTGAAAGTTCAAAGATCTTTAAGTACTCCTCCGACGAAGATGTTCCAAAATTTTTCAATGAATAACCTGAATCAAGATGGTTGTGCCTTATTGGATATTTTAGTCTAGCATATTCCATGTCATAGCCAAGTCCATATACATGACAACATTGGTAACAATGACACAGGTCGTTACTCGAAAAAACATTATTTTGTGATTGTTTTGGGGTGCTTCTTGGCAATGATTCAGCACCCAATATAAAATCATCAGTGTTTTCATTAGAAGAGCTATGGCTCGCAATATTAAAGGGATGTCTTGGGGGAGGAGCAGAACGATCGTCTAAGTCACCCTGTCATGATAAAATTAACAAAAGCGTGAGATGATAACCGAAATTTCTATTTTAAAAAACATAAGAAACGAAGGGAAATTATCAAGGGTAAAAGAGATGTATTGTTGTGTTGTTATTACAAGGGAAAAATGGTAAAATGGTAAAAAAAAAAAAAAAAAAAAAAAAAAAACACTATTGTGTTGTTGTTATAAGGTTAATTTGGTAAAAAAGAATGACAAAAAAAATAAATGTCTCTAAATCAATGCATAGGAGAGTATGAGCTTTTAGTGCTTTTTTTATAATGTAGTTTAAACGTCAACAATAAAAATCAAAAAGTATATTGTATTATTCGTTACGCCTTTTAGTTTTTAGAAACCCTCATTATCATTTGCTGTAGGGGTGTGCAAATTAATGAGACCGGACCGGCGGTCCATACCGGAATCGGTTGATCAGATTGATTACATCCGGTCCGGTCTCCAAGTCTTACTTATTTATCATTTCGGGTTTTCGGTCCAGTCTAAACTCGAAAAAAGGCGGGTTAGATCGGATGAGATCGAATGTACATAAAAGTGATTATAAAAGGGAATAATATCTACAATTATTATGTATATACTTATTTAAAGGGCTTTAAATATTTTATTTCCAACACAAAATAATTTTTTATTCAAATATTTTAATTTTATAATATTTTTTTTGCTAAATTATTTTAAAATCTTCCATTTTTTAATTTATTTTTTTGATATCAAAAATTATTTCGGTTTAACCGGTCTAAACCCAGACTGGACTGGAAGGAATCCGGGTTAGACTAGAATTGGACCGGATGAAACCGATCCGATCTGCGGTCTTGACATATTCGAAATTCCGATCTGGGTTTGGAACGGTGAACACTTCTAGCGTTAGGTTTCAAAAATAAACGAGACGAAAAAAGACCACTACGATGGTCAGAATGTACATAAAATCAAGCAACCTTCACAGTACACACCCAATATACACAAGAAAGTTGAAAATTAACCTAATCATGAAAAGTCCTTTTTAAGTTTTAACTAGGCAACAACTATGAGAAATTCAACAAATATAGATGAAGAATTTAAAAATTACAAGGTTTGACTAGTCATTCTCAAATTCCCAACTTTAACTAATTTAATAAAACCAAATGTAAAATTTTATCCAAATTCAAATTTTAAAATTTTTGAGTTGTTAAACAATAAATTTGAGTCAATTCCAAATTTTTAAATGAAATCATCATTGCGCAAACACAACACAAACAATAACATTAAAAGACCTGAAGAGTTCCAGCAATCTGGTTCCGGAAATCAGCAATACTAAAACCATGCAGCCCATTTAATCCATTGTTATCCCAATATTTTGAGACCTGGACCTTCTCTGGCTCAGCCTCACACACTCTACTATTATCCCCAATTCTCAAACTACGATTTAAGGTAGAGTCCGAACGAAAATATGACCAATTATCAGTATCAGACTTAAGCTCTTGCTCAGACATTGCATCATGCTGATTATTGTCGAAAGTTGGAGGGTCGTCTGAGGCTGAGCCAATTCTATAATTAAGGGACACCATTTCTATTTCATTCCTGAATGAACCCTTATTTGTCCCATAACTTACCGCCCAAAATACCATGTTTGCAGTTATCTTAACAATAACAGAACACCCTCAAATTACACCAAATCCAAATACCCTGATACAATATTATCAAAATTCTAAATTTTCAAATACCTAAAATCAATCAAGATTCAAAAACACCAAGTATGTTTTTTTTTTTCTTTTTGAGACAACGAATTTAGTTTTTGTATTCAGATTTCAGAAGTAATGAAAATTATTATAATACTCCTAAAAAGGTAGGAAATAGAGAAAAATCTCAGGGTTTAATGGTGGGATGATGAGAAGAATAAAACCGCACTTCACATATTTAATTTATACCCAATTTTAGTAAAAAGAAATAGAAATAGTCTTCTCCCAATTTCAGTAAAGGTAGGCAATAGATGAAATATTCAATGGTAAAAATTAACTTCCAAAGGCTATTTTAATGGGTTTTGCTAGTTTCCTCATTTTTTGGGACATAATTTCCTAATTTTTGAAAGATAATTTCCTAATTTTAAGTTTGGCCTTTTTAATTAAAAAATGAAAACCCCTGTTTAGGGTTTAGGGTTTTTGTATTGTATATGTTTGTCCGAAAAAGAAGGTTTTCTCCCCATTTGTAGTGCTTCTAGAATATAATTATTTTTTATCAAATCATTATTATTTTTTTTGGCAAATACATTTTTTTTTTCATTCACCAGAAAAATCAAATACATCAAGTCAAATGGAACTCGGAAAATTCTATTTGCATCAGTGTGGAACCGAGGCTCATCTTTTATGAAGGGTTTCCTCGGCCCACTCTTCATGTGCATACGAGCTTGAAATCATCAATTATTATTATTATTATTATTATTATTATTATTATTGTTATTATTATTATTATTATTATTATTATTATATCTTTGTATGGTAAATTTATTGAGTTATTCAAAATAATAACTGTACTAATTTACTTTTACTATTCAAAAGAATGACTTTATTTTTTGAAAATAAAAGAATGACTTTATTAATCTTTAATATTTTTGACTATCCTTAAATCTATCCTTCATCAAACCATCTATTAATAGTAAAATTATTACTGTATGTTTCTGCTTTTCCCATTTTCTCTCTCTTCTACTCGCTCATCTTCTTCAATGGCTTTCTCTTCCTCTTCTCTCCTCTTTGGTTTATTCAATCACGCTTCTCTTATCTTTAGGTAATTTTTTTTCAATTTCTTTGTCTCGTTTTCATTACTTGGAATTTGATTTTTGTTTTCATTTTAGATTTTATCTTCGTTTTTATCTGATTATGCCTTTCGTTTTGTCTATTACATATCTACTGTTTCAAATCTGTCATCTTCGCAAAAGTTGTGCCGGTGATGCTGATGAAGATAAAGTTGCAGGTTAGTTTTTTTTTTCATGATTTCTTAATTTTTTTTTTTGAGTTTAGGGTTTGGTTGTGGTTGTTTTTGGTGAAAAATTAGGGTTTATATTTTCTAGGTTTAACGAGAGTTTGTTTTACACAAATTAGTAAAATGCCCAATGCCCAACCAGATTTGCTATGGGATACCAATGGTGGTGATCATTCTAGATTTTGACTTTCTTCATTTTGTTATTTTAGTTATTTTCTTAGATTTTTCTTTATTTTGTTATTTTAGTTTTCTGCATTTATTGGATTTATTCATCTGATTTTCGTTATCTGCTTTCTACATCAGATTGCTTAGATTTCGTTATTTGATTTTGCCTTGCTTCTGGTTTGTTCTCAATCTCATTTCTTTTGATTTTGATTTCTTGCTTCTGGTTGATTCTCATTCTCATGTATTTTTTTTTGATTTTTGCACTTTAACATTATTTTATAATTGTGATGAAGATGAATGTCACATTCTGGTAATTGAAAATGGATTATAAATGATTTGAATCTTGAATGAAATGGAAATTTAGAAAGTAATTGAGTCGTATTCTGTGTTTGATTTTGATAGATTGCAGTGGATATGTAGGCTTTGTTATATTTTGCCTACCCATTAAAATTTCAATTCATCTCATTATCAACCTGCTGGAGTATGCAGTAGTAAGTAGTAGTATGAAGACACATCACTCATTAAACTTGAGAGGATCGACACAAATCAAAATGGGTTGCTTGGAAATGGGTTAGCTTTATCTAAAAATACATGTCATTTGATTTCTTTCTCCATTGAGTGGTTCTAAAGAAATGTGGCTTTTACATATACTTTATTTGCCTCACTTAATGTTTTGTCATTTTATAAGCGATGAATGTTTAGTTATGGTTGAGAACAACATCTTTTAGTATAAAGACTATAATGACAATGGTTCGACCTTTTTAGTTATATGTTGTTTTTTTTTGTTTTGTCATTTTACCTAAACGTGGTTTTTTTGTGTTGGTTGTTGGTTTGGTGTACGTTGTTTCTTGATATGCGATGTTTTCATATTGCGTTCCTATACATTGATGTTGTTATTTTGCTGTTGTTGTTGAGTGTTTTGTTGGGATTTCTTTGTTGTTGTTTTGCTACGTATGACTTCCGATCGATGTCTATGTCTGCTACGCTTCTGTGCATTAATGCTGACGTTTTGATTTTGTTGTTGGTTTTCTGTTGGGATTTCTTTGTTGGTTTTCTAGGTTTTTCAGTTTCATGGGCTTTTTGTTAGCAATTAAGTTAGTTGTTTAAACCAACTGTTATCATATGTCGCCTATTTACCAGCCTACCACCATTCTCTCTATTTTTTTTCTCTTAATTTGTTATCATATGTCGCCTTCTCCATCGTGACATGTGAGTTTCGTCCTCTTACCTATTTACAAGCCTACCACCACACTTTCTTTCTACATGAAAATGAATTGGGATTGAAAATGTTATAATTATCAATTTTTCGTGTTATTAATGTAAATCTCGTATGAAGAATAAAAATGAGATGCTAAAAAGGACTTGATATTCCATTAAAAACTGTGTATTATATAAACTTCCTTGCATTGGAATATTAATTACAATTAGTTGTAATACCATTAAATGCATTTAGTGATTTGAAAACCAAAAAATAAAAAATTCGTTAAATGACCAAACACCCTTTAGGAGAAACATTAAGTTTTTAAAAAATAAATTTAAATTGATTATGTGTGATTGTTATTTGCAGTCCAGTGATTGAGCTACCTTAAGTCCCATTGCCATGGAAAGAAGTTAAGGAGGTAAAAGAATGGGAAATGTGGGGTCGAAAATCAGCTGATATATGCAGGTTCTCATTCACTTGCAGGTAATTTTATTCTTTTCATTTCTTATTGCTTTAAAATTTGTAATTTGAGCTTTTTGGGCAGAGCCATCTTGAAAATTTTGGGGGCTCTTTACAAATATTTTACTTTGCGTCTTATTTATAGTAAATATATGGATTTTATGAATAAACATAATTTAGTTCTTTTTTGATTAACTTTTTCCTATACGGGAGAAAGAGGAGGCCATGTGCGGTCGATCATCTCGCACACCCTCAAAACCCTTCTGTTTGGGGGACAATTTGAGAAATTAAAGGTTTTAGATTGGCTACAGGAAACTTTTCCATTTAGAGAAGATAACCAAGTGTTAGTCATACATAAAGTCATGTCAAAAGAGAATGTGGGTTTGATTAATTGCTTGATTATGTTTCAATGAGTTGTCTAGCACGGTGAAGCTTAATGTTTGTATTTAGACTGGGCTTGGGATATTATGTTTTAAGAAGGATTTCATTTTTCTCATTTGATCCTTATAAGCTGAGTTATCTAAAATATTGTGAGCATTTTCAAAATGTGAAAATCCTTGGTATGGCCTCATTGCTCTAACTATTTATCAATGTTGGCACTTAATAGTTCAAAAACAAGGCCGCATCACTATATCGTGATCGTATTGTAAAAGTTTTTGAGTTTACTGTGATCGAAATATATGCTGCATTGACCGCAAATCATTCGTATTGGCCTTGAATTCCATTTTGCGACCATTGTATTTATGTCTGCAGCTATTGTTAATTTAGAAATTAAATTTTAATGAAATTGAGCTTTATGATAGCTTGTATTTTTTAAAGTTTGACTTAGCTACTACTTTAATGTAGTACTTTGAACACAAACTATCAATAACTGATTGTGGTATTGATTTTCTTTAAGTTTTTGGGTTTTTTTTTTGGTTTAGCTTAATTTTTTCAATTGATTATATGGTTCTTTTGTTGATTTAGCTCATACTAAGTCTTGCAAAGTTCTTGTGTTCATTGGCTTTTGGCTGATTCAAAGGTTTCATTCATCCTTTCTTTAATTTGTTGTTGTGTTTCATGTTGTTTTAGCTCACTTGTTGCTGGTGCTTATACGCTTATGTTTTGATTTGATTATTCAATTAAATTAAAAAATAACAAGTTTTATTATTTATTTATTTCGAAATTTCCTCTTCATTGCAATGCTTTTGACGTTGCTGGCTATTACATAATAAGTAATGTATAAAATGAAAGTATAGCTCAAATAAGAGGGATACATAAGCATAAGAAAGGCATTTGCATGTAGAAAGGATTCTCCATTTTAAGATTAAAAGTCACAACATGTGATTGGGAACCAACAAGCTATATACTTACCTTTAGACATTAATGTCAACCTTCTCTTTGATAAAACTCCCTTTATTCTTATGATCCAATGTTAACTCTAAACTCTTGCAGGGTTTTTTTTCCTTCTCCCTTTAAACTCTTTAATCCTTCCTTGCTTCATTATCTTCTGTTCTTTGTCAGATTCTCAATCCATCCTAAATTTTGTAACGGTTTTTTAGGTTTAATTGGATTTATTGAAGTGACTCTTTGCTTCTGCTTTAAGAGTTCCACTTATAATGCTAGGTTTGATGTTAAATTTAATTTCATTGGATTTTTTGTGCTGATAAATATGCTTAATCAGCTTGATTTTCCTATTTGCTTTTGGGCTTTAATTGGTTTGTTGATTGATTTATTTTACTTGTTATTTTGATCTGCTCTTATCTTATTTTTTCATCCATTGTCACTTTTGGATGGAAAATATTCTTTGCTCATTCTTTCCATCTTTTTAGGTTTGTTATATGGAGTTTTGGTTTGATTTTTTCACTTTGTTGGCATTTTCGTACATGGTTCGATGTTAGGAGTCTTAATAAGATATTTTCTATATGAAATTCCTACAGTGTCCAGTGATTACAAGGTATACTATTCTATAATGAATCGTTCTTTATTATTAAAAGGTTTATTTGCTTCATCGTCTATATTATTATGTTGAAAATGAATAGTTTTTTTGGATTTTATTGCTCTAAACATAAAAGTGTGGACTTGGCTACCTAAAGAAATCTTAGTTTACATGGATTATTTTTTTCCATACATATTCGTATAGTGTGAGATCAGTGGGAGGTTTCCAAATAACTGATAAATGTTGCTTTTTTAATATAATGTTTGAAACTTAGATTTTGCAAGTTAAATTTTTGTTCATCAGTGGTGTAGAGGAAGTTATTGCATTAGAAGATACTCATTTTAGTGGTTTCATCATTGTTATGTAGTTGTTCTAAAGCTATGAGACTTTGCTCTTGCTCTTTGATTGTTAATCTTTTTTAGATAATTTGATTTGATATGAGGGTTTTATATAGATAGTACTTTGATGTTGTTTTTTTCTTTGATTTTTGTCTTTCTTTGGTTGGTGTTTTGTTAGTTTTTGCAGATTTATTGTATCAAGGTCTCCTTTTTTTTGTATGTACTATATTAATCTTGGGCTATTGGTGACTATTTTGGGATAATAAAGAATTATTATAATTGACTTGGATTTGCAAGTGTGAGCTTAGACAGAAGCAGAAGAAGCACTCTTGTTATAGCCATTACTAATCAAGCTATTTTATTTTATAAAAAAAATAACAAAAAAAAAAAAAAAAACAAAACCATCAAATAGTCACCACATGGTTATGGATAGAATTAGAGTAATTACTATTGAATATAGATGTTGAAAGATATTTGATTTTAGAGGTGGAAGAAGGCAATAGGAATTTCCCCGTTTTCATATGAATAAGAAGCATAGATGATTGCAAATGATTGATAGAGCAATTTTACTATGTTATATTAACATTTGAAACTAAAGAACTATAAATGATCAACACATGATTTTAAGTGAAATTTCTTTGGATTTGGACTTCTTTTTGTTTGTAAACCAGGTTTTGTGCAAATTCCTCCTCTCTCTTAATCGGTTTGTGTATGTGCCTAATTGTTTTCTCCTTTTATGTAAAGCACTCATTTGTTGATCTAATTTACATTGCAATTAACATATGACGCTGAATGTCTGAATCAAGGAGTATTGAATCACATGTTTAGTAATCTTAGTAGTGATTTAGGAGTTTAGTAACTGTTGCAGGGATTTAAGGTGCATAGTGATTTATGCATGATAGTCATCGCGTGCCTTAGTGAAGCAGGGGTAAATGGTTAGATGATCTTCTGTGTACCAACTTTCTGAAGTCCTGCTTCTGTAGTGGATATGTTGCAGGAGTCACTTCAGATATATACTAAATTTCCTGCTTGTTTTGGCTTAATAATATTGGCGACAAGAGCGATTGACTCTATTTGGAGTTATGATGCAAGGGGATTGTCACATGTTTTCTTGTGCTTAACCTTCAGTATATTGCTACGTAGAGTTGTTTGCTCAATTTTGAAAGCCACTGAAGTGAGATGATTTTCAAAAAATGGATTGCTTTCTAAGTGTTCTGCATGGAAGTTGTTTTAATCTTTCTCAGATTATGAGTATTTTGATCCTTAAATTTGAAGGCTATCAAGATCATAAAAGAGGATAGACTTCAATTGCTAGAGTATGTTATTGGGTGTTATGTTATTTTACAGTAAAATAATTGCTTATTTTTCTCTTTACTTCAGAACATTGTGCTGGTTGTTGTATGCCGTGATCAACATGGACTCCAACATGAAAATGTTCTTGTCACCGAGTTTACATAAATGGGCATATGTACTTATGTGAGACATAGTTTTGTACGACTAAGAAATCACGTTTTCCTCATATATTTTTGTGATATTTCTTTATGCAGATTTTGGATTGAATACGAAGCGAGGAAAATGCAAGCACAGTTAAAGGTTCTAGAAAGAGTTAGGATGACGATGGAAATGAGATATACAATTGTGTTATAGAAGTCGGGACTAAAAAAATTATTTTGTTGCTCGAGTACAAAAATATTTTGTATGATTAAACTTTTGTGTAATAACATGTTATAGAGACCATGTGTATTTGTAGTTAAATTAAGGCGTCTTGCTCTACTTTTGGTAGCAGTCATGCACAACCCAATTGAACAGTGCGATTTGCTTTTGGCAATCCACTCTGTCATTTGTATATCCGTTGTCAAAGCAATTATGCGAGTTAATCAGTCAACAATCATTCAGGTAAAGGGAATCAGATGTTTCTGCTGATTGGATAAATTAGCTAATAAAAAATAAATTTTGTAGAGGAGATTTAATTTCAAAAAAAAAATATAAAAAGCCGGGTTTTCAATTTAGTTCTGATTGTGATCATGAAGATGGATCAAAAGCCAACTTAATTCAATAAAGCCAAAATAATCAGAAAAAAAGGAAACATGAGAAGAAGATAAACCAAAACAAGAAAGCAACCTACTTTATAAACAAAAAAAAAAACAGATTCTTGACATTTCAAAAAAAAAAAAAAAATTACAAATCAACCTACTTTATAAACTAAAAAAAAAAAAATCAGATTCTTGACTTTTTTTAAAGAAAAAAAAACAAATACAACAAAAACACAATAAAAAAAGATAAATCCCTACAAATCAACCTAGTAGATTTAAGGCTTTAGGCAATTAAGACTATCCATTAATTTATTTTTCCCTTAAAGCCACTGAGGACTTCGTTTGGTATATTCATATATCTCATTTGTTTTTTATATTGTTTATACAAAAAAATTTAGTATATGATGTCCAAATGACTATGTAATCTACTTATAAATATAAAGCTTACATTATGGTTTTGTAGATAGAAAGGGCTTTGTTCAAGGTGTCAGCTTATGATCTGATAAATTGTTTACATGTATAGTTCCTCAATTAATGTTGTAGTGTCTGTTCTTCGTGTGTACCAGTTAATTATACTATCTCCTATTCACCATAGGTGTCTCATTTGCTTTTTGCACTATATCCAATACATTTATTCAATCCTTAATATCTTTAATTGTATATAATCAAAAATTATGAAAAGTTGATATAAATAATCTTTGCATCAAGACGAATCAATCAAAATTCCACTTAACTACGTTTTAACTTGTAGATTAATAATAAAATACAAATTAAGAGTAAGAGATAAATAGTGTTCAAAAAGTAAATGGGACACATGTGGTGAATAGAAGGGAGCATCATTTTTCTTCATAAATCTACTACTAAAGATAGTACATCCATAAACAATACTACCTCTCTTTATATTTATGTGCAACTTTTAGCCCAAGCACGGTTGCCAATGCAAAACTTTGTAGGGAGAAATTAGAGGAAGTAGGTATAGGTAATTAAGGGAAAGAAGGAGAGAGAAAATAATGGAAGTAGGGATAGGTAAGTAAGAGAAAGAAGGAGAGAGGAAGTAGGGATAGGTAATTAAGGGAAAAAAAAGAGAGAGAAAATGATGTGATAGGTAATTAAAAGAGAGAGAAAATGATGGGATAAGTATTTAGATAGGTTATTTTTTTACTAAAAAAGGAAAGAAAAAAATGAGTTGCACATAATTTTTAGCAGACAAAAATGGCAAAAGTTGCACATAAATATAAACGGAGGTAGTATTATAGTTTGGACAAAGAACTCTTATTTCAGTTGAAATCAGTTAAATGTTTCCTTTGTTTAATAAAAAGAAGCATATATGTGAAACTCTGAGATTAACTTACAAATATATGGAAAACCACTTGAATTGCAATTGAAATTGATACTGTAATGTTTGTCAATTCGCAATGCAATATATATGTTGATTATTGATCCTACCGACCCTTTTTATGGTCTATATTAGTTCTTTTTTTAGGCAATGCAAAACATGCTATTAAACTGTTCAATTAAGCTCTAATTAGTTTGTTCCAGAATGCTTTAAAAGCTATCATATATTAGGAAAGGCGGATATTATCATGCTAATGTTCTGTCTTTTTCATCTCCCTCATTTATTTATTGCAAGTATCATCTTAATATTTTCAAAATTTGACGTTGTTATTGTACTAATATTTGCATTGCATCTCTAATAGCAAGCTTGGGTTGCCCAATCATCATGTGAGTGTGACAGTGTCCTCCTTGCTAATACAGTTGCTGAAGGTGCCAGCATCATGGCCACCAACTGTATGTTTAAGCAACACAACCATCAGTTGCAAGTACATCTCGACATAACTTACCGGATGAAGTTTATACTCTTGAAGTTTCCTTTTAAAGAAATTGGGAAGAATAAATAAGACATATGGAAATTCCTACATAATATTTGCACAAATTCTTATGAGAAACGGTCTCTATCAGAAACCATTACTAATTGACCCGGCCTATTATACATTTTTTAAAATATTGCAAGTAAGCATTAAAAATAATATAAGTAGATTTCTAAGATATTATAAGTAATAAGCATTAAAAATATGGTAAATAGGACATTAAAAATACATTAACTAGTACATTAGCTTTAATGGGTTGGATCTGAGATAGACGATCTCTCAAGCTGTAATATTTGTGGTCATAATTAGCCAAGGATCTTATAGAACCATCCATTGTCACCATCTCAGCTTGCAACATTGTATAACCTCAAATTAAAGAACCTTCTCTCCCTTTTTCATAGTCTTCACAGTGTCGACAATGCAGGACATACCTATTCAAGAAAATAAGAATCATCAACATCCTTGTGGCGAGACTTAACTTACAAGACACAACACAAATTCGTAAGACACACCTTGACTAACAGTGAACTCCACACCATCGGATTTTGCAACCAATAATCCATCTTTCAGGTGAGCTTCATGTCTCACTACAAACATAGTCAGGTAGTTGAATCAGTTTCTGGTGCTAGTTTTCAAGTCTTCAGGATATAATGTTGTACTGGTATATACTAGGGAACATTTTAGTGTTGTAACACGACATATAAATCATTGGGTCACATCAGTAAAATGATACAAAAAGTAAGAAGTGTTATGAACAAGGTGGTGTTTGATAAACTTGCTATGCAAATTGTAGAAGAATATGAACAATTGAACATTATCACAACATTATTGAGAAAATGCCTTAGTCACTACATGAGAATATCTTTTCCTGATAAGGGACATATATGCTTCATCAACATACTCCACAGTCCACATAACTAATCATATATTAAAATCAATGAATATTTTTTTTTATCTTATATAAAGATAAATGGTAAGGTAACTTTTTAAAAATATTATATGTGTAGAAATAAAGAGACACTTAAATACTGAAATGAAAAACATATACAATTATTTAGAAACTTAAGTTTATGCTAAGTTTCAAAAGTAGTGTGCCAGCAACATGGTAAAGTAAGGTAATTGAATGAACAACAAATCAAAAACAACTGATATTGGACGAGATGGCTTCATAATGAGACCGTCAATTTGATAAATGCCCAAAAATTAAAATGTTGTTACACGCGCAAATTTGGCCGGCCCAAATTGACGGTCTCATTATGAGACTAAATCTTCCAATAAGTACAACAAAACAAGAATACTCCTATCATTCTAACAAAGATTATTTGAATGATCATTTGCTAGTATATCATAATGAATGAATTAAAACGAAACATAAACACTCATGCAGAAAACACAATTTCATAATTTTCAAACAAAAATTACCTAACAATATCTGGAACCTACTACCATCAGCAACCGATGAATCTCCACATTATTCTCGGATACTCCGTCAGCTCACATGTGGGTTACCCCTCGAAGAATTCTCACTACCTCCAGAAAACATAAATAGTTCCAAGAGTTTTCTTATACTTGCTTTAACTGAACTTAGCCCTAAAACTCTACAATGAGCAGATTCTATCTCACGCAAGAACCCGTACCCTAAAAAAAACAGATTGAAAAACAGAAATATATTCATTCAAACCCAAGCCTTAAAAAAACAGATACAAAGACATTTTAAAAAAACCCTAAATTTAAACTCTAAAATACAAATACAAATATATTCAAATTGAAACCCTAAAAAACATATACAAATACATTCAAAACAAAAACCCTAAAAGTACAGTTACAGGTAACTGTTAGAAGTTTTGGGCGCATGCGAAATTTGTAGTTGGACCCAAATAAATATCGTATTACATTTATTGAATACAAATATTTGATTACATCACAATTTGTACAAGAATATTTTTGGTGGGACACTTGTTCCGCACCTATACACTCTCCACTTCTATACACTCTCCACTTGTGTTTTTATGTGAGCTCATGTCTCACACTTCTCTCACACCTCTCATCATAAAGTGTAAGGTGTGAGGTGTTCCTAGCATTCTATTTATAGTGCTTAAGCTCTTAAAATATCTTAGATATTTTATTTTTTTAATAACATATTCTAGGAACTTCTATCACATTATCTTAGATTTTTTTTCATTTTTTAATTCTTTAGTTTAGATATCTATCTAGATGTTTCCTAGATAGAATACAAATTGTACACAATACTAAATATGTAACTAGATTTTTCTAGATTACTTTTACGATAACTCACCTCAAATAATCTAAAATTCAAACCCAAAATTTAAGTCGAGAAATACCTTGATTAAGACTGCAGAAAAGTTGAAGTTTTTCCATGGTATAAGGATGCATCGCAACAACAGAGTTATCATCATTAACAACCTCATCTACAACTAAACAATTAATTTGGGGCTTTCTTATGCTCGAGAATCGCAGTGCTGTAGTCATTCTGCATTCCCTTTTTGTACCCACCAAAACCCTAAACAAAAAGTGAAAATCAATGAAACCAGATACAATTAAGATCTGTTAAGATATGAGACTTGCGAGTCAAAAGATTCAGGATTGTAAGCCATGTTGATTGGATGAATTTGTTTTCGTTGCGAGGCAAAAAATTACTCGAAATTCATGAAAGAGAGAAATGGTAAATGAGGAGATAGGAAAGGAGGAGGGAGATGTAAAAAGCAGTGAACAGTGTATTCACTATTCATCAACCAAAATGTGAATAGTATTGTTGCCTTGCACATATATTATACTCCATCCATCCGGACCAGTTTACTAGTCCCATTTGGTTTTGGCACTATTTATTCATCACTTTTAATTTGTATTTTACTCTTAATCTATAAGTTAAAATATAGTCATGTGGGATCTTGTTTGATTCGTCTCAATACAAGGATTATTAATATCAATTTTTTATAATTTTTGATTAAGAATAATTAGAGATATTAAGGGTTAAAATGTTGCCTCGGCATGTGTGAAAAGTCAAATGGGACTAGTAAACTGGACCGGAGGGAGTATGTAATAGAAGATATGAAACACTCGTTATATAATAATAGTTGTACCCCCTCCAATTCACAACTATTGTGTCATTTTTTTATTGGATAAGTTCATCTTAAATGTCTTATTTTTAATTTTAGTCATTATTTTTTACCTAAATACCTATGTTTACACACATAATGACCAAAATACCCCTAATTTTACTACTTACAATACCCAACTACCACATTTACAATTAATTCAATCATCTAAATTACTTAATTACTATCTTTTTGGTGGATTTCATCTCACTCTTAATATCCGTGCCCAACCAAATGGGACAATAGATATAAGTTGGAGGGTGTATTATATAAATGAAAAGGTTGATTCAATGAAAAAAATAGAAAACATTGATAACAAATAAAATAATCAAGCAGGTAAAGCAATGAGTGCAAATTGTGTGTAGAATCCAAAAAGGTAAAGGGATACCATAATTTGTACCTTCTGTAGCAATGAGCTTTTCGACTCTTGAAACAATATGTTTCCCGTAAGAATATCTCTTCAACACATTAGAAGAAGCAAGACATCGTGACACGATTTGCTTCATTTGCTCATCATTACAAACTTCTAACGCCTTCTGTACAACATAATTTGCGAATGGGTCCGTCATCATCACCTACAATAGCAGGGAAAGACAATAATAAGAAAACTTATAGAAATACTTCCTCCGGATTTTATTAGTTGCTACAGTTCCTGTAGCAACTACTATTCACTAATTGATCTTATTTGATATATAGTTCTCTATGTATAATGTAAAACATAATCAAGTGGGATCTTGTTTGATTCATCTTAATGTGTATTTTCTTAATATTAACTTTTTAAAATTTTTTATCATATGAAATTAGAGATATTAAAGATTAAAATCATGCATTGGATAGCGTGAAAAACAGAAATGTAGCAACTATTAAAACCAGGGGAAGGTACAACATAATTTGTGAACTGGTCCTTCATCAACACATTAGTCTAATTACACTCTTATACACTTTGTTTGGATTGAAGGTATCGGAAGAAAAGAAAAGGAACAAATGTGGAGGGATACAATTTCCTCTTTTCGCTAATATTTTGGAGGGAATGCAATTTGAAGCAATTAATTCCGTTGAATTTATTGATGACCAAATCTCTTTAAAAGTGAAACGATCGAAAAAAATATGATTTTTTCTTCCTCTTTCTTCCTTTCCCTCTTAAACAAGGTAGGCTTTTTTTTTTTATCATTATCAGTACATTTCCTTCCTTTCCATTCTCGTTGTATCCTTTCTTTTTAGTTAACATGCCATCCTATCGAGAGATTAAATATCCGACCCAAAATTGACCAAATTCCAACCAAAAATTAACTGATCAACACATAACCAAAAATTTTAAACCCCAAAAAATGAGAAAAAAGTAGGTTAAACATCACAATAACTCAAACGATCAAACCTAACTATTTGACTGGTTTTCCTAAATTTTTAAAAATTAATTATCATGTTAACTTTTTTAGTTTAGACTGAATACAATTCCTTATTAGATTTAAATAAAATTTCTACCAAATCATAATGCCTACACTATATTTTCCTTTGAAATCTATTTACTTATAAATTACATTATATATTTGTATCCCCACAATAAAAATAAAGATTTAAGAAACAAATTGAATGATATAATAAAATTAACAAACCTGAAGAGGATCATATGTGGTGTAGGCAAGCATCTCATTGACCACAATTTCCCGTTCCTCTGCATTGCCATAACAAAGACATTTCTCAACCACATTGGATGCATACTTTTGCTGACTCAATTTAACTATTTTTCCAGTCAATTCCTTGATAACTGCTGACCGTTCATGTGGCTTCCCATTTTCTATTACATGCTGCTCAAAACAGGTACGTTACATGATGTTCACCATATTACACTACAAAAGAATATTAAAATAACAACAACCATTTTCATCGCCATTTGATAGCTAATAGGTCAAAAAGTGGGCCGATCGATAGGTTGGCGACTGGCCACTTAGTGGACGCCATTTCACTAGTCGCTAAAATAAAAATGGACGCCATTTGATTGCCATTCACTTTCAATATCATCCCATAAACTAATTTTCTTTGTTCATCTTATCTACACATCTCTTCCATTTACTTTAGAATTGAGACCTTATAACTTCAGGACCATATCTTTGTAAGACATAAATTTGATTTTAAACTAATCAATTTTTCTGAATTATATCTAAGTAAAACCTGGGCTTTAAAAATCAACCCTAGGCGTGAGACGCACCAAAGCAGCTAGAAAAAGACTTCAGAAACTCAAGACGCAACGCAGTAAAAGAGGCAAGGGAGTCACCTCTGGATATTACCATCTACTTTTTTGTTTTTTATTTTTTTTTATTTATTTTTTTTTGGTTTTTTATTTTTAGAGTTCTAGGAACTAAAATACTTACATGTTAGAGTTTATGAAATTGAAACCAGTAACAATTAAATACTCCAAATACAAATAAGATAACGTACCTGAACCACATAATTTCCATATTGATCTTGTGCCAACATGCTAACTGAATCTAGAATCTCTTCCATAAATTTGCATTGCGTCCGTGGATTTTTACAATGCCCAAGAACCCTCTATCATGATAAAAAAAATACATATATATTTAATATAGAAGTTATTAAAAACACTAAATCTAACATGTATAATAAGTATAGCAGCCAACACACTATATTAACCTGAATCACTCGACACCCATATATTTGAGTTGAAAGAAAGGCAACTTCATCAAAAAAAGATTCAATTATAAACTGAATATGCTTTTCTGGAATACATTGGATACACTTCTGGATAACGTGGTTCCCATTTTGATCATGCACACATTCTATTATATAACCATCAAGCTCCTGAATCATCATAATCTTTTGATCCATATCAGCTACTTCAATAGCCTGTCCACCCAAAACATTGGAAAACAATTAATTATTTGTTGAAAATTCTGCACAGGGAGTGGAACAAGAAAAATAGTAACTTTGGAAAGCAACGGCTTCTCGAACTTCGTATTTGAGTGAATTAGGGTTTACAAATTACAATTTTGTTTCTTTTTTAAACATCCATTCTTAAGATAATCACCCAACCCAAAGAAAAGAGGTAAAACACATGGAGGTGCACCAAGGCATATGCCACTTGTAGTGGGCTTTGCATCACCTAGTTGCACGTTTTTTCATAATTCATCGATCTTACTTGTAGTCGACTTTGCATCAAAATTTATAAAAAAGATGAAAAAAAAATTTAACAAAAGAGTAAACTCTTTGTTAACCGTGTGGTGTAAAAAAGTGAAAAAAAAGTGAAAAAAAAGTAAAACTCATATTATTGTTCTAGTATAAAAATTCGTGCAATGCACGGTTATTAGTATTAAAACGTAGAAATATTATGATTTTAAACATTAATATAATTATTTATTATATCTATTAAGTTGGAAGCCCATATATTGGGGTGCTGCTATTTATTTTTCTCCTTATTTAGTTGAATAAAATTTTATTGTTCTATTTCAATCAATTATTCAATATAGTAGAAATATGATAAAGTATAATGTCATGTTTTGAAATAAAATGAACTTTATCTTATTTAGTGCAATAATAAGTATAACAATCAATCAATTTAATTATTTGATATGGCAAATCTTTGTAAGAATGCTATGTGGAACTTTCCAAGCTTTTTAGTAATTTTATGATTAATCAACATAGTAGAAATATGATAAAGTATAATGCCATATTATAAAATAAAACGAACTTTACCTTATTTAGTGCAATAATAAATATAACAATCAATCAATTTAATTATTTGATATGTCAAATCTTTGTAAGGATGTCATGTGAAACTTTCCAAGCTTTTTAGTAATTGTATGATTTGTAGACGTGCCGTGTAAAGAGTGAAAGTACTTCGAATATGTGCTATGTAGAAAGAGTGAAAGTACTTTAAATAGTTTTATATTATACTCCCTTCTATTCACCATAGGAGTCCCATTTGACTTTTCACGGATTTTATGGAGAGTCAAATGGGACCACATGTGTAAGAGAAAAATGTAGAGTTTTTGAATTTTTAAAGGTGTAAACTGGGGTTAGTAGGTATAAAGGTGTAAAAAAGTTAAGTTTAGTAGGGATAAATTAGTAAAGTTAACATACCCAAAATAGAAATGAGACATTTAGGGTGACTTGACCCAATAAGAAAATGGGACACTTAAGGTGAATAGGAGGGACTATTAGAATTGTAGTTGGCACATGTAATACTCCCCTCAGATTTATTATTATTGTTCCATTATTATTGTACGTATTTGATTGTAAATATTTGAAATTGTGTTTAATCAAAAATAATAATATTTTCATTTTAATAAAATTTACATTAAAACGAATCATATATAAAACAAATAAAATGCATGAAACATCTACCTAAAAATCTGACCTAACAACCTAAGCGAACAAAAAACATATATGCCAAATAACGAATCGCGAATCTAAATCCGTCAACAAACCAAATCGAATCACTAATTGTGTGACATTGGAGGGGACATAATAAGGAAAGACGAATATAAAGATGTTAGCAGAAAGTCAAGTATACCTTCTGGATAACACGACAACCATATACTGTCTTGCTAAGGATCAACACATGACCATAAAGCATGCTAGCAAGTTGTCTTCTTTGAGTACGCATTCCATGCTCCAAAATCTGATCAAAGTAACAACAAATTATATATATTGATACAGCTAAATAGTGCTTACGTATATGAAGTGTCGTCCCTGGTAATTTATGGGTCAGAAAAGACTCTATGATGGAGGGTTGATTCTAAACTTAAACAGATGTTTGGAAAAATAACAGAGATGAACCCTATATATTATAATTACCATTAAAATTGTAGACGTATTATATATTTTTTAAATGATAAAAGAACTACTCATAAATTGCAAATTTTTTAATGTGTACTTAAATACTTTTATTAACTAGCATTTTCTAATTTTAGGGCCCTTTCTGACTTTGGGCCCTAGGCAAATGACTACATTGTCTATCATGGACAGTTCTAGGAGTGTGGGAGGCGGCAACCGCACATGGCCTCATATAAAAAAATTATATTATAATAACATAGTACTTCATTAAGGTATAGTAAATGGTTGAAGTTTTACATGATATTTCAAGGGTCATAGATTCAAATCCTATTAATTATATTATTTTCTCTCTTCTTTAACACTTTTCAAAACAACAACATCAATTATCACCAACTTAATTTATAAAAATAATCAACATTTATTTCTAAATTTTTTAATCCTTTAAACTTTTAATCTTTTATTATAGAGAAGGACTTGTGTGGACCTGGTCCACACTAATATTAGTGTGGACCATGTTTCACACCTCACTTTACTTCTCTCTACTCGAGGAGGACTTGTGTGAACCTGGTCCACACTAATATTAGTGTGGACCATGTTTCACACCCCACTTTACTTCTCTCTACTCCACTTCATTTCACTTCACTCTACACTTCTACTCTATTTCATTCCACTCTTATATACTTTCACACTTCGTCTATTTCACTCTTATACTTAAAAAAAATTTAAAAAAATAAAGAAAAAAATCAAAAGTTAAAATAAAAATGTAAAATTTATAAAATAAATTAGTAAAAATAAATAAAAAACAAAAAAAAAAGTTAATTATTTAAAAAATAAAAAAATTTAAATTAAAAAATTTAAAATTTATAAAAAATTAAGAAATAAAAAAAATCAAATTTTTAAAATTAATGTGAAAATTAAAAATTTTAGAAATTAAAAAATTTAAATAAAATCTTTCAAAAAATTTTTTTTACAAAAATTTGATTCAAATAAAAAATTAAAAAAAATTGAATTAAATTATTTTTTCTTTTTTTAAAAAAATTGGAAGTAGAATAAGGGAGTGAGAGATTGGAAGTAGAGTAGGGAGTAGGAGTGAAAACTTGGTCCACCCAAAGATTAGTGTGGACCAGGTCTACCGTAGACTTTGTGTTTATTATAAGCCAATAAGTCATCAATTTATTGCTCTTTTTCTCTTCTTTTTAATATTGACAACTTATTTTAACTTATTTTATAAAATTAATCTGAATAAAACAAAATTAGGTTGAGTTTTTATTTTAGTCTAAAAATTTATTTCTTTTAAATATAAAAGGCCCCATTTTTATAAAATTTATGAAAATTAAACAGGCCCTGAAATCTTTTACTCCGCTTGCCTATGATCGGAAACGAGCCTACATTGTAGACATTAATAATCATATTACAAGTTTCATAAAACAAATATGGGATTAAAAAAGCTGTCATTACCTTCTGAATCACATAATTCCCATACAAATCATTCAATAGCTCATAAGCATGTGGCACAATTTCTTTAAATACCATAATCTTCTCTTTGATTGAAGCAGTTTCAAGTTTTTCCTGGATGAAACGACTCCCTTCTTTATCACAACTGTTAGCATAACACAATTGTTTATAAATCTGATTCAGGGACTATAAATCATAGAAAGATATATGTGATAGAATTTAGAATATGGGCCTCGGCAACCCAAACAAGGAGGAGAACAAGTAGTCCACTCATAAACCCAAAAAAGGTTCACTATTAAAACCAATTGGTGATAGTAGGAGTTACTCCTTGAGTTTATAAAGTGATGCATACTCTTCTCTTTCTCCAATGTGGGACAATTCACATGTGAACAGGGCCGTCCTGTTCATTTTTGAGCCCCTGAGGAAAAGATAAAATGGACCTCTGAAAAATTAAGGCATAATGAGTAAGATAATACACTTTTTATTTTTTAGGGCATACTTGGATTGTGTATAAATATTTAAGGGGGAAAATAATGTCAAACTAATGAAATGAAAGCAAATGGAGATGCATTTGAAGTGGTTGAGATAGTTGTGCAGAAGGTAAAATAAGCATGAAATAAAAATAATGAAGGAAAAAGAAAATAGATTCCCCTATTATGGAAGTAATAAATTCCCCCAACCTCCCCTAGGATTAATATTTACCCCATAAAATTGAGAGCTTTCTTCATTCATTACTTTGCAACCATTTCTCCATCTCTACAACAATCAAATTTCATTAATTACTCATTTATCAATTTTGTTTTCTTTCTTTGACTTTATTTCCCCCTTTAAATATTTACACCCAATCCAAGCATGCCCTTATTGTTAATATTTAAACAACCTTATATAGAAAGCACTAAGAACTCATATTACTTAGCAAAGAATGTAAGCGCGCTTTGCCCTTACCAATTGACGACCCTGCGTGTGGGTAACACATGGACACTTCAACATAATGGTCACATACCTTAAATCAAAAATAGAGCCAACTTTATCTGAAAGTTCAAAGATCTTTAAGTACTCCTCCGATGAAGATGTTCCAAAATTTTTCAATGAATAACCTGAATCAAGATGGTTGTGCCTTCTTAGATATTTTAGTCTAGCATATTCCTTGTCATAGCCAAGCCCATATACATGACAACAATGGTAACAATGACATAGGTCGTTACTCGAAAAAACATTATTTTGTGATTGTTTTGGGGTGCTTCTTGGCAATGATTTAGTATCCAATATAAAATCATCAGTGTTTTCATTAGAAGAGCTCTGGCTCGCAATATTAAAGGGATGTCTTGGGGGAGGAGCAGAACGATCGTCTAAGTCACCCTGTCATGATAAAATTAACAAAAGCGTGAGATGATAACCGAAATTTCTATTTTAAAAAACATAAGAAACGAAGGGAAATTATCAAGGGTAAAAGAGATGTATTGTTGTGTTGTTATTACAAGGGAAAAATGGTAAAAAAAAAAAAAAAAAAAAAACACTATTGTGTTGTTGTTATAAGGTTAATTTGGTAAAAAAGAATGACAAAAAATAAATGTCTCTAAATCAATGCATAGGAGAGTATGAGTTTTTAGTGCTTTTTTTATAATGTAGTTTAAACGTCAACAATAAAACCAAAAAGTATATTGTGCAAATTAATGAGACCGGACCGGCGGTCCATACCGAAATCGGTTGATCATATCGATTACATCCGGTCCGGTCTCCAAGTCTTACTTATTTATCATTTCGGGTTTTCGGTCCGGTCTAAACTCGAAAAAATTCGGGTTAGACCGGATGAGATCGAATGTACATAAAAGTGATTATAAAAGGGATTAATATCTACAATTATTATGTATATACTTATTTAAAGGGCTTTAAATATTTTATTTCCAACACAAAATAATTTTTTATTCAAATATTTTAATTTTCTAATATTTTTTTTGCTAAATTATTTTAAAATCTTC
Source organism: Amaranthus palmeri (assembly GCA_019776075.1). NCBI lineage: Eukaryota > Viridiplantae > Streptophyta > Magnoliopsida > Caryophyllales > Amaranthaceae > Amaranthus > Amaranthus palmeri. The sequence goes on from JAAKBH010000116.1 coordinate 251,160, forward strand.
CATTTTTTAATTTATTTTTTTGATATCAAAAATTATTTCGGTTTAACCGGTCTAAACCCAGACCGGACTGGAAGGAATCCGGATTAGACTAGAATCGGACCGGATGGAACCGATCCGATCTGCGGTCTTAACATATTCGAAATTCCGATCTGGGTTTGGATCGGTGATTACTCCTAGCGTTAGGTTTCAAAAATAAACGAGACGAAAAAAGACAACTATGATGATCAGAATGTACATAAAATCAAGCAACCTTCAAAGTACACACCCAAAATACACGAGAAAGTTGAAAATTAACCTAATCATGAAAAGTCCTTTTTAAGTTTTAACTAGGCAACAACTATGAGAAATTCAACAAATATAGATAAGAATTTAAAAATTACAAGGTTTGACTAGTCATTCTCAAATTTTCAACTTTAACTAATTTAATAAAACCAATTGTAAAATTTTATTCAAATCCAAATTTTAAAATTTTTGAGTTGTTAAACAATAAATTTGAGTCAATTCCAAATTTTTAAATGAAATCATCATTGCAAACACAACAAAACAACAACATTAAAAGACCTGAAGAGTTCCAGCAATCTGGTTCCGGAAATCAGCAATACTAAAACCATGCAGCCCATTTAATCCATTGTTATCCCAATAATTTGAGACCTGGACCTTCTTTGGCTCAGCCTCACACACTCTACTATTATCCCCAATTCTTAAAATACGATTTAAGGTAGAGTCCGAACGAAAATATGACCAATTACCAGTATCAGACTTAAGCTCTTGCTCAGACATTGCATCATGCTGATTATTGTCGAAAGTCGGAGGGTCGTCTGAGGCTGAGCCAATTCTATAATTAAGGGACACCATTTCTATTTCATTCCTGAATGAATCCTCATTAGTCCCATAACTTACCGCCCAAAATACCATTTTTGCAGTTATCTTAACAATAACGAACACCCTCAAATTACACCAAATCCAAATACCTCAAATCAAATTACTATAATCAATCAAGATTCAAAAACACCAATTATGTTTTTTTTCTCTTTTTTTTAAGACAACGAATTGAGTTTTTATATTCAGATTTCAGAAGTAATTAAAATTATTATAATGAAAGGCAATAGAGAAAAATTTCAGGGTTTAATGGTGGGATGATGAGAAGAATAAAACCCCACTTCACATGTTTAACTTATACCCCATTTCAGTAAAAAGAAATAGAAATAATCTCCCCAATTTTAGTAAAGGTAGGCAATAGTTGAATTATTCATTGGTAAAAATTACTTCCCGCGGCTATTTTAATGGTTTCTTAGTTTCATTAAAAACCCCTGTTTAGGGTTTAGCGCTTTTGTATTGTATATGTTTGTCCGAAAAAAAAGGTTTTCTCCACATTAATTTGGAGTGCTTCTAGAATATAATTATTTTTATTTATAATTTTTAATAATAATAATAATAATAATAATAATAATAATATTAATAATAATAATTTTTTTGAAATTATTTATGTTATTTGCTCCTACAAAAGTTATATTGATTAGTTTAATATTTTTACTAGACATTGAATTGGGATGGATCACGATTTATCAATAGAGAAAATGTGAAAATAGTATTTATCTGTATACTTTTTATTGATTTGATATAATTTTTCAGGTCTAAAAGTCTAATATATATGGTTGTTTTTTGCAGGTATCTTTAATTGGCAGTCTCATTATAAGACGGTGATGGTTGATTGGATACATACTTTAACAACATGGTGTTGAGAACTTCTTAGAGCTTTTTAGTAATTCTTTGTTAATTAATGCATTTTTTCTTTCAATAGAAAACTACTTAGGGAGATACAGTATATATCTATTATTATACTTCTACTATGTATTTACCCGTGCCAAATGCACGGATCACCTAAAAATAATGTAAGTAATAAATAATTTGGTTTATAACATATATTTAAGATAGAGTATTTGCTTGATTTCTTCACTTGGTTACTTCTCAAACTTTTATAACGTGTATTTCCTCATTGGAAGAGTAAATGTGCATTATGATGTGATTTTAAAATCTAACAAAGAGAGTGTTTGGTAAAAGAGAGAATTGAGCATTAGTTGGTTGAGGGAATTAGTTGATTTAATTGGTAAAATAAGCTAAAAAAAATGTATTTGATAAATTAACAAGTTTATACACCTTATGAGAATGTTGATCACGACTTCACAATTATTAGGGTCCCTAAGTATTCCATTGTCAATTTAAGAACCTAATAAGAAAATTCTCTAATTTTTGTAGTATAACTTACGCCGTTTAAATCTCTAGCTCAAATCGTTGAACATATATGCCAGCTAAAATTGAAAAGTTTTCATTCTAATTTTCATTCTAGCTCGCATAATAGAACTATATTACATTTAAAATTAGAGTAAGAATTTTAAATTATTAATAGGGTTCTAAAACGTTGAAAAAAACTAAGAGTAATATGTCCCTAAAACATAATACTAAAACATAACTTAAAATATATTGAAAGTTATTCTAAAATACATTGCAGTTATTTTTTCTTAAAAACTTAAAATATATTAAAAATTATTTTAAAAAACATTGTAGCTATTTTTTCTTAATTAACTTGTATTATTTTTTACAATCATGATATGACTAAATTGTGATACTAAATTATTCAGGTATTAACATTTTTTAAATATGTTCTTTTCAAAGAAATAAGACACATGATTTGGACAAAGAATTAATGCTGTAGGCTAATTAAATAATGTAAAATAAAAATAGATTGAAAATAGACTTGTCTTTAAACCCAGACTAATCCGACCCGAACTATTTCAGAGATGAAATACGTAAACTATAAATTAATTGAGATGTCAATAGATAAAGTCTCTTTGAAATTACAACAGAGTCCAAAGCTTTAAAATGAGACAATCGAAAAGTTTAAATTTTTTAATTTCAATCAAAAGTTCAAATTTTAAGAATCAAATCGACTAAGGTTGGGATATTTAAAGTAATTTTCCATACAAATATAACATGTATAAAAATTAATCACAAAAATGTAACATGTATAAAACCTAATACCAAATTATTCAAATACAAAGGTATTTACATTCATTAAAAATGTTCTTTTCAAAGAAATAATGTAAAATAGAAAATAGATTGTAAATAATTAAATAATGTAAAATAAAAAATAGATTGAAAATAAACTTGTCTTTAAAATGTACTGCTAAATTATTCAAATACAAAGGTATTTACATTTATTAAAAATGTTCTTTTCAAAGAAATAAGACATATGATTTACTTACATGAATTAATGTTGTAGGCTAATATTTAATAGTATTTATAGATATATCAAAATTGTTAATACCTAAACAATGTAAAATAAAAAATAGCTTGAAAATAAACTTGTATACCCAGCCTAATTCAACCCGAATCATTTCAGAGATGATATACGTAAAGTATAAATTAATTGAGATGTCAATAGATGAACTCTCCTTGAAAAAGTCAATATTTTGAAAGTTAATATATATAAAAAATTATAAATGCAATAGAAAAAATCATAATTATGAATTACAGCCTCAAAGTTTTCTCGTTTTATGAATTACAGCCGCAAAGTTTTTTTTTTTATGAATTACAGCCTCAAACTTTTGATTTTTCCTCAATCACGGCCAAGTGACCGGTTGACACCGTTGACCAGCTTATTTTACCTTTGACTTTCCATTTTTCAGATTTTTCCTCTTTTTTTTTGAGTTTTTTTTTCTTTTTTCTTTTTTTAATTTTATTCTTTCATCCTCCTCACATCTTCATCCTCTCCCTCATTCTTCTCCATCATCTTCATCATCTTCATCTTCTTCATCCTCCAATAATTTTCAAAATCACCATTAATCTTCAAAGACCCAATTTCTCTCTAAAGTCCAAACCCTAGATTTATTTCTCCTTTTCAAGAACCCTAATCAAATCATCCCTTCCAATTTAAACCCTTTAAATTAAAAAACCCCTAATTTAATTGAACTAGTTCCAAGCCCTTCAAATTAAAAAAATCCTAATTAGGGTTTTTTAATCAAGAACCCTTCAAATTAAAAAACCCATGATTTAATTGAACTAGTTCTAAGGCCACTAACCCAATCAATCAAATCATCTTCATCCTCAATTAGTAAGAGGATTGATGCGAAAATGGTGTTACATGCATTAGTAAGAGGATTGGTGCGAAAATGGAGGAAATTTTGAGATTTGGAGATGAACTATATACTACTCCATGAGCTATGAATATGGTGTGAAAATGAGTTTAATTGAATACTCTTTGAATCTCACTAATTTTGGTCAAAATCAACCTTGTTGCCTCAAAAACTAAAGCACCCAATTGAAGAAGAAAGTGAGGATCTTGTTTGGGTTTGAAGTCCCAGGAAAAATTCCTGTTTTTATATATATTTTTTTTAATCTTCAAAGTTAATGGGTATTTTTCTGGGTTTGGGTTTGAAGAGAAAGTTTGATTGATGATTAGGTTTGTTTTAATCTTCAAAGTTACTATAACTTTTAATCTTCAAAATTACTGGGCATTTGCATAAATCCAGAAAAATGAAACCCACTAATTTTGGATTTCCACTTTAACTTTTAATCTTCAAAGTTAATGAGTATTTTTCTGGATTTCATTAAAAGAGGTTTACATGAATTGAACCTAGATTATACTCTTAATTGATTTTGGGTTGATTTCAAATTGGGTTGAAGGAGATTGTTCAAAATTTTGAAAATTGAGGACCTTCAAAAAATATACCCAGAAATTTTATTTGAAATGGGATGAAGATGATGATGAAGAAGGAAGAACATGATGAAGAAGGAAGAAGATGATGAAGATGATGAAGAGGATGGAGGAATTAAATTTGGGTTCTTCTAAAGGGAAAGAATTCTAGGATTTGGACTTTGGAAAGAAATTGAGTCTTTGAAGATTAATGGTGATTTTGAAAATTAATGGAGGATGAAGAGGATGAAGATGATGGAGAAGAAGGAGGGAGAAGATGAAGATGTGAGGAGAATGAAGGAATAAAATTAAAAAAAGAAAAAAGAAAAAAAGAAAATTCAAAAAAAAAAGGAAAAATCAGGAAAAAAGAAAGTCAAAGGTCATATAAGCTGGTCAACGGTGTCAACCGGTCACTTGGCCGTGATTGAGGAAAAATCAAAAGTTTGAGGCTGTAATTCATAAAAAAAAAACTTTGCGGCTGTAATTCATAAAACGAGAAAACTTTGAGGCTGTAATTCATAAAAAACCCTTTTTTTTTTTAACATTTTTTAAATATTTTTTTCGTCATTTATTTTATTTAATTTTTTTTAAATAATACTTGCTATAGCAAGTCATCCAATCACCGAGGTTACTCTAAAAAATATCTTAGTATTTTACTGATTAGAAAAGTCTATAAAAATTTCAATTAAAAGTTAACAAAGTATGCTTGATAGAGTATTTATTTGGAAAGTTTTCTTTGGAGGGAAAAACTCTCTTGTATAGTTGACACGTGTCAGATTCTCTTATTGTATTAATAGATTGTATGATAGAAAATAAATTGTAAATAATTAAATAATGTAAAATAAAAAATAGATTGAAAATAAACTTGTTTTAAAAACGTAATGCTAAATTATTCAAATACAAAGGTATTTACATTCATTAAAAATGTTCTTTTCAAAGAAATAAGACACATAATTTGGACAAAAAATTAATGCTGTAGGCTAATATTTGATAGTATTTATAGATATATCAAAATTGTTAATACCTAAACAATGTAAAATAAAAAATAGATTGAAAATAGACTTGTCCTTAATACCCAGCCTAATTCAACCCGAACCATTTCAGGGATGATATACGTAAACTATAAATTAATTGAGATGTCAATAGATGAACTCTTCTTGAAAACGTCAATATTTTGAAAGTTAATATATATAAAAAATTATAAATGAAATAGAAAAAATCATAATTTTTTTTAACATTTTTTAAATATTTTTTTTGTCATTTTTTTTAATTTAAATTTTTTTTAAAATAATACTTGCTATAGCAAGTCATCCAATTACCGAGATTACTATAAAAAATACCTTAGTATTTTACTGATTAGAAAAGTCTATATTAAATTCAATTAAAAGTTAACAGAGTGTGCATTTGATAGAGTATTTATTTGGAAAGTTTTCTTTGGAGGGAAAAACTCTCTGGTATAGTTGACACGTGTCAGATTCTCTTATTATATTAGTAGATTGTATGATGTATGATATGATAGAAAATAGATTGTAAGTAATTAAATAATGTAAAATAAAAAATAGATTGAAAATAAACTTGTCTTTAAAACGTAATGCTAAATTATTCAAATACAAAGGTATTTACATTCATTAGAAATATTTTATTCAAAGAAATAAGACACATGATTTGTACAAAGAATTAATGTTGTAGGCTAATATTTGATAGTATTTATAAAAATATTTTTTTCAAAGAAATAAGACACATGATTTGTACAAAGAATTAATGTTGTAGGCTAATATTTGATAGTATTTATAGATATATTAAAATTATTAATACCTAAATGTTTCTGCGTAGAAATCGGGTCAAAGTCTCCCTGACCGGAAGGTTGAATTTTCGATGGAAGTGGGTGCCCGAATACTTGATCTGCAAAACAAACGAAGTCAGCCTGCCCGGGGGCGTTTTCCCGGAACGCCTCTCCGACGCTCAAGTCAGTACAGTATTCGGAGATGAATAGTAATGTAAGTAATAATGGTTATTTTTTGGGAGAGAGAACATACCATTTTAAGGTTTGACTTGGGGTATATATAATGATGGGTATGATTGATAGGACAGCACCCAGGGGTATTTTCGTAATTCTCGACTTGAGCTGGGCTGGGATTTGTGACAATTGTGGATTAAGAGATATTGGGTTTCATGGCCCTTTGACTTGACTTCAGGCATTGGGGTTCAATTGACCCAATAACATTAGCCCCACGCGCTGAGGTTGTTTGGAGTACAAACGGGCTTAGAGCGGAAATTTGATCAGACAATCGGACCGTAAACTTTCACAGATTCTAAGAATCGAAACTTGAGCGAAGGATAGGCCGAACACTCATAGGACGATCATTTTCCCAGGAGATCTTCAAGGGTCTAGACGCTTTAGGGGAATAACGTCCGAATGTGTACATCCAGGCCAAGTAATGGAGTAACAGGCCGAATACTTACCAGTATGGCCGAATACTTGCAAGTGAATTTGAATGAAAGACGAAGGCCAAACATGGCCGAATACAAACAAAGGGCCGAATACATGCAAACGGCCGAATACGCGCGTGCTGACCGAATGCTCGCATTATTGGCCAAGACACGATGGCCGAATACTTGCATTATTGGCCGTACGTACGCGAACGCGATCAAAGAACTTAAGCGTAATAAGCCCCAGCGTGGCCAATCACACGCCTTAATGGCCGAATACGTGCAAGCATAGCCGAATACGCGCATTATTGGTCAAAGCGTGATGACCGAGTTCTGCAAATAGTTCAGGTTACACTTAGGACCTTTGAGAAGGATTTAAGCACTTTCCCTCAGTTCGTGTCCAAGAGGGGTCCGAATACGGTAAGGAGTCAGAAATGTGTATGGTACTTAGGGCGATTTGCAAGCCCCAAAACTTACCATGTTCAGTTGTCTTACCTGGTAGGCCGAGTACTGGCGTAGGCCGAACACTGACGCAAACAAGTTCTCAACTTGGTCGATGAATCCGTCGATGGAGCGGGATACCACTGTTCTTTGGGCGAACATTGGTTCCCCCCCCCCCCCCCCACCGACGGATGCAAGGGCAAAGTTGGTATATTTAGCTACGAGCCCCGGTCAGAGGATGAATTCAACTCGGCCGATGAACTCTTCGATGGAAGAGGGTACCCCGGTTCCATGATGAACTGTGGTTTCCTCTCCCACCGAAGAGTCCAAGGACAAAGTTGAGGCGATTAAGTCATGAGAAAGTATTGGTGGGGACTTCAACTCAGCCATCAACTTCTTCGGTACGAAAGGGAACCGTGGTCCATGATAGAACGGAGGTTTCCTCTTGCACCGAAGAAGTCAAGGACGAAGTTGATTTGTCTGACCGCGGACCAACAAGATCGGAGAAGAATTCAACTCGACCAATGGGTTCCGGCGGTGGTAGGGGAGCCCTATGTCCTCGGGGGAACAGGGTTTCCCCTACCACTGCGGAACCCACCGGAGGAGTTGACTAGATAAGCTTCGTATTGTCATGGCAAGAATGTGACCCGAAGGTTGTCTTTATCCTTACCTGTAGGACTCGCGGATGGGATGTAGACGGCATTCCCGTAAGAGGTGGCCGTCTACATCCATCCGCGGATCTCACAAGTAAAGATATGATTGTCCTAAGAGTGTTTGAATGGAATGCCAAAGGTTTTCTTAGCCCCACAATGAATTTTGTTTCTTTTCCTTAAAGGGAAATGTGGAAATTTTGTGGTGGGGTTGGTGAAAATGACCTAAGCAACTGGTCTATTTATAGTCAAGGGATTTACTGTTCCCTGTCACATCAATCACATCGTGATTAGGAGGCCGAATGCGTGCTGGAAAGGGGAGACATTCATCGTCTGAATACACGCATGGGGGCCGAGCACATGTATCGGAAGGAGTGTCCGAATACATGCACCTTCGAGGACCTCTTGGGGTCCGAATACTTACATTGAAGGGGACCGTAAGGGGTCCGGATACATGCCCTTGTGGGACACTTAGCATATTTTATGCGTATGCTAGAAGGAAATCTTGAAATTAATTCCGAATCCATCCTTGGGGACCTCTTATGGTCCGAATATACGTAAGGTGCCGAATACACGCGCCTTTGGGGACCTTTTTTGGGTCCGAGTACATACAAGATAGGGAACCTCTTGGGGTCCGAATGCATAAGGGGTGCCGAATACGTGCACCTTCGGGAACCTCTAGGGGTCCGAATACTTGCAACTCAGTGGGCCTCTCTTGGGGTCCGAATGCATTGGAGGTGCCGAATACGCGCACCTTTGGGGACCTCAAGGAGTCCGAATACATGCGACCCAGGGGACCTCCCTTAGGGTCCGAATACATAAGGGGTGCCGAATACGTGCACCTTTGGGGACCTCTAGGGGTCCGAATACATGCGGCCCAGGGGACCTCCCTTGGGGTCCGAATACATAAGGGTGCCGAATACGTGCACCTTTGGGGATCTCTGGGGGTCTGAATACATGCGACCCAGGGGACCTCCCTTGGGGTCCGAATACATAAGGGTGCCGAATACGTGCACCTTTGGGGACCTCCGGGGTTCCGAATACATGCGACCCAGGGGACCTCCCTTGGGGTCCGAATACATAAGGGTGCCGAATACGCGCACCTTTGGAGACCTCTTGGGGTCCGAATACATGCAATTCAGGGGACCTCTCTTGGAGTCCGAACACATGTAAGGTGCCGAATACGTGCACCTTTGGACACTTAGAATATTTTGAACGTAGTTTTTTAGGCAAAACCATGGGACGTCCGAAAACATGCATTGAGGAAGCACCTATAAGTGTCCGAATACATACATCGATGGAACACCCATAGGCGTCCGAATACGCGCACCACAAAGCATCTAGAATTGATTCAGACTCTCATTAAGGGTGCTCCTGTGAGTGTCCGAACGCAAACGTCGATGAGGCACCTTAGAGGTGTCCGAATACATGCTTCGGGAAGCATCAAAGTGATTCTGACCCTTTAGGGAGTCCATCCCTTTTTTGGGAATCCAATAATAGGCCGAGGTAATTTGCTCCTAGGGAGTCCATCCCCTCCGGAGCCGAGTTCGTATTTACCGTGTTAGGCAAATGCCGAATCATATCGTATCTACCAGGTTAGGCAGATGCCGATAAGGACGTGTCGAGAATTTTTAAAGTAGCCGTTAAAGAGCCGTTGCAAATCTTGCCGTTGCAAATATGGCCGTTGCTATTCGACCGTTAGGGCCTTGATATTGGTGCCCCAACATCTCAAATCCTCCTTTCTTTGTATAAATACCACACTTGTATTCATTTTCTTATTTCTATCTTTCTTTTCCTCTAAGCATCTCCTAAGTTTTTCCCAAAAATTCATCAATTTTTCCAAAAAATTCAAGTTTTTAATCGAGCTTTCACATCACGTAACTTCCAGGTACGTCTTCTACTCCGGCTTTGTATAAAAATAATGGCCGATTATACTTTTTCTTCTTTTAATTTTGACGATAGCGATGTAGAAATTGATTTTTTGACCAAGTATAACTATGTGACCGAATACGACATTAATGAATCTTGTGTCGACTCACCCCTTTACTACCCGGAGACTTTACTTCCCTTCCCTTGGGAGCCGACTGTGGCTCTATCTCCTGGGAAAATTGATGTCAATGCGTCTCATCTAGAGGGTATAACGGTCGTTCCCCCCTCCTACAGGCCGTACCCGTCTGCAGCAGTAGATTTGGTTCCTATATCCACAGGGGAGAGTATCGACATGGGTCAGAACCCACGTTACAGGGGGCCGAAACATGTATTGAAAGGGGGCCCCGCTAACTACTTCATAAGACCCTCTTGGATTGACACTTTGGATAATAAGTTATCCTCCCTCAAGAAGAGTTGGGCCTTGCCGGATCAGTATTCATTAGTGAAGCCGGGGAAACACGCTTGCGTGAAAGATGTTCCCGAAGGGTGCATCACCACGTACAAGGATTCAATGGAGACGAGCTTGAGATTCCCTCTTCATCCCTTTGCAGTCGAGTTGCTCAATGCATATAACCTCACAGTGTCCGAGTTGTACCCCAATGGATGGGGATGTATAATTGCTTTCATCATGCTTTGTACAGCCATAGGAGTAGCGCCGTCCTTAACGGCTTTTAGGTATGTTTTTAGGCTGAGATTGTGTTCGTCGAGACAAGGCCCCGGGTGGGTATCTTTTCAACACAGAACTGGTTTCTTGGTAGTTGATAAGTTGAAGGATAGCATGAAGTGTTTCAAGAATGACTTCGTGTTTTTGTATAGTCCCGAGCCGTGGCCAATCAAGACGAGCCACGATGAACAGCCGAATCTTCAGTTGAATAATAATGTGCCCCAATGTGACTTTGAGGATTTTTTAATCATTGAGCACGCCACCAAAGACGTAGTGTTAGGAAGTTTTAAACCCACCTTTGTACAGAATAACTTTCATGTCACCCGAACTCACCTCCAAAACGAGTTGCTTTTGTCAGCCTTAGGACTTAGTCCGAAATATCATAAGGGTGAGTTGCTATTTTCGACTTTTATTTCTTATGTATTCGGTCATTAACCCTTACTTCGGTATTGCAGTTGTAGCATTCAGAGAATTGGAGAGAAAGTATCCAGAGATCATGGACGCCTTGGGATTCGCTCAGATGATGGCCGAGTCACGCCGTAAGAAGGCGCAGGCTGGAAAGACGTCTCTCCCTCCTCCCCCCAAGGTAGCATGAATCGGCTACGCAATGCTTTTACTCATCTTTATTTTTCGTTTCTTAACTTTTGATTTTACAGAATCAAAGAAACAAGAGGCTTCCAGAGGAGTCTGTCGAGTCGGCGTCCAGTGGGGCAGCCAACACAAGCTCGCCTTCTTCCCAAGCTCCCAAGAGGCGCAGGCTCCCGCCGAAAGCGGACAAGGGCAAGGGGAAAGTTGTGGAGGAGCCCGAGGACCAGACTGTGGAGGAGGTGCCCTTGGAGGAGGCCGTGTACGGGATTACCCGTCGTGACACCGGGGTTGTGTTTGGGTCTGACCAAACATTCTCTGAGTTGACTCCCAAGGAGCTGAGGGTCCGATGGAGGAAGGCGATGGGGCAGTTGGTAAGCGATAAGGACTTAGCCCAACTTGCCTCTGTCCCAGCTAAGACCAGAGTTAACGAGCTGTTGGCTATTCAAGCTGAGGTATCTTTTTATTCAAAAAATATTACTAAGTCTTTGCCCTTGGGTATGTGTTCACTCGGTGTCTTTGCAGATGAACATCCGAATGCAGTACGAGATCACTGCTGCCCTCGGCTCTGAGATGGTACAGGCCGACTTCGAGGATTTGAAGAAGAGGAATCACGAGATGAACGCCAAGCTGATCATGCAGAATGATCAGATTATGTCGCTGAACCGGGAGAACAAAGGGCTTCATCATTCCTTGGAGCAGATGCACGAGAAGTGCCGGTTCTTGAAGGAGGCGGTGCTCGTGCGGGAGAAACAGCTTTCTCTTAAGAAGAGGATTGTGAAGAGCTGGGTGAAGACTGATGAAGGGAGGCAGTTCATGGCCAAGATGGGGGCGAATGCTTGCAGCCAAGGCCAGAGGGTTCGCGAACTTATGGATGAATTCGCTCATGAGAAGCTGCAGGCGACCCCGGATTGGGAAGCTTTCTCCGCGGCTGCTGAGGAAGAGTACGAGAGAGCTCTCATCCAGACGCAGCAGGAGATGAAAGAGCTGGAGGGTGATAATCCGGACGCGGATGAGGAGGCCGCCGACCAAGAGGCTTGGGAGAAGATATTACCGGGGGAAGTCGAAGCTCGGTTCAAGGATTTTGATTTTGCCCATTTTGACATATCCATCCCTTCCAGGCCGGCCACTCCCGTGTCATCTCCTATTGCTGCCATTCCTCTACTTCCTCGTCCTGAGATTGTCCAGGCTACCCCTGCTGTCCCCAAGTCTCCGGTTGTCCCTAGATCCCCAGCTGTTCGCAAGTCCCCTGCTACTTCCAGGATGGAAGCCGCCTTCGGCGAGGATGACATGGAGTTGGACCCCTTGTTTACAGTGGAGGAACTCATGGAGGGGTAGATGTATTTTTCTTTAGATCTGTTGAACTCAGGCTTCGGCCTTTTGGTATTGTAAGGCTTCGGCCCATTATTAAACTCAGGCTATGGCCTTTTGGTATTGTGCGGCTTCGGCCTTTTTGATGATTTGAACTGATATTATGATGTTAATCTTGTTTGAATCTCGCTGTTTGAATCTCTTGCTATTTTTGATGTTAAACAAAGTGCTAACAGGGGTGTCCGAACACTCAGAATAAAGGGTGTCCGAACACTTAGGATGGCGCCTCCAAAAGGCGTCCGATCATTTCGTTTTCTTTGAACTTTCATTGCCGGTAAGGCCGGCTAGGAGTAGAAATCATGCTTGAATACTTAAAATTGACATTTGCCGGTCAGGCCGGCTACGCAACTTTCATAGTAAATGCAGAATTTGACAACATTTGCCGGTCAGGCCGGCTACGCAACTTTCATAGTAAGTGCAAATTCATAAATGATCCGAATCATTACATGTTTTGAAAATTTGTCCGCCATGTGTAATGCGAACTTTAATTGCAAACAACTTCAATCACAAACTTAGCAAACTTAAAATAAAAACATCATGCCGATACTATATGCCCCCAGTTCGTAGTACACTTGGTGGGCTAAATATAAAACTTCTTCAGATGGTCAGAGTTCCATGGCCTTGGCAATGCTTTGCCGTTTTCTTCTAATTCGTAAGTCCCCGGTCTCACAACGCGCGTGACTTTGAACGGTCCATCCCAATTCTTTCCGAGTTTACCTTTCTCCACCGCCTTGCCTGTAGCTTCTACTTTTCTCAGAACGAGGTCTCCCACTTGAAACTGTCGTGGTTTCACAAGTTTGTTGAACTGCCTCGTCATTCTTTGTTTCTGGGCTACGGACTTTAAGAATGCATTACCTCTAACTTCAGGTAAGAGGTCCAAGTTGATTGGTTTATCTTCGTCATTCTTGTATTGGTCATAGTAGGTTATCCTGGTGGATGGTATCCCTACCTCGACCGGGAGGACAGCTTCCGTGCCGTATACTAGAGAGAATGGTGTATGGCCCGTGGCCTCCTTAACAGTGGTGCGGCTAGCCCACAAGATTCCTGGCAATTCTTCCACCCAATTACCGCGGCTCCCTTCTAGCTTTTTCTTTATACATTTAAGTATAATTTTGTTTTTCGCTTCAACCTGGCCGTTGGTTTGAGGGCGGGAGACCGAGGAGAAACGGGTGTCAATGTTGAAACGAGCGCAGTATTCTCTCGTGGCGGCGCTGTTGAATTGCTTACCGTTATCGGAGATGATGACTCGAGGTACCCCGTAACGGGTGATGATATTTCGCCAAAGGAACTGGCAAACTTGTTTGTCCGTGATAGAGCTCAAGGCCTCGGCCTCTACATACTTGGTGAAATAGTCGATGGCAACCAATACAAAACGTCGTTGTCCACTTGCAGGAGGGAAGGGACCAAGTAAGTCGATCCCCCATCTATCGAAAGGCAGGATGGATTGCATAGGGGACAAGTAATTGGAAGGTCGACGGGGTACTTCGCCGTAGAATTGGCATTTCTCACAAGTTCGCACTAACTTCTCCGCATCGGCTTTCATACTCGGCCAGTAGTACCCACTCCGCAAGACCTTTCCCACGAGAGTCCGAATTCCTTGGTGGATTCCGCAGGCTCCTTCATGAATTTCCCTCAAGATGTAATCCCCCTCCGTAGGAGTCACACACTTCAGTAAGGGGTGAGTGTAAGATTTCTTGTACAGGGCTCCTTCATACCATTCAAAGTATTTTGCTTTCCTAACAAGGATTGGCCCTTCCTCGGGATCCTCAGGCGCTTGCCTATCTCGAAGTAGGGAGATGTAAGGGTCCATCCAAGATAATAGCCGTTCGGGGCTCGAACTCTATTCCGTAATCCGCCAATTGATTGGCCCAATCCGTTACTCTTGATGATTGATTCTTACTTTCTAACACCTTGCGCATCGGCTGTGAGGTTCGCACCACCACGGGGTGGGACTGGAAGTAAGGCTTCAACTTCCTGCTGGCCACAACCAACGCAAAGATGGACTTCTCTATGGTAGAATACCGGGCCTCGGAGCCGCGGTAAGCGTGGCTAACATAGTATATTGGAAATTGTTGTTTTTCTCGTTCGGCTACCAACACTGCACTTACTGAATAGTCTGATACGGAAACATAAAGATACAAAGTTTCTCCCGGCAAGGGTGACACTAGCTTCGGAATTTCGGCCAAATAGCCCTTTAAACTAAGGAAGGCTTCTTCGGCTTCTTGATCCCACTCAAACTTGGGTTGTTTCAAGACTTTAAAAAAGGAATGACTTCTATCAGCGGACTTTGACATGAACCGGCTTAAGGCGGCAATGCATCCGGTTAGGCATTGCACTTTCTTTACCGTCCTTGGTGAATGCATCGACATAATGGCTTGAATCTTGTCTGGGTTAGCTTCGATTCCTCTCTCATCCACCAAAAATCCTACGCACTTTCCTCCCGTAACTCCGAAAACGCACTTCTCCGGATTAAGGCGCATCTGATTTGTGCGCAAAGTTTCAAATGTTTCCCTCAAATGTTCGGCGTGATCTTCGGCATTTTTGCTCTTGGCAATCATGTCGTCCACAAACACTTCTAGATTTCGGCCTATCTGCGCCTTGAACACTTTGTTTATCATACGCTGATACGTGGCTCCGGCATTCTTCAATCCGAAGGGCATTACCATGTAGCAATAGACTCCAGAAGGGGTTATGAAAGCAGTGTGCGGCCTATCTTCTACGGCTAATGGTATTTGATGGTATTCAGCGTTGGCATCCATAAAACTGAGGAGGGCGTGCCCCGCGGTAGAATCTACCAACTTGTCAATTTTGGGTAGAGGGTAGTCATCTTTAGGGCACGCCTTGTTAAGGTCCGTGAAGTCTACGCACATGCGCCACTTCCCGGAGGACTTCTTCACGAGTACTACATTAGCAAGCCAGTCAGAATACTTGCACTCCCTAATGAAACCAGCTTTCAGAAGCTTGTCCACTTCCTCCTTCGCCGCTCGTGCTCTCTCGGCACCTTGGTGTCTCAGCTTTAGCTTGAAAAGGGATTGATAGACTACTCATATCAACAAGGTGCATCTTCTTTTCATGGAAGCCCATTTGCTAAGAACTCCACAGTTAAGCGTGCTTGGTGTGGAGCAATCTTAGGATGGGTGACCTCCTGGGAAGTTTTCTTGGGTGCGCACGAGTGAGGCCAAAGTGCGCTGGAAAGACTTGTGTTGGTCTGTGGGGCTAGTCTACAGTCTCTATGAGTAGTCACCGGTGGTCCGTTGGGCCGGGGTGTTACAAATGGTATCAGAGCCGACCTGCGACCGTGACTGATTGTGTGTTCAGTGCACCTAGCGGGGGAAAAGATCTTGAAATGACGGTCCAACGAGGACGTTGTATTCTTAAGTGGGGGTGAGTGTGATACCCCAGATTTAGCTTGAAAAGAGATTGATAGACTACTCATATCAACAAGGTGCATCTTCTTTTCTAGGGAGCCCATTTGCTAAGAACTCCATAGTTAAGCGTGCTTGGTGGGGAGTAATCTTAGGATGGGTGACCTCCTGGGAAGTTTTCCGGGTGCGCACGAGTGAGGCCAAAGTGCGCTGGAAAGACTTGTGTTGGTCTGTGGGGCCAGTCTACAGTCTCCATGAGTAGTCACCGGTGGTCCGTTGGGCCGGGGTGTTACACACCT
This sequence comes from Amaranthus palmeri, assembly GCA_019776075.1. NCBI lineage: Eukaryota > Viridiplantae > Streptophyta > Magnoliopsida > Caryophyllales > Amaranthaceae > Amaranthus > Amaranthus palmeri. The sequence goes on from JAAKBH010000116.1 coordinate 267,587, forward strand.
TTACTTTACTCCGGTTAGGAACAGCTAGTATTCGTGCTGACAATGGTCTTTTGAAGATGGTAGGGGCCGAGTCCGAGCCGTCTCTCAAGTAATCTTCCCTTGCATAATCATACCTCTCTCGGTATATCGGGCTGTGGTACGACTCCTCTACCTGATTTTGCTCTTGCCTCCTAGAGTTAAGATGGGTCCTAACATCTTGCTCTTTCTTTCTCCTATTGATTATCTGTCTGGCGTCGAACCTCGAGCTTCCCGACTGTTCCGGCATCCGGTTAGGAGCCTGCTCTATCATTCGCCCGGGGACCTGCCGAGTGCGCTCACGATGTGTTTGGCTATGGTGCAGTGCGGAATTCGGCATACCCCAGGCGGGCTGCGCTACGTGGTCGGGAACCTGCTCTTGTTGTAAGGGTGACTCCTGACTTTCGGCGATGTCTTCCACCCAAAAATCTCGGGCCTCTCTTTGAGTGACAGGGATCTGCTCCGTCTGTCGGCGGGCAGAATGCAGGAGACTATGTTGCTGAGGTTGGAAGATAGTAGGCAGAGTTCTTACCGCTTGTTGGATGGATTCTTGGAAACGGGAGGTGATAGTTGCCGCGAGGTCGTCGAGGTCTTGTCTGGTGACAAGATTCGGGGGTAGGACTCCATCGTTGGGATCCTGGTCGTGGACCGAATGGGCAGAATGGTGCTCGGACTGTCTAGTATTAGCTCTCGTAGCTCTCTTAGAGTTCATGGCTTGTTTGTGTAAGTGAATGTAAGGATATGTGTTTATCTCTCTCTCCCCACAGACGGCGCCAAATGTTTTTGCGTAGAAATCGGGTCAAAGTCTCCCTGACCGGAAGGTTGAATTTTCGATGGAAGTGGGTGCCCGAATACTTGATCTGCAAAACAAACGAAGTCAGCCTGCCCGGGGGCGTTTTCCCGGAACGCCTCTCCGACGCTCAAGTCAGTACAGTATTCGGAGATGAATAGTAATGTAAGTAATAATGGTTATTTTTTGGGAGAGAGAACATACCATTTTAAGGTTTGACTTGGGGTATATATAATGATGGGTATGATTGATAGGACAGCACCCAGGGGTATTTTCGTAATTCCCGACTTGAGCTGGGCTGGGATTTGTGACAATTGTGGATTAAGAGATATTGGGCTTCATGGCCCTTTGACTTGACTTCAGGCATTGGGGTTCAATTGACCCAATAACACTAAACAATGTAAAATAAAAAATAGATTGAAAATAGACTTGTCCTTAGTACCCAGCCTAATTCAACCCGAACCATTTCAGAGATAATATACGTAAACTATAAATTAATTGAGATGTCAATCGATGAGAAAAGGTCAATATTTTAAAAGTTAATATATATAAAAAATTATAAATGAAATAGAAAAAATCATAATTTTTTTAATAGTTTTTAAATATCTTTTTTAAAAACTATTACTTGCTATAGCAAGTCATCCAGAGGTTACACTAAAAAATACCTTAGTATTTTACTGATTAGAAAAGTCTATATTAAATTCAATTAAAAGTTAACAAAATGTGCATTTGATAGAGTATTTATTTGGAAAGTTTTCTTTGGGGGAAAAAACTCTTTGATATAGTTGACACGTGTCAGATTCTCTTATTGTATTAGTAGATTGTATGATTGTATGATTTATTTCTCTATTGTTTAGAATTTTAATTTATTATAAGATTATCAAAAGTAATGTATGATAAGAAATAATTACCTATCACTCCCTCTGTCCCTCTCAATTTGCACCTCTTTTCTTATTAGGTTGTCCGCTCATTTTGCACCTTTCTTTTTTTTGGCAATGGCCCCACTTTCTTTCTTTAAATCTCATCCACAAACTTATTTTCTCTCTCCATTTAACCTCTCATTCCTATCATCCACTTGCTTTTTATCTTATTCTTCAACTAAATTTCACTTTCCCACTAAATATCATCCAATATCTCATGGGTGCAAAATCATAGGGACGGAGGGAGTATTATATACATTTGGTTTCTATTGTGGACCACAAAAAAGCGTTATTCAAAACCTTTATAATGTTTTAGAATCTTTAGACTGCTAAATAATGACACCTAATTAAGGCATTACTTCCTCCGTTCCATATTAGTTGCACCATTTGCTTTTTCACACACCCAATATACGAATTGAATCATTAATATCCTCTAATTATACATGTCGAAAAATTCTAAAAACTCAAAATTAATAAACTTTGAATCGAGACAATTCAAACAAGATCTCATATGACTATGTTTTAATCTTTAGATTACCGAGAATATAAAAGTCAATTTACTAAATGAATAGTATCGAAGTCAACAATGTAGCAAGTAAAAAAGAACGGAGGAAGTTTATGAATGAAAAAATCAAGGTAATGTCCAAAGTATCAATCATGGGCGACAAATAATTTTAAACTTTGGACCACAAAATAATGACGTCCAATGTGTTAATTTGGCGATAATGATCATTGGACCACAAGAGATTGATGCACAAGGTATAATATGGGCGACAAATTAATATTGACGCCCATAGTTAAACGCCTTGGGCAACAATCATATAAATGACGCCCACATATATTTTCATGGGCAACATCGATAGGGCAACAATTATAGTGACAAAAAATTATTTGTCGCCCAATGTATGGGCCACACTTTTCAATACTTTTGTGCCACACTTTTGGTTATTGCCCTATATCACTTTTCTTGTAGTGCTATGCAGGAAAAAGTAAACAAGGAAGCTATGTCTCAAGCTGAGGTGATGATGAGGATTCGCAAGCTGGTACAGGATAACATCACTAAGGCTATTGCTCAGTTTCAAAAGAAATCAAGCAGAAACAACAACAGCAACAAAACCTACCAGATTGGTGACTAGGTGTGGTTACACCTAAGAAAAGATAGATTTCCCCAACTGAGGAAGAATAACCTGATGCCAAAAGCTGATGGACCCTTTCAAATCATTAACAAATATGGGGATAATGCATACAAGGTGGACCTCCCTGATACATATAGGGTATCACCTTTATTCAATGTAGAAGATCTCAGGCCCTACTATGATCCAACTAAATTCAGGACAATTTGCCCTGAAGAAGGAGGGAATGAACCAAGTCCAAGTGATCCAAGCTCAGAAAAGAAAGAACCACCCAAGGGGAAATAGGAGTTGAGTCAGCATGAACCATCAAAGGGCATAGAAGACCAAAAAAGGGGCACAGAACAATCATAGCACAACAGCACCTTAGCACCTGCACCAAATCTTGCGATGGCATGGGAGGCTCAAGTTAGAGGAATGGATGACCTTCAAGTCAAGTAAGTGCCTAAATCATCAACAAGCCCCATCTAATCCAGGAAGTCCCTCAAAACCCCAAAAGACCCAGACAGAAACTGGGAACAAGACAACAAAACAAGTGGGTGACCAGCTGACCTTGGTGGACCTGTTGAGTGCAGACCTAAAGCACACTAAACCTGGAGCAAGCAAGGGACAACATCTCAATACATGGACCTAAGTGACAAGGCCCAAGAACCCTCCTAGTCATGCACATGGAACCCTAGAAGCCTTGCTAAAGGAGGGCTGGTCAGCAGAATTACAGAACACTCCTTAGGCCTTATTTCTGATACTTAGTCATTTTTTCTGTTTTGAGAAATAAGTGTGCACATGTATTGGCACGTGACTTTTAAAGAGTTGTTAGTTGTTTACCCTTTAGAAACCTATATATAGGAGTTATTTGAAGATGATTACATTCATTACTCAGATTTCAATATACAAGTTTTCATTCATTGCTTTGCAAAGTGTTTCTTATTTCTGTTTTTGAGTGATTGTGAGGCAATCATTATCAAGAAAGGATTCATCCTTCTCCAAGATCAAGTGATCTTAGTGAGAGGTGTGAGGATTGGGCCTAGTAACTCAAGAAGGTTATCTTAGGTCCCTTCCAAGGACAATCAGTCATCAAGACTGATTGGAACTAGCCAAGAACAAGTTTCTTGAGTGTGACTTCAAAGGTGTGTGCATAAAGGCCTCTTCTTGGTTTTGTGAGAATCCTGAGTCAACATTTCCTCCCCAACTTGGTGCATTTCTTCTCAAAGAAATTTGTTTTCCCATGAAATGAAATCAACTCCATCCAATCAAAAGGATTTGGAACACCATAAACTATCTCACATCCAAGTGCACCCAAAAATCGAGAAGCCATTAAAGCAAAATGGCATGATTTGCACAAAATCTAATTGTGGCAGACAGTCCAGAAAGTATTCTTCTTCCTCTTCATTGCATCATCTTTGTTACACTTCATGTCATTACCGTAAATCAATACAAACTTAACAAATATGAAATCATCGAAACCAATAGCTTCGAATGAATCTGGTGAATGAAATCATCCATGTCCGAACTTTGGAATCCGAAAATACAATAGTAAAAAAATCGTGCAAATTAAAACTCTAATTACTCAAATTTGAGCCTAATTTTTGAACGAAATTTGGAGAAATATAGAGCTAGGATGGTTCCCGCTATGATACCATGATAGAATTTAGAAAATGGGTCTGGACAACCCAAACAAGGAGGAGATGAAGTATTCTACTCATAAACCCAAAGAAGGTTTACTACTAAAACCAATTGGTGATAGTAGGAGTTACTCCTTGAGTTTATAAAGTGATGCATACTCTTCTCTTTCTCTGATGTGGAACAACTCACATGTGGGTTATACATGGACACTTCAACAATAAAAGAATTAGTTTATTCTTTTATTATTGTTATTTTGATTAATTGTGATGTTATTTGATATTTAATTATTGTTTTCTTTTAGTTTTTCATTTATTGCAATTCAAATCCTGTTTAGTGTCATTCTAGGGTTTGTTTTTATTGTTTTTTTACCATGATTAGTGAGTAAATTCATTTTCTAGGGTTAGGTTTTGAACCTATAAGTTAAGTATGATTTGATTCTTTAATGTGTCTATGAAACTAGGATTAAAGTGGTTGAATAGTGCCAATTAACCCTAAATTAAATATGCTTAGTCGGACTAGTCAATAGGACTAGCGTTTGATATTGGGATCGACTTTACTTTAGGGTAAGTTTTAGTTAAATTCTTATTAATTCATTCAATAAAACTAGCATGTCAGAATTGAATTAGTAGGGTCTAAATCTAATAGTTTATCAATAGAGCGAGAGTTTGATATTAACAAGATCATGTTTGATCACGAATTAATCCGACATTTCATAGACACTAATGAGAATTTGATCATACAAGATTTTAAGGGATTCTCGACACCTTATATCTCATCATCATATAATTTAATCCACATTTTCATTGCATTATTTAGCTTCTTAATTAAAAATCAATCAATTAATCTTTTTTTTAAGCAATATAATCAACTAATATTATAAAGTCCTTTGCCCCAAGCTTCCTTGCATTCGACCCGCAGCTACACGTACACTGTGCGCTTGCGGTTAAAATAAATTTCCTCATAAAAAAGCTTATATTTTGGATGAAAACAATTATGCGATTGCCCACAGATACGTGCTTATGAAATTTCTAGAGATGGATTTATTTGTTTCTGAGTTTAAAAGTTTAGTTTAAAGACATGAACCGCAAATTGGTCAAGTAAGAGGATTGAAACGTTTGTACAAGAGAATTTTACATATGCGTTCAAAAAATCAGTTTGTTTTTCATTTTAACATCTTTTATATAAAACATATTTACGTTAGTAAAATCTATAATATTGTTTTCATTTATTTCACAAGCCAAAAAAGGATTGTTTGATAACCGAGAAAACAATCATATTTTGAAGCACATGGCTGAGGAACCACTTAAACATGCTCAAAGTTACAATGTAGGTTATACTAATGACTATAGATTCCACACAGTTCTTTTTGCAACCGATAAATGTGCAGACAATAGTAGAGTGTACGTCAAAGCTGCTTACTTTTAACAAAGATGATTTTTACAGGCAATTGCTTGAAATTATAGAGTTTGAATATCCGAGGATGGCTATCAGAAGAGTGATGTTGTTTAAATGTAGTTACCGGTATGGCCCAACTACTATTGGAAATAGCTACAGAACAAATGTTATTATTCTGCATTAGTATAATATTAGTTTAGAAACTCGTGCAATGCACAATCTTTTTGCACATATTTTTGACGGTTATCTAACATTCAATTAAGTAAATAAATAAATTATTTATGAATAAATTGTGCTTATTTTGATTCGATAAATTTTAAACTAGTTCAAACAACACTTAATAATCAAAATAAATATATGTTTACAAAATATTTTTTACTTACGTATAAAATTTTTAAAATGGTTAATTTCTTAAAGATTTTATATTGATATAAAGAATTAAGGTAATGAAATCTTTTAATATTAATCTTTTTTTGGAAAGATAATATTAATCTTATTTAGTTTCAAATTTATTGAGGAAAATAAATTTTCACACAACCAATTATGGCCTTAATAAAAATACTTACCTATTTTAACTTCAATTTATAAAAAACTCTAACAAGTCGCCAAATGTTATTTTCCAGTTCTTTAATTTAGTGTTTGAATTTTAGTTTTTTAATTGTTATTTTTACTTTATTTTATTTTATTTATATGTATTTTAATTATCTTTATTTTATGTTTAAGGGTCACATGTGTGTGATAAGATCCAAACTTGTGGAGTTAGTTTAAGCCTCATGCCCTCATTCGGTCCTTTTCATTGAGGAAAGTTCTCTTATTTTTTCTCGAGTCGATGGACTCTTTGGCCGCTCTCCTTTATGGGTATGAGTTGTCGCCATCCTTTCCTCCCAAACCCTGATCATAGTTTCTAATGGGCGGAATACACAATGATGATGATGATTGAGCAGCAAATTTTTAAAATTGATTATAAATTTTTACTAATTGTTGATTTCTTAAATTTTATTCATGTTTTGATAAAATTATTCATTTAAATATGACAGATACAATACTCATGCTCAAATTACACGAAGTTTAAAGATTTGATATGTTTTAAAATTTTCAAAAATTATATATTTTTCAGTCCAATTTACAACAAATTATTCAAAATACATACATAATATATATGTTGTAATGATATTTTATAACTGTATAATTTATTTATAACTGACATCAATCCATATTTGTATACAAAAAACAATTAATATAGAGTGATGATAAAATCAAAATATTATATTTAAATGGGTATATCATGAATTATCATCAATCATGGACCCATAATAAAAATATATAAATCATTAATATGTTAAAATATCTCAGTCAACATTTATTGTTAATTTTAAGGTGTATGATGACTTAATTTAGCGAGAAAAATTAATATACTTTTTAAAAAAGTCAAAAGTAAGATAAAATTATGCCATAGGCATACAGATTCAATCAAAATGTTCCATTTGGCAAGCTATTATAAGAATGAAATTTATCATTTTACATTCTTTTTAATAAATAGTATGATTGTCCGCTTCGGGCCAAGTTCGCACAAATATAACATATGTTATAATAACATTTTATTTTACAAATTTAAGGGTTATACATGGAAATTTGGTATACCAATGCCTTAATTGAACAGTTGGTAGACTACAATTATTTTGATCTCTTACATATTTTATGCACAGTTTTTAAATGTTCTTCCCATTTTTTTTTGCACAATTTTTAAAGTAAATTTTGAGCCTAAATATCTCTAAATACGCATTATAAAAAATATATAATAAAAAGTATACATTAAGATGAATCTAACGAGATCTCACATGGATATATTTTGTCTTCTATATAAGTCTTAAAAATCTCAATCAAATTTCTCTTTCCAAAATAGAATATTCTAAATGAGAAGAACATTAGAATACGGAGGGAGTAGTTAGCAAATATTCATGTTTTTACACTTTATTTACACTAATAAAACTATTTTAAAAGAATATCATATTTCAAACCTGGTTGTTTAACACACAAACTAGGACAACCTATTTGGTTAGTAGTACTAAATAAAGGTAAAAAGAATAATTTATAGCTAGTGTAAAATTTCATCTAAAGTTCCATGTCATTCTCAAGGTATTGAAACTTTGATCTTTGTTTAACAAATTTCCATTACCACCTTATACCACCTCCCACAATGGTAATGCATCGGAATGGAATTTATAAAGAAAATAAGATGATTGAAGTTGGACAAGCACGACTATCAAGGTAGCCAAGAGATTTCAATCAAAATTACACTTTTTTTTCATTCTTATTACCACCGTTTATTACCACCTACCAGACGGGCTCAAATTACTTTTCAACGACCATATTGTAGAACAGAATTGGTGCTAGACATTATTCCCATGGAGCTGGTTCTTGATGAAGAAGGAAAATCACTCAATGGCAACGATCTCGAACCTCTACATCCTTCATTCATTAAACTATGACTTACAATATCACATTCAGAAGGTAAATCAGGCAGAGTTACACTTCCATTCAGAAACTGTATCACTTGTCTCATTGTAGGCCTTGCTTCTGCCCGCGGATGTAGACACATAAGGCCTAATCTCAACACGAGCTCGATTTCCATTTCCCGATAATCTTGTTCCATTCTTGGATCAACTGTCTTAAGAATGTCTCCGCTCTTCCAACAATCATATACCCAATCACTCAAGAAAAAATCCTCTGCATCCTCATTACTTAGTGGCCTTTTCCCACAACACACTTCGAGTAAGAACATTCCAAAAGCGTACACATCAGTGCTCGTTGTAGGCTTACCTGTTATGCAAACCTCCGGTGCAATGTATCCAATGGTTCCCACCACATGAGTAGTCCGAGGATCATTATTACGATCATAAAGTCTAGCAAGGCCGAAATCACCTAGCCTTGCATTCATGTCAGCATCTAATAACACATTACTTGCCTTTACATCGCGGTGAATTACTACTTGCTCCCATTCTTCATGAAGATATAAAAGAGAAGATGCCACACCTTTAATGATTTTAAATCTCGAAAACCAATTTAGATTGGATGTTTCTTCCTTGTTAAAGAGGAACTTGTCAAGACTTCCATTAGGCATATAGTCATATACTAAAATCAACTCTCCTTTTCTTCTACAATAGCCTAAAAGTTGTACTAAGTTTCTATGCCTTAACCTACTCATGCTAGAAATCTCCGCGACAAATTCTTTCATCCCTTGTTGCGAATCATGCAAGATTCGTTTCACGGCAATTTGGGTGTTTGTGGAAGGTAATACACCCTTGTACACCTTACCAAAACCGCCAACTCCAAGAAACTCCGATTCTCTAAAACCCTTTGTTGCTACATAAAGATCCTTGTATGAGAATCTATATGATGCATACTCCTTTTCCCATGATTCAACTAATTCTTCATATCTCTTCCTCCAAAACACCAAAAAACTCGAACTGATCATCAACAACAATAGTAAAACTACACCCACTAGAACTATGAAAATCTTTTGGTTTAAGGTGAGCTTCCTATGGTTGAATCGCGGAAGATGAGGAAGCTTGGAAGGTTCTAGATCTTGAGCCTTTCCACTTTGATTCCAACTCCATCCAAGTATGTAATGACTACTCGGGCATATACCAGTAGAAGACGAAAAACCAACAAACATAGAATCAAGGAGTACTTCAGAAAGATTATAATACTTAGACATGAGACACTTACTAGGCTTAGGATGATTAAATGGAGCTAATGTAACATTAATCAACATCTCACTATGTTCATACTCTATCCACACTTGCATAGCTTTACCACTAGTAAGAATCAGAGTTTTGTTCTGTTTTTCGACATCAGAATAGTATTTTGCTGAGGCAGAATCGTACGATATCAAACTATTAACATCAATACCCACATGATTATTATCAACATCTTCAACTTCAACATTCTTAACAGTGTCTAACTCTATGGCAAAAATATGATTGGCCTTGTTTATTGTATGATTGGATTTTAGACTGCTGGTGGAGTCGTTGAAGAGGCCGAGGTACACTGATGACTGAGCGTGTCTAAAATCTGTTGTCGGACTCATAGCAAAGGCGATTCCATGGCCGGAATGATTTACTACATTTGGGTTTATAGCAAAAACAAAAGTGGTGGAAAATGAGATATGATTTGGTTTAAAGATTATGGGATGTGGGTAGAATGCATGGGAAGAGATGTCAAGGGTAAAGTTGGTCATTTGGAGAAGACCATTTGGGTGGATTGTTGCAAGACCATCAAGAACAAGTTTATTGTAAGGTCCATGAAAACCATTGTAAATAAATTGTGTTTCATTATCTTGATTTGCAAAGGTATGAACAAGAAATAAAAGAAGAAATATTAAGCTCATTGTTGCTAATTGAAGCTTTAAGGGACAAGAGCACAATATGTATACTATGTATAGTCTATTTATAGGTTAGTTTCCATAGACTTTCACTTATTTTTATGTGATTGACGGACAACTAAAATTATTATGTATTCACTTGTTTATCGCTCGTTTAATTTATACTTATTTATATTTAATAATCTATTCTAACAGTTCAACTCCAACTTTTTTATGTTGGAATCTGCACTTAGCATATCTTATGCATGATCAGTACTTACTTATCGTTTTTTTTTAAGACCCATTTTATTCAGAGACTCTTTGATCGCATTTCTACTGCCCTATCTTTGGTGAGGATACGCATATGGTTTGCTTATTTCCACTCTCTCCGACCCTGCCATTAAGTAACCAGATATGTTGATATGATATGATGTGATATGGGAATGGGGTGTCCGTAAATTTGGAAGAAGAATTGAAAATAATTATGTAGTCTAAATTACAAACATATAACGTCCTTGACTGAATGGCTCTTCCATTCGCTTAGGGACCGGGGTATTGTACTACTGGTTTACTATTGTTATACGTTCTTTCACATTGTATATTGAGCATCTGTAATTGAAAATTTGATACCTGCTAAATTTTAATTTGAATGGTAATCAACTTTAAATCTCGAAAATTGACAAATTATAATCCGTAAATATTGTCTTATAAGTTGCAACCTGGATATGATCCGAAATTAAAAAACTGAAATAAAATTGGGTCACTATTTCCAAACTTTACCCGTTGCGCTAAATATCAATAGATCACATGACCTAACCGCTTAATTTTAATCTTAACATACTATTTTTCAAGTTAATTTTTCTACATAAAGTTAATATTTGATTGTTGAAACCTTCATGAAAATGATTTATTTTGTAAAATTTATATTTAAAAACAAAGAAAAATTCCTAATGATGTTACTTTTTGAAAGTTTTTTTTGTAGGTGGGTAGCAAATTCTCCTTGAGCAAATGTGCATCAAAAACTTGGAATTAATGTTCATCAGGTGCTCTCTTGACTCTTGAGAGACCGTTTTTTGTAAAGACGACTCTTAAAAGTCCAGCCCAAATCTATATTTAGAGTTTTAACAATAATTTAGAATTAGACTGGATTTTTGAGAGCCGTCTTTACAAAAGACGATCTCAAGTAACAATTTGTGAATGTTCATTGGGCAAGGCATATAATTCTGAATTATTTTAAATAATTACTTCTGTTTACCCTTTGAATTCAGTTAGTTGTAATCAAATGGGGAGAAACTGCTCGCAGTGAAGATGCATGGATTAAAGTTTTAATTATTATTCACATATAAGTTATTCCGCATCACATAAAAATAATATGATGCACCACTTCATAAACTTGAGAAATAATTACTACTACTAGGGGTGTTGAGGTCATATGGTTAGGTACTTTAAATCGGTTTGAAATTGAATTTTGTATCCAATTGTTTTAATTCACATCATAGAAAATCATTTTTGAAGTCAGGTTAAATCAGATTCAATTATAAGATCGGGTAAATATCAGATTATCAGGTCTGTTTTGAACACTTCTAACTACTACTATCAATTGGTTTTAGTAATGCACTATCTATGGATTTGTAAGTTATTTCTTCTCCTCCTTGTTTTGGTTTCCATGTCTATTTCTTAAAGTCTATCATGGTATTACAAATTAGTATCTAGTATGAGTTATGTGGCTATATAAACTTAAAGAATAATTCATAATAATTATTTTTTTATACAATTCTATTTTTAAATTTTATAAACTTAAAGAATAATTCCTAATAATTATTTTTTTATACAATTTTATTTTTTAAATTCTATCATCATGCTTTATACAATAATACATTAATATTTTGGGAGTAAGAGTAGGGTGGGAGGTGAGGGTGACTAAAGACTTGAGTAGGAAAGACCAGCACAAACACTTATAAGGTCAAGATGCAATGTTTATTTCTGTATTTGTAATAAAAGTTATTAGGGCGCATTTCATTAGTGATACTAAATGGTGGTAATAGGAATGAATTAAAGTTTAAAATTTCATCAAAATTTTCATGTCATTCTATGGTAACGAAACTTTGATCATTTCCATTACCACCTAATACCACATCTCCCAATGATAACGCATTGGAATGAATTTTATGAACAAAATAAGATGATTGAAAATGGTCAAACATGGCCATCTAGGTAGTCATGAGATTTTTCAACCAAAATTACACTAATATTTCATTTCCATTATCACGGTTTATTATCACTTACCAATCTGGCGGCCGTTAATACTTTTAGATTGTAGTCTTACTTAGATGTCCTTTTGTGGTAGACAACCTTTAAAAAAGTTTTCATCATAATTGTGAGACAAACTGTACAAAACAAGTGTGATTAGCATGTATATTTTCGAATCCAAAACACTTAAGTATAGAGTAGACTTCAAAATAATTTTTTATATTTAGTTAGAATATATTGAGTTAGAGGTGTTCATTCGGGTGATCGGATCGGTTTCGGGCGGATGTCGTTCGGTTCGGTTGTATTTCGGATCGACTGCTTTTCGGTTGCACGTTGCGACGGGTCACACTCGGGTTGGGTCGGTTAGTCACGGTTCGGTTGAAGATCGGTTATTCGAGCTATCGAGTTAGCATCGGTTCGGTGTCGGTTGAAGTTCGTGTCGGGTTGTCATCGGTTAATAATATGTTCGGTTTTGTCGAGTACAGATCTGGTTCGGGTTTTAAATACTATCAACTACGTACTACTAATTACTATCAATCGAGTCAATATCAAATTTAGTTGTTCGTCATTTTTTTATTGATGACAAGATTCCCTTTACTTGAGGCAAAATAGTTTAAATGTAAATCAACTAGTGATCACTATTACTTTGTTACTTTTACTTGTTTGACCGGAAAGTAAAGTTATAAAGTTCTATCAATTTTCATCTAATACGATTATATACATCGACCATTGATTTATAAAATTTAATTTCTTAAAATATCTATCACTTTATTAGATTAAGTAATAATATGATCGAATATGAGTCTATCATACTTCTATGTTAAAATTTGTTCAGGTTTAAAGCAATTCGATCTAAAATGTATTCGGGTTTAGTCGGTTTTTGCCAGATCGAGTTCGGTTTCGAGCATGATTCGGGTCGGTCATTTTTTGTTAAGATAATCTCGGTTAACGGTTATCTGTTGGCTACAAGAATCGGTTACAGTTCGGGTTCAGTTTTCCCATTTTCGGCTGTCAGTCGGTTCAGGTACAACTTCAGTTCGGGTATTGTCGGTTCGATAAACCTAAAAAAGGAATACATTTTCGGGTTGGTTTACTTTCGGTTTCGGGTCGGGTCACTTTTGAACAGCTCTATATAGAGTAGAGATGATCATGGTTTGCTTAGGACCGGTTTATATTCGAATTGGCCACTCAGTTAGGGTCCACCGATTGTCAGTCCCGAATTGCTGGTGATTAGTTTGGTTTAGTTTTGAATAGGTGTGTTTAATGGGTCGGATTCTCATTTTGAGCCCTTATTCGGCTTGTTTTTAAAAGGGTTTTGTAAGGGTTGGGCCAAATGGGTCGGGCTGAAAACGAGCTACACTATAATTAAAATGAAACAGGCTATAAAGGGCTCAATAAGGGCTAAAAAATGGGCCTTTGTAAATAGTATAATTATTCTATAATTTAAATATTATAAATCACATTATCAATGAAATTATTAACATTTTTTAAATCTAATTATTATAAATGATAATTTAATTGTTATAAATTGATAAATGGGAACTAAAATAATTTTAAGTAGTAAAAATAGGGCGGGTTGGGCAGGATCGGGCTTTGAAAGCCCGACCCATTTAAAGCCCATAATAAATTTAAATGGCCCTTATCCGGCCTGAACCATATTTTCTTAAGTCCGTTCTGACCCTTATCCGACCCACTGAACACCCCCAGTGGATAACATTTTTAAGTTTTAATAAACAATTACCATATAAACAAATAAAAAAAATGACAAATGAATGTTTGTAGTGTCAAAAAGTATCTAATAAAAAATATTTTCCAAAAAGTACCTAATAAAAAAAGTTTTTGTCAAAAAATACCTAACAAAATTTTTTCTTTTCCAAAGAATACCAATTAATGTTTTGCTCCAGTTGACCGTCAAATATAACGGTTGACTGGTTAAAATCGAAAATTATTCTCCTCATCTTTAATTTCTTTTCCAATTCAAATTCCTCATTGTCTTCTTCCTCTACTTTTTACTCAAAATCGAAGTTAAATTGGAAACGAAATTGAAGATGAGGAAGAAAAAATTTTTTTAGGTATTTTTTGGCAAAATTTTGTTATTAGGTATTTTTTCACATTTTTCCCTAAATAATTTAATGTATGAATGTATATGATAAACATAATTTAAAATATATATGTTCTACAAAATCACAAAAATACTTAAATGTATATAGAAAAAAAAACATAATAATAACAATATTATGTTCTGCAAGTATTATATTAATTAGGGGTGGCAAACAGATCAGGTTGGGTCATTTTCAGGTTCGGGTCATATATAAATGGGTCACTAGAGCATTGACCCGAACCTGACCCATTTATTTAAGTGGGTCGAAAAATGAAACCCCGACCTGATCTGTAGCAGGTCGGGTCAACCTGCTATTTACCCATTTAACATGCTATGTCATTTGGGTTTTTTGGGTCATTTGACCAAAAGTTCAAGTCATCATAATTTGACCCATTTAACCTGCTAATAACCCATTTATCCATTCACAATTCACAATTCACAATTCATTACAAAAATACATCAAAAGTTTAACTATCCATCATTCATAACTCATAAGGTAACATAATTAATTTCTACAAATCATCAAAAGTCTTCAAGATATGTATTCTTCTTCTTCAACTTTAATCGTCATTACCATCCTACAAAGGTCATGAAGTTGACTTCAACTTTAATCTTCATTACCATCCTACAAAACAGAATAAGGTTCAGTGGTACTGGAACATGAAACAAAAAAAGCAAACATTAAAATGGAGCAGCAAATTGAAACATGAAACAAAATGGAACATGAAACAAAGAATGAACAAAATTGAACACAACAAACAAAGAATGGAACGCAAAGAATGAACAAAGAAACGAACACAGCAAACGAGGTGTTTGAATCGAACACAGAAAACACAATAAAATGGAGCGTAAAAAAAAGAAAAATCGAGCTCAAAACAATGAAACGGAATGAATCGAACTCAACAAATAAACTAAACAGAATGAGGGAAACAAAATCAAACACAGCAAATGAATAGAACACAACAAGTATAAAAAAATCGAACAGGTGTTTGAATGTGAGAAAGAATTTATTCTTACCTTGGATTTTGACATCGAGGAAGATCTGAGGTAGATAAGGTAAGGGAGAATGGGAGCGCCGCAGGTCAGGAAGGGTTAGGGTTTTTTTTCAGTTTTTAAATGTTAGAAATGAGGAAGGGTTTTTTAAGGAAAAAGATCTGAGCTGTAGTAGATAGGTTTAGGGAATGCGCCGCAGGTTATTTATATTAAAAGGCAAAAATAGCCGGTTAGGATTTTTTAATGGGCTTGGACTTGGGGTCTTTTTTTAAAGATATGTATATTTTTTTAGAAATACTCATGGATTGATATTGGGTAATATGGGTCGACCTGACCTGATTGACCCATTTAATAAATGGGTTAAACAGGTATTTTTCAGGTTTGAAAATTCAACCTGAACCTAACCCATTTAATAAACAGATCAGGTCGGGTCGACCCATTTAATTAATTGGGTAAAAAATCTAAACCCAAACCCGCTAATTTCAGGTCGGTTTCAGATCAGGTTAGCAGGTCGGGTCAGCTTTTGCCAGCCCTAATATTAATGTTACAAGTGAGAAATGCAGTTAATATAACATTAATGCATTGACTATTGAGTATTGACAAAAAAAAAAGGGAGAAAGAATTTGGACATAGTATAATAAACCGTCTATGCAATCTATAAAAAGGCCACATGAGTGTTGATTATATTTTTTTTATTTGTAGTTTTTACTGTTGTAGAAGTCTCTTTAGGGTCGTTTCTTTCATCTTTCTTTCAATAGGATCCTATCGATGTATTCTTGTCATAAGCATCAACTGGTCATTATTGTGTTGATCATCTTCATTCATGAGGTCTTGCATTTTTCTTTCGGCTTATTCTCAATCCTTGTTGCAAACACATTTGCATTGTATATGGAGCAAGTTAAGATCTCTTTTCATCTACTAAATAATCTGTTGCGTCATTGATTGAAGTATGAAGGTAGAAAAAGATGTAGCAAATCGATTTTAAATATTAAGAATATTAGGAATAAATGAATCATATATTTGTACACCTTTTAAAATTGTGTTATTATTGATGTCCAGGACTCATACATAGAGGCATTATAGTTGTAGAGCTCATATAAATGTTTGACAACATTTCTCAACCTAATAAAATTGTAACAAATTACGCAAACCTTCTTCTTCAACAATTGGATCAAGAATACAAGAAACATAATAAATACAAGAAATCTTTCGAAAGATTGATAGCCACTTATATATTATTACGATGTATATAATTACAATACAAATTACAACTAGGGAATTTGTATAAACCCCTTTGTTTGATGACAAAAAGAAACTTACAAGATGATTACAATGCAACAAATAAATTGAAGATAATTGTGTAACGATGAACGTTACCCGGAAACTTGATACAAATCGAAGGCGTGTGATCACTATCCTTTTGTGATATTTCCCCCACAAAGGTACTTGGGTTGATGTTTGGAAATTCACAACGAGATACAATCGATTACAACACAACCTTAGTACTTAGGTTGTATTACGAAATAACAAGGTGTTTGAGAATTATGAGCAATGGAAAGTTAAGTAAGAGTTAATTACTCTCTTAGTATAGCAAGAACAAATGAGAGGAATAAACTCAAGAAATCAGAAAAAGGTGCAAAGAACACAATGCACAAAGTTCTCTATTTATACACAAGAGGAGCCTTGTGCATTCATCACCATTCATGATCATATTGATGATCATGAATATCAATGCAATTGAATGACATTAATCTTGGTCATTCATGGGCATTATCACACAATTTTACTCTTGTAACATCAGAATTAAGAGTGTAATCAAAAGGATCCAATGCATTAAACTCAAAGGCAAAACGGGAAAAAGGCAACGGTAACATCCAGAGGCCTACCGCCGAGTCGGCGGTGGGTCCTCTAAAAGGACCGCCGACTCGGCTTTGTTCTCTGACCAAAACCTGTTTTTCCAGTGCCAAAAGCCGACTCGGCTGTGGCTACACAAGGGGGATCGCCGAGTCGGCTTTTGGCCACTGCCTTGATCCCCCTTTTGCTTTGTTCCCTTTGTTTAAGAATTAACTTAAATGTCTTTCGGACCTCGTATATTAATACGTTTTGTCCCACTACTTTTAGTAGCTTTAATCGATATATTACGGACTATAAATTGTCCCACTACTTTAGTAGTACTTGGTGATAAAATATTCAGGATTATTATTTATTATACACTAAATGTCCAACATATATCACATGTGTCAAAAAAATCCAAGGGATACTATTTGAAAGTTTGTACACTACAAGAAAAAGCGTTTTTGGGCGTCACCAAATTTTGTCGCGCAATCAAAAAAATATGACGCCCATAGTTGGAGCGACAAATCTCAAAACTGACACGACAAGTGTCGCCCTATCACCGCCGCACATATTGGGGCGACACTATTATAATTGACTTCCATGTCTTGGTTTGGGGCGATGCATGAAGACACACGGCCCATAATCAGCAACTTTGGGCGACGTATGTATATGCAGCACATGTTTGATCTTTGGGCGACATATAATATATGCAGCTCAAAGGTGTATGATTTGGGCGACATATTATGTGTGTGGCCCATAGTTATATAGTTTGGGCGACAAAAAGAGGATTTGTAGCCCATAAAATATAGATATATGTTTTGGACGACACTTTTTTTAGATGTAGCCCAAAATTAATATAGCACATATACCAATTTTACCCATATTAGAGCTAGAGTTAATTGAGAGGTCTTCTTTAAAAGGTAAAGTTTAGTTAAAAGCGCTTTGGTTAGCTGATCCCAAGTTTAGTACACCTGCCGATTTGGCTCTCCACAAGGTCTTGCCTTTATCCTTCTACTAAAATATTTTAGTAGTGATTGTTGCCACACTACCATAAGAAATTGGCAATATGGTCATGTGGGCTCTAGAAAATTAGTAGTAATTTCATTATATCGACTAACTATCTTTTTAGGGCCTTATTAATCAATCCACAAACTTTTATTTTGTTGGCAGAATCAATAAGAATTTAATCTAAATGCATCAAAATTCTAACAGTAAGTCTCATGGGAGACGGTCTATTCTATAGTATATTTGGGGTTATAATAAATTATTTGGGGTTATAATAACTTATATTTGGGGTTATTGAATAAAATATTCGAGGTTATAATACCTTACATTTAGGATTATAACATAATATAATTGATATTATTATAAAAAAAATCAATTAAAGAAAATGGGCTGGCCTAATTTTGTGGTCTATCCTATAGACCGTCTCTTGTGAGATTTTGTGAAATTCTAAATTGCTCTTAAATTCAAAGTTATTTCTATTAAAAAGGTAAATAAAGCTATTAAGTTGAGGTCCATTAAGCATGAATTTAGTCACAGATTTCTTAACTATAAGAAATTTCATACCATCTACAATGTGTAATTAATTAGGGGTTTTTTGACTGCCCGCATATCTCTTTACTCCCTCCTTGGAGGTACGAGTATGATTAGTCTGCATTTTTCAAGAAAAAAACCTCACTCGGATCCTGCCTTATGCGAGATACCGGGAAGGTCCTTTCCTTTCTTTAGTGTAATTAAATTGAAATAGTTCCCCATCCTAGATTATGAAACCACTCACTAACATAGTAATAAACATAAAACAATAATTAAATCCTAGACATGTTTCTAGACATAAATAATACTAAAAGGAACAAACAAGATAAATTAGAAGAGTGAAAATTAAAATAACCTAAAAACCATGTAACAATTGAATAAACAATTACTTAGAAATTAAATTACTAAAATAATCAAATATTTCTTGATTTTAAGATTTAATTTGAAGAATGAAGATAGGAAGACGAATGCCAAGATATGTAGCCATTAGGATCAATCATTCTAAATTTTATTTATGTACTCGTGTAAAAAGGATTATATATCTCTCAGAATTAATGGTGTGTTTGGATAGAAGGAAATAGAGGGAAAGGAAAAGAAGGGATTTGGAGGGAGGAAGAATCCCTTGTTTGGATAGCAAAATGGGAGAGAAGGGATTTGGAGGGGAGGAAATTGGAAGGAAAATGTGGATAAATTTTGTAAGGGTTGTAATCCCTCTAAAAGTGGAAAGATTTGAAAGGAAAACACAAACTCCCTTCCTTTCTCTTCCATTCCCTCCTAGACAAACAAGAGCTAGTTTCCTTTTATTTCTCTTCCCTTCCTTTCCCTTCCCTCCCCTCCCCTTCCCTCCCTTTCTTTTCCTTCCAAACTTGCTATCCAAACATAGTGAGGTTTAGCGTCATTTGTAATTGAACAAAAGTAACTATTTCATCCTTATCTAATTACTTGAAGATACTTTTTTGAAAATTTTTCTAACAATTTTATATTTTTAAATTTCTAATATATATTAAGTAATTTAATATTGAGGTCCCTAAATTTTCAAGGCTTGATGCAGTCGACAGGTTGAACATTCTCATAACCTCCCATAATTGCAAGTAAATTAAAACTTCTAAAAATGAGAAATGTCTCAAGTAATATAAAACGGAGGAAATACATTGAATTAAATAAAACTAAGTACAACCTCGAGCCAAAATTCAAAGAAAATAGAAAGTTTAAAGAAATCTAAATGTATCTATCCTATATACTTCCTTCGTTTCATTATACTTGTTACATTTTACATTTTACGCATTTCAATGTATGTGTTATTTTATTTAGGAAAATTTACTTTTAAAAATCCGACCTTTGGGTTGTTCTCTTCTAAAAATCCGACCTTTTGATTATTTTCTAAAAATCCCACCTTTGCACCCCATCTTCACTTAAAGTACACAGCCCATTGTCTACCTGAAGAACCGGTTAAAATTAATTTTATAAAAAAGGAAAATTTACTTTTAAAAATCCGACCTTTGAGTTGTTCTCTTCTAAAAATCCGACCTTTGGGTTGTTCTCTTCTAAAAATCCGACCTTTTTTTATAAAATTCATTTTAACCGGTTCTTCAGGTTAGACAATTGGCTGTGTACTTTAAGTGAAGATGGGGTGCAAAGGTGGGATTTTTAGAAAATAATCAAAAGGTCGGATTTTTAGAAGAGAACGACCCAAAGGTCGGATTTTTAAAAGTAAATTTTCCTTTTATTTATTTATATCTTGAATATCTTGAATTATACAAATCTAAAAATAAATTATAAAAAATTAATATTATGAAAGTATGTAATTGGACGATTCAAACAAGATCCCACATGACTATATTATTATTTACACATTAGTCGTAATATATAAAATAAGCTTGAACGATGAATATTGCATATGATCGAAATGTAGCGTGTATTTAAGAACGGAGGAAGTACTAAATACGTTCTTCAATTGGACACGTATCGCCTTCACATTCATTGTTTTCCCTCCAAAATTCTTCTTTTAGCTAAATTGGGTAAGTAGAATAATTGAGCATGAATGTCCTATTATTTAAATCAATTAACGTTTCAAATGGAAATAAAAAAAAATGGTCAATATGAAATGAATATACTTATGGTCAAAATATCATTCTATAAAATGGCAATAAAAAAGTGAAAAATGTATGGTCAAATTCTTTTAAATCCGTTCCGTTTATAATGATTGTTCGTATTTAAAATAATTTTATTTATATTTAAGAGATTATTTAAATATTTTTTTATTATTCGTGCTTGGCACGAGATTCAAGTTAGTATTTTGGAGTATTTTGGTTGTTGAACTCATTATGTGTCATTTTTCTGTTTAAAAAGTGGATCCACTACCTCTTTTCAATTCCATCAATATATTTTAAATTTCTTAAAATTTAGTTAATCAACACAATTTAATTTCTATCTTCATTTATTATAAATTACGTTTTTTAAAATTTTATTTTTTCTTTCATTTTAATTTAAGGTGACAGGGTAATTATTAGAAAGCACTAACCTATGACTAATTACACTTAACTACATAATCAATTATTTGTAATAATAAAATTAAGGACATCATCAAAAGAGATGATGTGAGTTTGTTTCCTTAACATACTTCCTCGTGCTAAATTAGTTGTAAAATTTGTTTTTCACATCGTTTAATGCACTTTTTTGGTCCTTAATACATCAATTATGTATAATAAAAAATTATAAAAATTATATATTAATAATCTTTGTTTTGAAACGAATCAAACATGATCACACAAGACTATATTTTAACTTATAGATAAAAAAACTAATTGCAAATCAAGCGGAATGAATGAATAATGTAATAATCTCAAATGTTGCAAGTAAATTGGGAGAGGAAAGTGTTAAGCTATGAGAAGCAGAAGCTACATGTTAGAAGAACTTTTAGTTTTTATGAATAAAAGGTCTCCTAAGAGATCGTCTATGGCATAGACGACTCTTAGCCAAGCCTAATGGCTGATGTGACTATTTAGTTACTCATTTAACAAATGGGTTGGATCATATTTACCCGTCTATATTACAGGAATTTGTGTTTTATGAATGTTATGAGTGGAAAAGTCCTTTTAAAAGTTGCTTTTGTAGCACGCACATCCACATTAACATGTGAAGCTAATAAATGCAAGGTTCAACTAAGAACAAGTAGTTGGAGTGGGTAACCGGGTATTTTTGACATTTTTCAAACTAACCCATTACCCACCAGCCACCACTACCGGATGCCAAAATCACTAAAAGGCTCTTTATACTTGGTTAAAAAGGTTCATTAATAACATATGGTACGGAGTTTTATATGATGCATCATCATCTTCTAGAAGGGTTAAGTCATAATTGCGTGAGCCTAAATTGATAAATTGAAATCAACAATTGATATACTCGTGACGATTCATTGGGCTCAAATGTTCACTTACTAGATTTCATCATCATATTCAGTGTATCATAATCTCATAGAAAACTGTTGGAAATACTTCACATGTGAGACAAGACCCCACATCGATAAAAAAGTGGGTTGTGGACTTGCATATGTACTTGGTGAGCTAATTCTCCTATTGCCATATGGTTTTGGGAAATAATGAACCTCAACGAGTGTATGTGCAAGTTAACGCTCTTGACCCGTGGGTTTGTGGGTCCGAGCCCACGGGTGTCCCGTGTCCACACGAGTGGGCCACGGTGAGATTATGTGACGGATTGTCACGGCCTAATAAAAACTATAATCAGAGTTTAGGGAGGGAAGAACTACAGCAGCTCATATTCATAAAGGAGATTGAGATCAAAGAGTTTGTCGGCTTGAGAAGAGTCTTCCAATACAGAGAAACCTGCAACTTAAAATAGGTTAAATAGAAAATATACAAATAACTAGAAATAAGGGTAAAAGTAAAGAAGGTAAATAACGATAAATAAAGGCAATGAACAAAAACAAACAAAGGGCGAAAAGAACTGGTTTATTTAATAGTTTTAAAGAAATTATTTAAAAAAATTAAGTTTTACACATTTTACTACTTCTCCTTACTATATAATACTACCCAGCTCAATGTTAAGGAATGTTAAGGAATGTGGTGTTATACGAGATGACAACTAATAATGAAAAATAATTAATAAAATTATAGATGTTCAAAATAGATCCGATATTTTGATATTTATTCAATCTTTAAACCGTATTAAACTTTAAAATAAATTTAAAATAATAAACAAATAATATAGAGACAAAATTGACCTGATAACCCAAAAATATATGTTTAAATGGAATATAAAGGATGAGATAAAACTATAAGATAGCATAGAAGGAATATAAGTAATTATAACGTCGTTGATAATTTGATTTGTTTGGAATAATTTTGATGTGTATTGACATTGACTTGTTATTATTATACCCTCTACTCTTTAAATTCATGGCATTTCTGAATTCCAATATTTAGATTAATCCAATATTTTCAGAATATTCTAAATAATTCTACCTAATACTCATGAATAATCCTAATTTTGAGGGTGTTTTCCTATAGTAACCCGATAACTGAATAATTTGCTATATCAAGCTTTACTTTTTTTTTATCGAAGAAAAATTAAAATAAAATGTCAAAAAATCTTCTTTAGAAAGGACCCAATTACTGTTAGACATTTAGTGTATAATAAATAATAATCCTGAATATTTTATCACCAAGTACTACTAAGGTAGTGGGACAGTTTATAAGTCCGTAATATATCAATTAAAGCTATTTTAAATAGTGGGACAATATACGTATTATTTTACGTGGTCCAAATAGGCATTGTGGGATAAGACAAAGAAAAGAATAAGGGGCGCCTTGTTTGGCTGACAGCCGACTCGGCGGCACCCTTGAAGTAGCCACAGCCGAGTCGGCTGTAGGCTACTGGAAATCTTGGTTTTGGTCAGTGACCAAAAGCCGAGTCGGCGGTCCTCTCTATGGACCAATCGCCGACTCGGCTGTCAGCATTCCAAGGTGACCGTTGCTTTTCTTCCCGTTTTCCTTGTGTTTAATGTCTTGGATTCTTAATCTAATGCTCATAATCTCTGGTTTTGATGTTGAGAATTAAGAATAATCATGCCCATGAATGCCTAGAATAATGGCATTGATGTTTGATCATCAATATGATCTTTATGGGCATTATGGCTAAAGGCTCCTCTATTTAGTATAAATAGAGGACCTTGGGTGATAGTTTTCTTGCACCTTTTCTAAATCTCTTAGGCTTTCTTCTCATTTGTCTTGTGCACTCAAGAGAGTAATTAACTTTTGTGCGCACTTTCCATTGCTCATAATTTCTTAAACACATTGCTATTACGATATATACCCTAAGTACTAAGGGTGTACTAGAGTTATTTGTATCTCGTTGTGAATTTCCACTCTAAACCCAAGTACCTTTGTGGGGGAAATATCACAAAAGGAAAGTGAGCACACGCCTACAACTTGTATCAAGTTTCCGGGTAACAATCGTTGTTACAAACTAATCTTCACTTTTCTTTAGCATTGTAATAATCTTGTAATTTCATTTTTGTCATCATCAAAGGGGTTTGAAACAAATTCCCGGTTGTAATTTGTTTTACATTATATACATTCGTAATAATCTTTTGTGATAACTTCACCGATGGCATCTATGAAGGATTTTACATCAAAGTTTGCTAAGCTTGAAAAGTTTGTCGGCGTTGACTTTAGACGTTGGCAAAAGAAAATGATGTTCATGCTCACCATTCTATGTGTGGCTTATGTGATAAGCTCACCCAAGCCGGATGCTCCTAAAGAGGATGATCCGGAGACGGAAGTTCTTGAACAAAATCGCAAACGGTCCAAATGGGACAACGATGACTTCATTTGCCGGGGTCACATTCTCAATGGCATGCAAGATGCCTTGTTCGACATCTACCAATACCATGAGTCCGCAAAGGATTTATGGGATGCTTTGGAGATTAAATACATGGCGGAGGATGCTAGCTCCAAGAAGTTTCTTGTAAGTAATTTTAATTCGTATAAAATGGTTGAAGATCGCCCTATAATTGATCAATTTCATGAACTTCAAAGAATGCATGCTAACTTAAAATTGCATAAAATTGAAATTGATGAGGTGTTTCTAGTTTCAAGCATAATAGACAAATTGCCTCCTTCTTGGAGGGATGTTAGACATGCTTTAAAGCATAAAAGAAAGGAGATTACACTCTCCGATCTTGGGCAACATATAATTGCTGAGTCTAGCATTCGGGTTCATGAGAACCGGAAGGATGATAATCCTAATGTACCTACTATTAATATGGTTGGGGAAGGGAAACCACAATCCCGTCCCGGAGATAAGAGGAAGAGGAATGACTCTTCAAAGGGGAAAGCCACTATTTCCAATACCGAAAAGGTATGTTGGGAGTGTCGAAAACCCGGGCACCGAAGGAAAAATTGCTTCGTCTTGAAGAATAAGCAAAAGAAAGCCAAGGGGAATGGTCAAGCTTCTACAAGCAAGGGACCATCCACTCAAGGTAACCTTGCAACTTTTGATGAAAATTCTAATATGAGTTTTTCTACTATGAATACTAATATTAGTGCTTTGCAGGATGATACCTTGGCTTGGTGGATCGATTCGGGGGCTTCGAGACATGTTTGTAACTCTACGCAATGGTTCAAAACCTTTAACAAGGTTGTTGATGGGGAGCATCTCTACATTGGAAACAATGCACCTATCAAGGTCCAAGGCAAAGGACAAGTTGAATTATTGTTTCGGGGAATCTTTTAGTTTTAAGAGATGTGTATTACACACCCGAAATAGGTAGAAACTTAGTCTCGGGTCCTATTTTGAATCGATTGGGCTACAAACTAGTGTTTGAAGCCGATAGGTGTATTATCTCTAAGAATAATTTGTTTATTGGGCGTGCTTATTTATGTAATAGTTTATTTAAATTGTCGTTAGATTTAAATAAAAATGCTATTTGTAATGTTTCAACCATGAATGAAAATGATGATTTGTATTATTTGTGGCATGTTAGATTAGGACATGTAAATTTTGACAAAGTTTCTTTTATGTCTAAACATGAACTCATTCCTATGTGTGTTAAAATGTCTAAAAATTGCAAAACGTGCATGTTAAATAAGATCACTAGAACACCATTTAAAAGTGTTGAAAGAAAAATCGAAATTTTGGAGTTAATCCATAGTGATCTTTGTGATTTTCATAGTACACCATCTTTGGGAAACAAAAAGTATGTCATAACTTTTATTGATGATTTCTCAAAGTTTTGTTATGTATATCTTTTACATACAAAAGATGAGGCTCTTGAACATTTTAAGATTTACAAACAAGAAGTAGAATTACAGATTGGTAGTAAACTTAAAAGGTTAAGAACCGATAAAGGAGGTGAATATTATGATCCGCTTTATTTTAATTCAATGGGTATAATTCATGAAACAACCGCCGGTTATGCACCACAATCAAATGGTGTGGCGGAGAGGAAAAACCGTACTCTACAAGAGATGGTTAATTCCATGTTATCCTACTCAGGTTTGAGTGATGGATTTTGGGGTGAAGCAATGTTGACGGCTTGTCACATTCTTAACCGAGTTCCAATGAGAACGAATAAGGAAACTCCTTATGAACTTTGGTACAAAAAGAAACCAAACTTAAGTTATCTTAAGGTTTGGGGTTGTATGGCCATTGTAAGAGTGCCCGACAACAAGAAAAAGAAGCTCGGAGAACGTGGGCTTGAGTGCATCTTTATAGGCTATGCTATTCATAGCAAAACCTATAGGTTCTATGTTATAGAACAAAATGACTATATATCGATTCATTCGATTATGGAGTCAAGAGATGCGATTTTTGATGAGAATAGATTTTCATCATTGAGTAGACAAAGAAATCTACAAAGTTGTACTAATGAAAGTGTTGATGATGGTCAACAAAGTTCACTTCTAGATGTTGATGAAAGTCAACAAATAGATGAACTTGATTTAGTTGGTCCTATTCCTAAACGGAGTAAGAGACAACGGAAAGCGAAGAGCTTTGGACCGGATTTCCAAGTATACTTGGTTGAAGGTGATAGAAGCGAAGTATCTTCTAGTGTTCCATATTTGTATAATGTGGAAGGTGACCCATTGACTTATAGCGATGCTATGGCATCACATGATAGCGCCTTTTGGAAAGAAGCTATCGATGATGAGATGCAATCCATCATGAGAAATAACACTTGGGTGTTAGTGGATCTTCCTCCGACTTGTAAACCAATCGGTTGCAAGTGGATTTTTAGAAAGAAAATGAAAATCGACGGTACTATTGATAAATTCAAAGCCCGTTTGGTGGCTCAAGGCTTTAGACAAAAGCACGGTATCGATCATTTCGATACATATGCACCGGTTGCAAGAATAACCACTATTCGGTTATTGGTAGTGTTAGCTACGGTCTATCATCTAGAAATACATCAAATGAATGTTAAAACCGCATTTCTATATGGGGAGTTAGATGAGGAAGTGTATATGAAACAACCCGAAGGGTTTGTTTTGAAAGGACAAGAACAAAAGGTGTGTAAACTTGTCAAGTCTTTATATGGACTTAAACAAGCACCTAAGCAATGGCATCAAAAATTTGATGAAACTATTTTGTCCTTTGGATTCAAATTGAATCAAGCCGATAAGTGTGTATATAGCAAGTTTGATAGCCATGGTAATGGCGTTATCATTTGCCTATACGTTGATGACATGCTTATCTTTGGTACTTGTAAAGCACAAGTTCAAGAGACAAAAGACTTTTTGTCTAGATCCTTTCAGATGAAGGATATGGGGGAGGCTGATGTGATCTTAGGTATTAAGATCATAAGGCAAGGGAACCGTATTAAGTTAAGTCAGGCTCACTATGTTGAGAAGATACTTAAGCGGTTTAATATGCTTGATAAAGCGCCGGTCTCTACTCCCATGGAACCGGGTATGAAATTTGCAAAACATACCGGTCAACCAATTTCGCAATTGGAGTATTCAAAGGTCATAGGATCTTTGATGTATGCTATGACTAGTACAAGGCCTGACATAGAGTTTGCAGTGGGTAAACTTAGTAGATTTACGAGTAACCCGGGTCCCCATCATTGGATGGCGATAAGGAGAGTATTAAGATACTTGTTGCGTACCAAGGATTATGGTATTGCATATAGCGGAGAACCTCCTATTCTAGAAGGTTATTCTGACGCTAGTTGGATCACTAATGAAGAGGATAACTCTTCTACTAGTGGATGGGTGTTTGTTTATGGGGGAGGTGTCATTTCTTGGTCATCTAAGAAACAAACATGTATAGCTGACTCTACGATGTCAGCTGAGTTTATCGCTTTGGCTTCAGCAGCTAGTGAAGCAGAGTGGTTGAGGAATCTCATGTTTGAGATACCTTTGTTACCTAAGCCAATTTCACCGGTGGCAATCCATGCGAATTGCATGACGTCTTTAGGTAGAGCGTATAGTCAAGTGTATAATGGTAAGTCTCGTCATATTGCTCTTAGGCATAGCCTAGTGCAAGGACTTATCATTAACGGGGTCATAACTTTTGACTATGTGAACACTAAGTTCAATGTGGCGTCGTTTACGAAAGCCATGAATAGAGACTCAATTGAGAAAGCCTCAGTTGAGATCGGTTTATGTCAGTAAAATCATTTGGGAAAGCCCAATTGACGCATGAGTAACATCGTGTCTGAATTCAATGTGGTAAAGTCCTCTTGGTTTTTGTTAAAGCAACTCGTATATGACCCATCGTTGCTTTGTACCGTGATGGAATAAGGTAGTCGTCTTGAAAGTTCTCAAGATCAAGAGTTGAAGAGCTCTTGGTGTTATATCCACGTCACGGGGATATGTTTTATACGTAATGAGAACCTACCTATATAAGTTTGAAGTGTGGCCGCTTCAAGTAGTCAAGATTGACATAATGACTATGATAAACTTATGAATAAGATACGGACACGGCCTTATAATGTGTCAAGTTAATAAGTTTGTGTTATTTGTTTTGTGTGTACTACATCTTCAAGTGGTCAGAAGGGTCATTTGATTCAATTCCTTATGGAAATCAATTCTGGCTCGATCACTTGTTAAGTGTGTTGTACTAGGCGTTAATTCAATCCGTAGGGATATTAGCGTTGATGCATGAAATGTATTATGAGTTTTGGTAAATAAGAAGCTTATTATACCCAAAATGGGGGAGGATTGTTAGACATTTAGTGTATAATAAATAATAATCCTGAATATTTTATCACCAAGTACTACTAGGTAGTGGGACAGTTTATAAGTCCGTAATATATCAATTAAAGCTATTTTAAATAGTGGGACAATATACGTATTATTTTACGTGGTCCAAATAGGCATTGTGGGATAAGACAAAGAAAAGAATAAGGGGCGCCTTGTTTGGCTGACAGCCGACTCGGCGGCACCCTTGAAGTAGCCACAGCCGAGTCGGCTGTAGGCTACTGGAAATCTTGGTTTTGGTCAGTGACCAAAAGCCGAGTCGGCGGTCCTCTCTATGGACCAATCGCCGACTCGGCTGTCAGCATTCCAAGGTGACCGTTGCTTTTCTTCCCGTTTTCCTTGTGTTTAATGTCTTGGATTCTTAATCTAATGCTCATAATCTCTGGTTTTGATGTTGAGAATTAAGAATAATCATGCCCATGAATGCCTAGAATAATGGCATTGATGTTTGATCATCAATATGATCTTTATGGGCATTATGGCTAAAGGCTCCTCTATTTAGTATAAATAGAGGACCTTGGGTGATAGTTTTCTTGCACCTTTTCTAAATCTCTTAGGCTTTCTTCTCATTTGTCTTGTGCACTCAAGAGAGTAATTAACTTTTGTGTGCACTTTCCATTGCTCATAATTTCTTAAACACATTGCTATTACGATATATACCCTAAGTACTAAGGGTGTACTAGAGTTGTTTGTATCTCGTTGTGAATTTCCACTCTAAACCCAAGTACCTTTGTGGGGGAAATATCACAAAAGGAAAGTGAGCACACGCCTACAACTTGTATCAAGTTTCCGGGTAACAATCGTTGTTACAAACTAATCTTCACTTTTCTTTAGCATTGTAATAATCTTGTAATTTCATTTTTGTCATCATCAAAGGGGTTTGAAACAAATTCCCGGTTGTAATTTGTTTTACATTATATACATTCGTAATAAGTACATGGTTGGACTACAAGTCAATCAAATCCAGGGCCGGTCCTAAACAAGGCAAGAAGGGGTTGCGCTCATGAATAGATAATTTTTGCCTTCGTATCTATCGAACTTGAAATGTTATGTGTTTAACCTGTACATTTAACTAACAAGTCAAATTGTTGGTATTTGTTAATTACAATTGTTACCTTATTTACTAATTATTGAATTATAAATGCATGATTATTCAACAACAAACGGATAATATCAAGCTTTATTATAACATGTAATTTCTGTCTCTTCGGAGACATCTGATAACATGTAATTTCTATAAATTTTATAATTATAAATATATATTTTATATTTGAGAAAATTATATAAAACTACCTTATTTATACTCTCTTTTTTAAAAAACTACCTTATGTAAAAAATTTTGCAAAAAACTACCTTATGTAATACTTTTTTTTCAAAACATTACCTTCTTATGTTTTTCGTTAGTTGACCGGCAGAATTGACGTTGACCATCCCACCTCCCAGTCATGCCCCAAGCACGTGGTCAATTAAAACTCATCCTCCCTCTTCAATTACTCCCTTTTGTCGACGTCAATTATGCCGGTCAACTAACGAAAAACATAAGAAAGTAGTATTTTGAAAAAAAAGTATTACATTAAGTAGTTTTTTGTAAAATTTTTTACATAAGGTAGTTTTTTAAAAAAGATGGTATATATAAGATAGTTTTATATAATTTTCTCTTTATATTTATAACCCATAATTTATTTTTCGCCCCAAGATCTTCGATGCACAGCTGGCTAGGGGAACAAGCTAGGCGCCAAGTCCTATAGGGAAATGTGGAGCCGTAAAGGCTTAAGAATCAACGCAAACTATCCCTTCTAGACTCAAGATGGAAGAAAGAGCTGACGTGTGATGTAGAGGATTTCTTTGTTTTCCCCTTTTTTTTTTATATATTTCCCAATATTATCTTTTTTGCTTAAAAGTAATTCAATAATTTTCTATTTTATTCCTACTTTATACTCATTTTATTTATTATCAACTTGCTACTTACTAATATTAGGGGTATTATAGACATTATCAACTTGCTACTTACTAATATTAGGGGTATTATAGACATTTCTTAATACTTGTGTCAAAAGGTAATATTGCAACTAAATAAGAACAGAGGGAATATAAGACATGTGAGAAACAAGGGGTGAAAGCTATCGTCTAACCCCTAAGGATTTTCTGACACCTAGAAAATTATGTATGTTCTAAGGGAAAAATGTGTTTGCGCTAATGGCTATTTGTGAAGTTATCAAATCACACTTATGTGGTAGGACTTGATAGGATAAGAGTTTTGTTATTTTAATTTATCTTTTTAGATTTTAATTATTTTTTATCCTTTATTATGACCGATTTTATATATCCAATTGTGATTTAACCCTTTGATTTCAAACTAATTACCCAAACATAATTCAACGCACGACTAATTTCACTCGACTTGTACACCAATGTAGTCGGCCACACAACCTAAGTCTTTGTTTACTCTTGATACGTGAGTCTTTGACGCATTTTAAACCTTTTTGGACCCATTAAACCTAATTTAAAGGGATTTTGTTCTAATATGTATCAAGGCTCTTATGGTCTATGATCTTTAGACCTATAATTAATTTACTCTCATACTCTAAACTTTTAGCAAACTTAATGCCACATAAGTCCGGTCTAATTTTGACGTATATATTAATACTTTCGTTTTGGACTCTTGTAAAAATAGTAAAGTAAAACATAAGACTGGAACCTATTTTTGACTATTGACCCAGCATATACTTAATTTAACTTTGAGTCAAAATATTCAAATCCTTTCGGTAAGGATTTGGGTTTGATACTCAAAATGAATGAAAATTTCCAAATCTAAATCTGTTTGAAATCCATCTTTAATGTTGTAAGATTGATAAATTCCAAGTACGTATATAATGCTCAAGTTTGTATGAGAACTAATTTTTAAAAAGTAAAACTATTTTAGAAAGAAAAATATACAAATAGAAATCGGTTTCACATTTTTGGTAAATATATAACTAAAGATCTGAAATGATCTCCTACAGACCCTCAAAAGTTGATTTGTGAATTAAAAATTACATAACAATTGGTGAAAATAATAGTATAGTTCCCTCTTTTTTTAGAAAAATTGAATTATTCTTTTGATTGATCTGGTGTGTATTTATCATTTTGTCATATTTTCATTTTTGGTTGGGTATGATATTCTCAAACTCATTAGCTCATTTTATGGTATTCGTGTGTGTGTGTGTGTGTGTGTGTGTGTGTGTGTGTGTGTGTGTGTGTGTGTGTTACGACAATTTATTTTTTATTTAAATTTTCCATTACAAATAAAAGAAAACATATCACAAACGTTAGTATTTCCATATGTGTTATTTAATCGGCCCTTGAATTTGCAATACCTCGATATTTTAAAAAATTTAAATTTATAAGTTTAATTTGAAAAGGAGAACTGCACACATAACAAAAATTGACTAAATCAAATGTAATTTGTTTTTTCAATAATAATCACATGTAATTTGTATGGTATAGATGACTATATTAGTCTTTAGTAAAATAAAAAGGACAAAATAAAAAAATTTCTGATGAACAATATTTTGTTTGAAATTTAAATGACAAGGATCACTAAAAATCTTTCATGTTTTATTGCTTGAACTTGGAAATGAATGAGTGTGACATGTTAAAAGTACATGAGAAGAAACGTAATTAAGGGCATTTCTAAAAGGTCTATTCATTCAGAAATGACTTGAATGAAATTTATATTTTATACTTTTCACGAAATCTAATGCACTACTTCAAATTTTAATATTTCTAGTTACGTATAAAATAAATTTATAAAAATTTGATATTAATAATTCTTATGTTTTAGACGAATTAAATAAAATACCGCTTGAATATATTTTAACTTATTACTCCCTCCGTCTTGATGAATTAGTAGCAAAGAGAAAATGAGTGAATATTAAGAAAGTGGTAATAAATGAAGAGAGAGAATGAATTGTGTGGATGAAATTAAAAGAGAGTTAAAATGTATGGATGAAATTAAAAGAAAAGTGGTGGACCATAGTCCTAAAATAGAAATGCTGCAATTAAAGTGGGACAGACATAAATGGAAAATACTGTAAATTATAAGGGACGGAATAGTATTTAAAAACTAATCACAAATTAAATATAATGAATAAATAGTGCTATTTTTGCAACAAACTTTTCAAGCCGTCCATCAATAATGGAGGCCGCATAACTTTGACCGAATAGCTACTATTCCTACTAAATTACATTTAGCATTTCCTTTTCACATAAGCTGATTTTACTTCTACAAATTATAGCCTTTTTAATCACAGAAATCAAATGAAAGTTTCATACTGACTTTACTTTTTAGATGAAAGGAGAATATCTACTATTTTTCTAGACAAATTCTTTGGTTTGATTGGGGTATTTGGATGGGCCCTGTCAAACAAATAAATTCAGATTTAGTTATTCGTGTTTAAATTATATATGAATGGTTAGAATTTAGAAAGCCTTTGATCCGAACCTATCAATGGGTCTAAAATCATAACCACAATTTGACTTACAATTTATTAGATTAATCTGATTTCGACTCACCTAACCTATTTAGAGTTTTTTTTGTTAATATGTTTAGATTTTTGACATTGGCTACAACTTATTAGTTATACCCCAATTTTAAACTTTTAACTTATGAGTTTTTTATTTTGTTATAACTATGAAAACTAAAAATATGTTAAATGAATTAAGCTTATGTTATACTTATTAATTTGATTCAATAATAACTCTTATAATTAAACAGGTTATAAAGGTGTATTTCAGATTTAAAAATTTAGCTTTAACCTAGCTAACCCTTAATTGAGTCAAATATCTTAACACAAGACCAATTATTCCAAAATAAACTAAGTTAGATTAACAAGTAAAATCAACTTTTATCAGATCTAAACATGCTAAAGATACTATATTTCAACTTAAGTTAATTTTGATAATTTCGTGTATATTTATACTAGTAAAATTTGATTTAGTCGAATGGAGATATATTGGATTTGAGTTAATTTTCGACCGTCCTAGTCCGCGGATTACCGAGACAACATTCTTAAAGAAAAAATTTGAGACATCTTGATGTGTACACGAAATTTCGGTCTTTGTTCGAGTCAATTTGGTATAGAATGTTCATGGGCCATTAATTTAACGTTATTAGTTTTCGAGAAGTTTACTTGGAGAGCTTTTTGTTTTAGCTACTTTCTTGTGAGATCGTTTATAAGAGATGACTCTCTGGATCTAGCCTAACAATTAAAAAAAAGAATAATTCTGAAAATTGATGTATGCGTTTAAACATTTTTAAAGTTAGTGTTATGATCAATTGAAGTTGGTGTTATAATTCTAAAAATTAACGTATGCATTTAAGCATAATTCTATCATTGACATTTCATGAAAACTGGATGCTACCATGTGGAATTTCCCATAATTTTATCTACCGTCCATGATTATTCTTAAATAATCTATCATTTGTATATTTTTTTTGCTAACAACACCTCTTTCTACATTTTAAACGGCTATTAAAGGTACGTACTAGCTGTCACACTAGATTATTTTCCTTCTTCTGCTTTTTTATTAAAGTATTTGGTTAAAATGTGTCAAGAAATGTTGTCAGCAAAAAATACACAAAAGTTAAATTATTTTAAAATAATCAATAGCAGTAATTAATCACGACAAATGAGCAATAGATAGAACTTATTCATGATTATTTTCTTCTATCAAATCATTCTCTAAAATGTGAAAATAGATGTAAACATTAGGATTATATACCCAAGTTGTACCTTTCAAACGTAATTAAGTTGTTTACCTTTATTGACTAAATACATGTTCCATAAAGATTGCCCACCAAGGTGAATACTCAATGATATCTACACAAGACCTCTTAGTCTCACACAAAATACCTGAAAATGACACAAATCAAAAAAATCCTATACACAAAAATTCCCCATCAAGAAACTTAAATGAATGGCCATTTTTATTGCCTTACAATTTTAGGTAAGAAACCTCTGAAACATTAATGGCTAAATCCTGTAAACACCCACAAATTTTCTATCTTCTCTTCTTATTTGTTGCCCTTACTTTAGCTCAAGATGAAAAACATTTCATCTACAATGGCTTCCAAGGAGCTAAACTTCATCATGATGGCTTAACAAAGATCCTCCCAAATGGGCTTTTACAACTAACCAATGGTTCATTCCAAGGAAGTGGGCATGCTTTCTTTCCAAAACCCATTAATTTCGACAAATCTCGATCCTTTTCGACATCTTTCACTTTCGCCATTGTTACACCTTTGCCTGATCATTCTGGCCATGGTTTAGCCTTTGTTATATCTCCTACAACCAATTTTGAACATGCTACCCCTGCTGAATTCCTTGGCATTTTCAATGTTTCCAACAATGGGATTAGCTCAAATCATCTGTTTGCTGTAGAATTTGACGTTGTGCAAAATGCTGTCTTCCATGATATTGATGGTAATCATGTTGGTATTGATGTTAATGGACTAGTCTCTATTGATTCAGCTTCTGCAGCCTATTATACAGATGATCGAGGCACGAAAAAGACGGTCTTACATCTTTCGAGTGGAACACCCATTCGGGTTTGGATTGATTATAATGAACATCAGATGCTGATTAATGTAACATTAGCCCCACTTCAACACCCAAGACCCAAAATTCCTCTGTTGTCTACTTCTCTTAATCTGTCTTCTGTGATTTCGGGTACTAATTATATCGGTTTTTCTTCTGGTACCGGGCTTGTTGATACTGATCATTACATTTCGGGTTGGAGTTGGAGTCAGATTGGTGAAGCTCATGATCTTGATCTTGCTAAACTTCCTGTATTTCCCAAGATTGAAAAACACAAGGGAAATCAGAAAGTTATATTGATTGTTTTGGGTGTAATTCTATTGGTTTTGTTGGAAATTATAGCTGTAATTGGGTTTATATTATGGAGGAAGAAGTATGCTGAGCTTAAAGAACCATGGGAGAATGAATATGTTTCGCATCGATTTTCTTACAAAGATCTTTATGTTGCAACTAAGGGTTTTAGGGATTCTGAGCTTTTGGGTGCTGGGGGTTTTGGGAAGGTTTATAAGGGTGTGTTACCTTCTTTACAATCCGAAATCGCGGTGAAGAAAGTTTCACATGATTCAAGACAGGGAATGAAGGAATTTGTGGCAGAAGTTGTAACAATGAGAAGATTAAGGCATAGAAATTTGGTACAACTTTTGGGTTATTGTAGACGAAAAGGCGAGCTTTTGTTAGTTTATGATTACATGCCGAATGGAAGTCTTGACAGGTTTCTGTTCAAGGATAAAGCATCAAAGCTTTCATGGTGTCAAAGATTCAAGATTGTTAAAGGGGTTGCGTCTGCGCTTTTGTACCTTCACGAAGAGTGGGAACAGGTTGTTCTACATCGAGATGTTAAGGCAAGTAATGTTCTATTAGACGGTGATATGAATGCACGACTAGGTGATTTCGGGCTAGCTAGATTGTATGATCACGAAAGCGATCCTAGAAGTACACGTGTGGTTGGAACGTTGGGATACCTAGCACCAGAGCTAAGTTACACGGGGAAACCAACAACAGCAACCGATGTGTTTGCATTCGGAGTGTTCTTACTTGAGGTAGCGTGTGGAAGGCGGCCTAACAGTATGCAGGAGTTTAGCAGTGCAGAGGATTTTGTGATGGTAGATTGGGTTTACGAGTGCTGGAAAAGGGGAGTGATACTTGAAACGAGTGATCCGAAATTGGAAGGCGATTATAATTCGGACGAAATGGAAGTTGTGTTGAAATTAGGATTGTTGTGTGCACATCCAAAGCAAGATGAAAGGCCTAGTATGAGAAAGGTAGTGCATTATCTGAATAGGGATGTAAAACTTCCTGAGATTTCATCAGATTATGAGCATCAAAGTTATACATATTTTGGTGGAAATTGGGGAATATCAATGTCATATCCTCCTTCATCATCATTTGGTGCATCTAATTCTCATTCTCATGCTTACTTATCTAGTAATGATGTTTCATTCATTCAAGAAGGCAGATGAACTCTTTTTTTTTTTTTTTTTTTTTTGTAATTATTTGTGTGTTCTTTTTGGTTTATTAGGTGTGATTTTGGTTTGGGATAGTTTTTGGGTGTTCTTTAATTTGTTTTGTTGATATGAATTATGGGCTTAGAATATATAGTTGTTTAGGAGATGTGACATGTATTATAATGTAGATAAGTGTGTGTTTCATATGTTTGTACAACACTATAATAGTATAATTGCTTTTAAGTTTTATTTTTGTACTTTATATATAGTTTCTTAATTTTTTATTTTAGGAAATTTCATGTGGTAACCTTGAGGTTTTGAGTTTTCCACGTGGTAACCAAAACATTTAAAAAATCCACTCGGGAACCCTAAGGTTTATTAAATTGTTACACCGTGACCTTTTTGCACATAAAACGTTAACAAACATTAATTTCGAAGTTTTAAGGTTGTTGTACGCCTATTTATGCGACTCACCATTTCAATTGCCATCAGTTTCAACATTTTCCCCCAAAATATATACCCTAACACTACCATCTTAGGATTTGGAGGTAAAAATATAATTTGGATGAAAGATGGTAGAGTTGAGATTTATGTTTTGGGGAAAAATGTTGAAACGAATGGCATTTGAAACGGTGAGTCGCGGTAAACAAGTGTACAACAACCTTAAAGCTTCGAAATTAACGTTTGCTAACGTTTTTATGTGCAAAAAGGTCATGGGGGAATAATTACGTAAACCCCAGGGTTACCGCTTGGATTTTTTAAAAGTTTTGGTTACAACGTGGAAAACCTAAATCCTCAAGGTTACCACGTGAAATTTTCGTTTTATTTTTCTCATTTTGACTCATGTTGTATATGTTTATAACACTTGGAAGAAATAATAAGCATCAAATAAGAACTGATTTTACAAATATGATCAAACCTATCGTAATTACTAGAAATGATAATATAACTTATGAAATAACAATTGGATTTTTTAAAAGTTTTGGTTACAACGTGGAAAACCTAAATCCTCAAGGTTACCACGTGAAATTTTCGTTTTATTTTTCTCATTTTGACTCATGATGTATATGTTTATAACACTTGGAAGAAATAATAAGCATCAAATAAGAACTGATTTTACAAATATGATCAAACCTATCGTAATTACTAGAAATGATAATATAACTTATGAAATAACAACTTATGATATAAAACTTAAACTTATGATAATAATACTTACAAACTTGATGCCAAATTAAATCGAGGCACATTTAGTTTACTCTCATTTTACCTCTTTCACAATTATTTCAATTATTTCATTTGCATCTCTTTGTTCTATTAGTTTGAGTTTTTTTTACTTCCATAGATATTTACTCTCAATCCAAACAAGCCGTCAAAGAAAGACATTGTAGTAATGCAATATACTTTGCATAACTATTTCTAACTAGGAATGTTGGCTTAAAATACTCTAACGACACGTTTGGTTATCGGTATTAATTAGTGGTAATTTGGATGATTTGTAGTATAAAATTTCATAATATGTAACATCTTATTCCAATGGTAAAAGTTTGATCATAATAAAGTATTTTTGTTATAATATTCTTTTACCACCTAATACTATATTTTCAAATGGCAATACATTGTGATGAATTTGTGAAAAAATGAAATTATTGAAAGAAAAAAAGCATGTTAAACTTATCAAGAGATAGTCTAATAAAATTACACTAACAAACTAAATGTTCATCATCGTTCCCACCATTTAATATTGATTACCAAACAAGTCGTTAAAATCTGATCGGGACTTTTATATCATTCAAATGTAATACCGCAAGTGCACAGCGTAGCTTAGTACGACGGCAAGTACAGGTCGAATCCACTGTCCACAGGGAGTGGGGGTTACTCAATTGTTGCGCCATTTGTGTCATCTGGTTATCAATGATTTTGTTGTGCGCTTGAATCTGTTGGATGGCACTAGAAGTATCGGCATTGATCTTGGACTGAGTGGCAATGAAATTCTCCATCATGGACTCCAAATTTGATTTTTGCAGTAGGTTTGGTGGTGGAGGTCTTTGAAACCCTGGAGGTTGTTGGTTAAATGTCGGTGGAGGTTGGTGATATGATGGTGAATTTAATGCTGCCTTGGGATTTTTATATGAAAAGATGGGATGATGTTTCCAACCTTCATTGTAGGTATTGGAGTATGGGTTGAATGGTGGCTTCTCTTGATTGTACACTGCATTAACCTGTTGACTTGATGACGATTTTGTTGTTTGCACACTCTGATGGAGGACCTTGGATTCCACACACTTCAAAAGCCTTCAATGTGTTACCAACACTTAACCGATCTATTCTCCTTGTCAAAGCATGTACAGAATTTTAAATGACGAACTTTAAATGGCGATCGATTTCAATTTTAATCTTATAGATACCAATTTTGACCTTAAAGATATCAATTTCAACGTAAAGTAGTACTTAAATATATTAATTAAAGTAAAAATTTCAATTTGAACCTATAAGTGATCAATTTTGACGTTAAAGTGATCAATTTCTACCTAATATAATTGACAATGATAAGTATTGAATTGTATGTTGTTATGTAGTTCATCCATTTTGTTTATAATTAATATAATTAACATCATAATAGAAACAAAATAAGGTCATAATTGATACATGTTTGGTAATAATTGACAATGACAAGTATTGAATTATATGTTGTTATGTGGTTCATTTATTTTGTTTATAATAATAATTGATATAGTTAACATCATAACGGAAACAAGATAAGATCATAATTGATGCATGTTTGGTAATAATTGATACTGTTAAGTTTAAAACTTACGGTTACATTGTGTTTTTTGCATTGAATGTTTATATTTTTTTTAGTTTCTGATATTTATGCTTTTAATATGTAAACTGATACTGATTAGATCAAAATTCATTAAATTAAAGCCATGTTGTCTGGACTTTTTTATGTCTGTCTCGTACAAGAATTGTTGAAAATCAGCTCCTCTTGTATGTAACAGTCTCACTAGTACTCCTATTATGTTCCATTAGAACCATCATGTTGCATTGAATAAAAGTACTTGTATTGTACAATGTTTTTAACACTATTGTTAATAGTATTATTGACCATTCATTTGTTCTTTAAAATTCATCCATAAAATGATTAAATAATAACATTTTATTAACTTCGTTCTCAAATTATGAAACAGAACCATTTGTAGGTAGAAATTGATCTGTTTAACGCCACAATTGATAACTTATAGGTTAAAATTGAAAATTTTACTTTAATTGATAGTTTTGAGTACTACTTTAGGCTGAAATTGATAGCTTTAAGGTCAAAATTGATACTTTTAAGGTCCAAATTGAAAAATGTTCAGAAAATGAAATAAACCAAAAAAAAAATCTGAAGGGTAAAGCATGGGCCGGCCCATATCTCGTCTTAGAATAGGATGCTCTAGTCCAAGTTTTTGTATTACCCAGAAGACCGGCTGTTTTCATTATACACAAATTCTTAGTTGAGACCGTCTTTTATAAAAACGGCTCTTAAAAGTCTAATCCAATTCTAAATATATATTGTTACAACTCTAAATATAGATTCAGGAGATCTTGGGTAAGACCGTCTTAGAATAAGACGTGGTCCAATATGGAGCCCATAAGCTTTTTCCATTTCTCTGGGCATTTTTCAATTTTACTCTTAAAGATATCAATTTTGACCTTAAAGATATCAATTTCAATGTAAAATGGTACTTAAATATATCAATTAAAGTAAAAGACTTCAATTTGAATCTATAAGTGATCAACTTTAAACGTTAAAGTGATCAATTTCTACCTAATATAATTGACAATGATAACTGATAAGTATGAAATATATGTAGTTCATTTATTTTGTTGATAATTGATATAGTTAACATCATAACAAAAATAAGATAAGTTCATAATTGATGCATGTTTAGTAATAATTGACACTAATAAGTAATGAATTGTATGTTGTTATCTAGTTCATTTATTTTTTTTATAATTGATATACTTAACATCATAACAAAAACAAAATAAGGTCATAATTGGTGCATATTTGGTAATAATTGCCAGTGATAAGTAATGAATTGTATGTTGTTATTGAAATTTTTACTTTAGTTGATATGTTTAAGTACTTTACGTTGAAATTGATATCTTTAAGGTCAAAATTGATACCTTTAAGGTCCAAATTGAAAAATGTCCAGAAAATGAAAAAACAAAAAAATGGAAATCTGGAGCATGTGTGATGCACACACCTGAAAATGGGCCGGCCCAATTATAGTCTTAGAATAAGACGGTCTTACGCAAGTTTTTGTGATATAGATTTAGGCTGGACTTTTGAGAGTCGTCTTTACAAAAGACGGTCTATCAAGAGAACACTTGTTCATTATAGGTGACATGGGCTCATCAGCCAATCAGCCCATCGGTTCTACAACTGTTTGCGCGTTTATAAAAAGCAGAAATTCGAATTTTCGTCTCTAGCTCTATTGATTACATCTGCAAAACCCGAAAATGGTACTCAATCTCAACCGCATTGTTCTTATTCTCGTTGATTGTGTCATCTTTTGGTAGTGTTTAACTGTTTTGAATTTCTACGCAGACATCTAGGAAACGAATCAACCTCTTCGATTCTCTTGGAATATGAGGCGATTTCTAGCTAGGTTTCTGATTTTGACGGAAAGGTCAGTAATTTCATTGTTTTTGTTATCTTATGTTAATTTTAAGTAAAATGTGGATTTAGTGCTTTTAGTTTTCGCAAGATTAGTAAATGGTAAAATTTAAGTTGAATTCAGATGATTATCAACGTAATTGAGTGATAGACATAAAAGACTGGTGTCAACATATTTACCCTACTCTAATCATAAAAAAGCCCAAATAATGTTGCTTTGAGTTTTATGTCTTTGATTGTGTTGCAGACCTTGCAGTTGTTGCAATGTGACTTTTACTCTTTTTAGTAAAATAAGAACAAAACTAAACTAGAGGTAGTTCAATTCTTGTTGTGAATGGGCTAAGTGTTTGGTCAAGAAAGCAAGATGAAAACAATGGTGAAAAATGCAAAGAAAAACAGAGCACTAATGGAACTTATGCAAACAACAAGATTTATGAGGTATCTTGTGATACCTCCCCCTCAACAAAAGCTTTTTATCATTAATATATTCAACAATACAATAATGATACACACTCTTAGCTTTGGAAACAACTTAACAAAGCCCTAGTTTGAAACTCTCTTTCAAACTCTCACAATATTACATAAACAATGTAAGAATCTCTCAACAAAGTAATCTTACTTGTGTATGCCTCACCACTACTCCTAATGTAGTTTAGAACCTTCTTTTATAGGCCTAAAATACCCTAGAAGTACATAGTACAATATAGCCTTGGTGCCCAAGGAAATAAAGAAACAGATCAAAAGGACAGAAATATCGCTGGAAGGAAGCTGATGGGCCTGCTCGACCAAACTGGGCTTCGCTCGACCTGGGCCTCTTTTGCTCGACCCAGTCGAGCGAGTGGGCTGGAGTGCTTTTTCACTTTCTGTTTTGGTCGAGCCTTGTTGCTCGACTATCCACTCGACCTCCTCCACTCGAGCCACCCTCAAAACATGCTCCTCCCCTCTTCTTAGCTTCCTTGACCCACTCCACATCCTCACACATGGTCATACTATAATCGAATGACCCGAACTTCAACACACTCACACTCACTTCATCAAGTGAGCCAAAACGAATCGCTCCATACTTCGATTCATCCTCCACACCGTTATCATACGTGCAAGATAACGCATAAGCAATTAGGTGATCGAACTCACCCTCATCGACATGAGATTTCGGGCTTGATTCAACAATCTCCCCCTCAAGCCCAAATCTCTTAACAACTCCAAGTAACCCCTTCTTAGGTGACTTGCTCTCATCCTTGTGGCCTAGACAACCACCACCCACTTGTAGCACATACAAGTTGTTTCTAGTCTTCCTTCCCAACATAACTACTTGACCATCCTTGATGACTTTCATCAACCCCTCTTTGGATTCAAAAGAGCATCCCTTGGTCACTAACCTTCCTAGTGATATGAGGTTGCAATCAAGCTTAGGCACAAACCTCACACCACCTAAAACTCTCTTGACACCATCATGTGTCTCAATCTCTACTTCACCAACACCTTCTATCTTTACCTTCTCATCATTAGGCAAAGACACAAGTCCTCCATCAAGATACCTAATCTTAGAAAACTTCTTTTTCTCACAACACACATGAAAAGATGCACCGGAGTCAATCAACCACTCACTCTTATGAGGTTCCCTATCCTCCACTAGAAAAGCCCCCTCATATTCTTCTTCATCAAGAAGCCCTATGTTTGCACTCCCATTACTTTCATCTTTTCTTCCATTCCTCAACTCTTTTCCCTTTTTGAGATCCTCCTTCATCTCCTTGCACATAGATTGAATGTGCCCCTTCTTCTTGCAATAGTAACACTCTTTGTTACTATAATCATTTCTCCCTTGACCCTTCCCCTTAGCTTGAAAATTCTCCTTAGACCTACCTCTTGAGCTTTCCCCAAATAGAGCCTCACCATGACCCTTCTTCTCATCTCCCTCACCATGCCTCACCATGAACCTATCATTTTCTCTCAAAGCGGCTAGGGCTTGATCGAAAGTGATTGTGTCCCTCCCAAGAAGCAAGGCTTGAACCACATTTTTGTAGCTCTTAGGAAGAGAAGCCAAGAGTAATAGTGCTTTCTCCATATCCGAAAGCTTCTCATCCGCATTCAACAATTGACAAACCAATTGGTTGAATGTGTTGATGTGGTCTTGCATGCTTGTATCTTCCTCCTTCATGAGTTGATACAACTCCCATCTCAAGCATAGCTTGTTGGTCAAAGACTTCGAAGCATAGACGGCTTGAAGCTTCTCCAACAACTCTCCGGGGTCGGTTTCATCCAAGTAATTATACTTGATCTCTAGAGCAATGGCAAGTCGGA
Organism: Amaranthus palmeri; assembly: GCA_019776075.1. Lineage (NCBI taxonomy): Eukaryota > Viridiplantae > Streptophyta > Magnoliopsida > Caryophyllales > Amaranthaceae > Amaranthus > Amaranthus palmeri. The sequence goes on from JAAKBH010000116.1 coordinate 311,752, forward strand.
TAGAACTCACCGCCTTCTTCTTCATTGCCATCCACTTTCCTTCATCAAGGTATGAGGGCTTAGTCTTTGAAAGAGCCTCATCAATCCCTTGTTGCACCAATAAATCCACCACGGTGCTCTTCCAAGCCGAAAAATTCATTTTTCCATCAAACAATGGAATGTTGAACTTGGTACCATCTCCCATCTTGTTTCCCTTACCAAGACTCTAACTTTCACCCACAAAACAACCCAAGAATCTCCCCTAAAGCTCTGATACCAATTGTTGTGAATGGGCTAAGTGTTTGGTCAAGAAAGCAAGATGAAAACAATGGTGAAAAATGCAAAGAAAAACAGAGCACTAATGGAACTTATGCAAACAACAAGATTTATGAGGTATCTTGTGATACCTCCCCCTCAACAAAAGCTTTTTATCATTAATATATTCAACAATACAATAATGATACACACTCTTAGCTTTGGAAACAACTTAACAAAGCCCTAGTTTGAAACTCTCTTTCAAACTCTCACAATATTACATAAACAATGTAAGAATCTCTCAACAAAGTAATCTTACTTGTGTATGCCTCACCACTACTCCTAATGTAGTTTAGAACCTTCTTTTATAGGCCTAAAATACCCTAGAAGTACATAGTACAATATAGCCTTGGTGCCCAAGGAAATAAAGAAACGGATCAAAAGGACAGAAATATCGCTGGAAGGAAGCTGATGGGCCTGCTCGACCAAACTGGGCTTCGCTCGACCTGGGCCTCTTTTGCTCGACCCAGTCGAGCGAGTGGGCTGGAGTGCTTTTTCACTTTCTGTTTTGGTCGAGCCTTGTTGCTCGACTATCCACTCGACCTCCTCCACTCGAGCCACCCTCAAAACATGCTCCTCCCCTCTTCTTAGCTTCCTTGACCCACTCCACATCCTCACACATGGTCATACTATAATCGAATGACCCGAACTTCAACACACTCACACTCACTTCATCAAGTGAGCCAAAACGAATCGCTCCATACTTCGATTCATCCTCCACACCGTTATCATACGTGCAAGATAACGCATAAGCAATTAGGTGATCGAACTCACCCTCATCGACATGAGATTTCGGGCTTGATTCAACAATTCTTAATCACCTTAACTATTAGAAAAATCAAATATAATTTTAGTTTGCTCACATTAAATCTGCTCTAAACAAATGTCTCAACACATCCTGGAGATATTCTCACTCACAATGCTTTTCAATTTTGTTAATGTTAGTGCAAGTGCCAAAACGCTTAATAACGATGTTAATTTTAATCACTTAGTCAAACATGCCTTGTGTTGTATTGTGGAGAATAATGATGAGGATGTGTCGAGTATCAGTGATTTGCGGTTTGGAACAATTCATGAGGTTTATAACATGGGGAAAATTAAGCTTCATTAGAAGGTGTTAACCATGCCTTGAAAGGGTCAAGGCATGGCTTGACGTGTTGGATTGATAACAACAAAGAAATCAGCAGGTGGCTCGACAAGGGTGGGCTCGTTCGAGCATGCAGCTGCTCGTCCGAGCATGTGTGGCTGATGCAGTCAGTGAGCTGCTGTGTTGGGTGCTCGTTCGAGCATCAGATAGGCTCGTTCGAGCATCTTCTTGGATGCTGTTTTCTGTTTTGTTTCATGCGTCTTTTGGCATTCTAAGTGTAGTTTAAATGTGTTGTTATTGCTATGCTTAATTGTCATACTTATTGTAATGTTTATAGTTATGTTTATTAGCATAGTTAAGTGAGAGTTAATTGTGTTTAGGGTGAATGAAGAGTTGATTCTAGAATGTGGTATTCTTCTCTATAAATAGGATACTCATTCTAGAATACAAATCACCACAAAAACACACTTGTTGAGTAGGCTTAAGCATTGTAAGAAACTTGAGAGTGTTCTATCTTTGCTTTAGTATTGTGAAGATCTTAAGAGGTTGTTCTTAAGATAAGGGGAGTTTATTATAGTTGTATGGTTGAGTCCAATTATAATAAAACATCATTTGAGGGGGAGGTATCAAAGATACCTCATAAACACTTGTGTCTCATTTTGCTCTGTTTTTCATTGTGTTTACTTTGTTAAATCTCGCTTTGCACCGTTTCTTTCAGTTAACATTATAACACAAATGATTTATTTATATCTTAGTTTTAAATGCTGTTAAGTGTAAAATAAATAATCATGGATAATTGCCACTGCACTAACACCATTAACAAATCAAGAAAAATAGTTGTAACAAGGAAAAGATTTGTGGCTTCTTTGGCCTTAACTGTGTGTGACACTTACATTGGGATACAACTATCATCACAAGAACAACAAAGCACTTGTTTTCTTGTAGATGAACAATAATATGAACACTATTAAGTTATTACTCATTTGTGAAACAAATGAGTAGCTAATTCTTTTGTAAGTTGGTATACAAAAATTATTTTTAATCATTCTTATAATATGCCCACTATTCATAAAGCCATGGATTTTATTTAACACATCTTAAGTTTAATACCTGCATTATCTGTGTTAACCAATGCATATTTCCACTAAATACACGCTTTCATTGCCGAAAACTACACCAGAGTGCTCACTTGACCCGTTTGAGTGATATGGCTCTTTCGAGCCCATAGCCATGTGCTTTTGGAATTTTGTGGATCAAAATAACTAGAATGATCAAGACCTTGTGCTCGGTCGTGTGTAAAGGCAATTTTTGCTTCATTAAATTTGTTCTTTTGCTCGTTTTCATTGAAGCACCTGAAAATATGTTTTGCATCCTTAATGCTCCAAATTATCTAACATTACGTGCTCATGGCGCTAAGTGTTGCCTTAGGCTCTTGGCGTATGCGCAGTCAAAGGACCTAGGCTTTGGGTGTGAGTGCTCCAAAAATTTGAATAAACATAAGAGAAATAGAAAAAGAGAAAAGAGCTTGAGTCAAATGGGCTCATTCTGAGAGACTGAGACCAAGAGCAAAATGTGCTCATAGGTGATTGACTTAGGCGTCATAAAGCGCTACACGAGGCACTAACCTTAAGGTATTGCCTTGCTCAATCTTGTCAAGGCACCCAACCCATCTCCTACCGAATGCACCATCTTTGTGAAACTAAAATTGATATGGCAATTGAACCTACTAATTGCTACTACCTTTTTGTACATGTATGCATCATAGACTTGTGACATTGGACATACAATTTTAGATGTAAAGAAAAGATGGAGACAAGGAAGAAGAAACGCACCTAACACACTAAACAAACGATTAAAACACACCTAAATGCACATTGTACGCAATGATGGTAAAAATACAGAAGCAAGCCAAAGTCGTCACATCAGCCAATTGTGGTAAAAACTCTTTGGGTCCAATCTAACGTCTGTTGTAGTATTGTTGATCATTACTTTCAGGGGTTTGCCACATTGGCTGGGATTAAATAATAAACCTCATACAAGCATTATCATCATCACTCCGGTTTACCTTGAGCTTAATTGTATCCATTCTCATATAGGACCAAATGTATTTTGGCCTCCATTCACGAATCAAAGAAGAAAGGATGGAGGAAATGAAGATATAAAACCTAGAAAACTAAAAATACCCACTAAAAAAACAAAATTCAATGCAAATAAACAATTTTTTTTCTTTTGTTATTTAGTATATTTTAATACATTAACATAATGTATCTCGTTGCCAATTGCTTCCAAGTCAAGCTAGGTTGCGTTCCTAGTTCCCGTCCTCGTATCCCATACTAAGCCAAATGTCGTTTCAGGTAACAGTGACTTATATGTAAAATAAAAAATATTTTTTGGCGCTTTCATTGTTATATGCTGTTTGTATCATTTGTTTGTTCTTCAATAATCAATGGAGTGAAAGAAAGTAAGATGAGAGATGGCTTTACAATATCTATAATTTTAATTTAGGTTTTAGTTCAATTATTATAGATAGCATTTACTTGCATTGTTGACTTAATTATTGAATGTATTTTGCTTGGTTTTTCCTGCTTCTATGCGTTTCTGATAACCTTTGCATTACACAATCTTCAGGTTAGTGTTACTTCTTTAGATTTTATAAGCTATCTTTTGTTTATAAAGGATAAATTATTCTTATATTGAAAAATCAGCCTAATGCAAATTCTCCCAAGAGATTTTAGAAGAAAATATTATGTGATTCTGAAGTTTGAATAAATACTGGGTAAAAAACTAGTCTGAACACTTCCCTATGCATTTTCAGTTATGTTCGAATTTGACATGGCTTTCTGTACTAATTTTTAGTGATAGAAAGTTCAATATCTGGGATATCCATATTTTATCTTTATCTGCATGCCAATGCTTAAACGTTTCTGAGTAATGGTTTCATATCGTTGGAGTTATCTTTGACCGAGAATTGCATAAAAACCTAGGAAAGGCCAAGACATCATAACATGCCTCATTCATTCAAAAAAGTAATCACATGTTCTCTTAGATCGGATGTGTTAAAGCAAGTGTCAATATTCAAGAGTATGACGTTAACTTTAAACATACAATCGAACATGCTTTGTTTTGTACTTTGGAGAAGATCGATAAAGATGTGTCGAATGTGGGTGGTTTAAGGTTTGGAACGTTTGATGAAGTGTTGCGTGATTGAGGCAACAAATAACTTGAGGACAGAAGCACCGCTTGACCAAATTGGGAGCCGCTCGACCGGGTAGAGTGAAATGTGCATGGGTCGAGCGGATGGTCAGAATGCAGACAGTGACTTGGAATCAAGTGTGCTCGAACGAGCAGGGGCTGGATCGAACGAGCACATCACCTAGGATTCCATTTCTGGTTTTTTGTCTTCGTTTGCATTGATGTGGTACATTACTTCTATGTTAAATGTAATGTTTAATGTGTTGTTTTATTGCTATGTTAATTGTTATGTTTATTAGCATAATTAAGTAGATGTTAATTGTGATTTATGGTGATAAATGTGTGACTCTATGAATGATACTCACCTTCACCAATAAAAGTGAGTATCATTCATAGAGAAAAGATCACCACAAACACACATATGTTGAGAGGGCTTTAGCATTGTAAGAAACTTGAGAGTGTTCTAACATTATTTTAGTATTTGTGATCTTGAGAGAGTGTTCTCAAGATAAGGAGAGTTTATTATACATTGTAATTGTTGAGTTCAATTATAGTAAACAACATGTGAGATGAGAGGTATCCAAAACACCTCAATAAACACTTGTGTTCTTTTGCATTATTTTTCATTTGTTTTTCCTTGTTGAACCTCGTAGATGCGTTCATTTTAGGATATATAAAATGATTGGTCATTTTTCCTAATACAGCAACTAGGTGTTTGGTTATCGATCAATATAAATGGTGGCAATAAGAAATAAGTTTTAGTATTAATTGTGAAGAAAAATACAAGTCTGCGGATGAGAGCTTCATTACCATAATATCCGCAGACTTGTGTTTTTCTTTACAATTTTCCATTACCATAATATGGGCCGATACCACACGTCTAAGTGGTAATAGGTAAGAATGAATGTTGTGAAGGAAAAATCCTTACACAGTACTAAATACTAATCAATAAATGTATTTAGGTTTGGAAAATTTAGTAGATAAGATAGCAAGCTGATATAGTCATTAATTCATTGTACATACTAAAATAAAACTATCTTTTAATAATGTTGAATGTTAGTTGGTTGCTTGATTGACGGATAAAAATATTTAATTTGAGTTATTGTATCAAGCATATATTTCTGATGGAAGGTTGAAGGAAGTGGGCCTTTTTTATTATTTGGAGAGAAATTGAAAGATAATAATAGAAGTTATTTATTAGGAGAAGCTAAAGTATCAACATTCATAAATTCTTTTTTAAATGTGTTATTGAAAATCGTTGTCGCCAATGTTGATTGGTCCTCCACATTTTTGTGCTGGTACATTTGAAAAGTCCATTTCTGTACTAATTAGTTGTCCAAAATATTAACATGAGGGAGACTGATAATAACTCCAAAAAGATTATATAATTTGCAAAAAAAATGTTTTTTGTAGTTTGCTTCCCCTGGTGACTGGACCAAACTAAGAGTTCTGCTTTGCTTTGTTCTTTATATTTTTATTTTTTGACTTTAATGTGAATTTCTACCAACCATTTGGACTTTTTCAAGCATTTAGTATTTTATTCTTGTTTGCCCTTCACACTAAAATTATTTTGACCTAGCCTAAAAGAATAATTTTTAAGGACTTCAAAGGTAAATAATTGGAGTTTTCGTCAATTTTATTTGGTTTGTTGATGAATTTGAGTGAGGAACGTGTTCTTTGAGTTGGGTCGGGATATGTGCACATTTACTGTGAATTACTTTATAAATCACTAATACAACAACGCCTACTTCTAGTTTAAAAACAAGGTTGCCTCGCATTGCATCGGCCGTGTTGGTTTTCAAGATAGACGAACTGATATGTCTCGCGTTGTAAAGGTGCAAAAAAACCGCGTTTTGGCCATATCAAGAGATATATCTCAAGGTTTTGGCCAATATTTAGGCATTGTGATTACCACATCACTCTCATTACCGCATCAGCATTTCAACACTGTGATCGCGACCGTTACCGCATTTTTATTAAACTATAATCTAATAACTTTTTCAAGTAGGTATGGTCATGTTATAATCAAACTTTCTAGTTTTAATTAGGGGGCGGGTCCTAATTATTTTGTATGCTTAAACACAGTTGAAAAATCTTAGGTGGGCCTCCTATAGAAAAAGATCAGGTTTTTGTTGGGATCATATTTGGTTCTGGTCGAAGAATTCGTGTGCCTATTCTATTTTCCCAGAGTTTCAAGTTTGAAACTTGATTCCTTTTCACTTCTATCTTGTCTGTTCCTCTCCTCAAAACTCCTTCCCATCTTTCAGGATTCATGGCAGAATTTCATTTAATTCAACACCTGTCATTCCTGTTTTTTCTTTCTGTGCTTACTTTTGCTCAAAATGAAACCCATTTCATCTACAATGGTTTCAAAGGAGCCAATTTGCATCTTGATGGGCTTGCTGACATCCGTTCAAATGGCCTTTTACAACTTACAAACACTTCTCAACAACAAAGTGGTCATGTTTTCTACCCACAACCTGTCAAACTTAATACTACTCGATCCTTCTCGACTAGTTTTGTTTTTGCGATGTATCCTGATATTGAAGCTCATGGAGGACATGGACTTGCCTTTGTGATCTCCTCATCTATGAACTTCGATCATGCTGTCCCCGCTGAGTATCTTGGACTTTTCAATACTTCCAACAATAACCTCCAATCTAATCATATCTTTGCTGTAGAATTTGACACTGTTCAAAATGCTGTTTTTGGGGATATTGATGGTAACCATGTTGGTATTGATCTTAATAGCCTTACCTCTATCGTCTCTGCTTCAGCTGCATACTTCGATGACAAAGAACAAAAGAACAAGACTCTTGATCTTACTAGCCGCAAAGCTATGCAAGTTTGGATTGACTATGATGGAGATGAGAGGCTAATGAATGTGTCAATAGCTCCACTTAAAAACTCTAAACCAAGCAAGCCTCTTTTGTCTACTCATCTCAATCTATCTTCTGTACTTCTTAATTCCATGTTTGTCGGTTTCTCTGGATCAACCGGTATAACTGCAAATGAGCATTACTTGTTAGGTTGGAGTTGGAGTCAAATCGGGCAAGCTCAAGGTTTCAATTTTGACGCGCTTCCTCCACTTCCTAAGGTTAGAAAACAAAAACGAAACCTCGAAACACTTCTAATAGTACTTATTGTAGTTTTTGTTCTTTTGTTGGTTTTTATTGCTGGAGTTGCATACTTACTAAGGAGGAAAATGTTTGAAGAGGTTAAGGAACCATGGGAAAATGAATATGCCTCTCATAGATTCTCATTCAAAGATCTTTATTTTGCAACCAAAGGATTTAAAGACTCTGAACTTCTTGGCTCTGGAGGTTTCGGTAAGGTTTATAAAGGTTCGCTACCTAATACCGAAACCCAAGTTGCAATTAAGAGAGTTTCCCATGATTCTAGGCAAGGGATGAGGGAATTTGTGGCGGAAATTGTTAGCATGGGAAGGTTAAGACACCGAAACTTGATTCAACTCTTAGGCTATTGCCGAAGAAAAGGAGAACTTCTTCTGGTATATGACTACATGCCTAATGGAAGCCTTGATAAGGTCCTGTTTCGGAGTAGCGATTTCAGTTGCAACCCTTCTTGGTCCCAGAGAATGAATATTATCAAGGGGGTCGCATCTGCCCTGCTATACCTACATGAAGAATGGGAACAAGTTGTTCTTCATCGTGATGTGAAGGCAAGTAATGTTTTATTAGATGCTGATATGAACGCTAAACTAGGTGATTTCGGACTCGCTAGATTATATGATCATGGAAGTAATCCTAGAAGTACCAACATTGTTGGAACAGTAGGATATCTTGCACCCGAACTCAGTATAACAGGCAAGCCCACACCAGCAACCGATGTTTTTGCATTCGGAGTATTTTTACTAGAGGTGGCTTGCGGAAAACAGCCTTTTCAGCTGCTTAATTTTGACGGTGAGGATATGATTTTGGTCGATTGGGTTTTTGATTGCTGGAAGAAGGGCGAGATTCTTCAAACAAGCGATCCTAAACTGGGAGGATATTATGTTAATGAAGAAATGGAGCTCGTTCTAAAACTCGGCTTGCATTGTTCACATCCTAAACCGGAAATTAGACCGACTATGAGACAGGCGGTTCAATTTCTTCAGAAGGATGCAGTTCTACCAGATGTACCAGCTGATTATGATCTTGAAAGGAATGGTCTGTTTGATGATTGTTGGGGAGTATCTGCTTCATTTCCATCCTCATTTCAGGTGTCAGCTAACACCTTCTTTACTGATAACTCAATCCGTCATCATGGCCGTTGAATTCAGTCTGTTACATTTAATTGGAGGATTAGATTAGTTAATTTCGGAGCTTTTGTATAATTATATGTAAAAATAATTGTTTTTTCTAGAAATCATGTTGTTTCTTTGTTTTCATGAACTTAAGTTATCTTAATAGTTCATGTTTCTGAAACATGATGTAGATAATCTCTTTGAAATTGTTTATATACTTAATAATACTAGTTGTGGGGCCGCGTGCTACGCACGCGGTCCCCCAAGTTACAATATTAAGTTGATGAAATTAGCTTGCGTAATTCGAGTTTCATTGAAAACGACAATAAATTAAACAATCGCAAAAAATAATCTTCAAACGAATTAATTTATATTTACATTTAACATAGTTGTTCATTGAAAATTAAGATAATAAGTTACAATATAATAGATACAGTCATGGCACTGATAGCAAATTGGTTTCTGGAAAATAATCTGAAACCTTCGAATAACTATGAGAACACCAATTCTGATGAATTATCTGGACAAGAGGTAATTCGTACTGATAGCTTCTGTTGCTCGGTTCAAAGTAGTGGCATTACATCCAGGTGCTCCCTTGAGGTTAGAGATGCAATTGGACGGCTAAACATCGATGAACCATATGTCTCTGCTCTAGCTTGTGCGAGAAGTACAATCACTAATCACTTGCTCACAGTATAACACACTCTGCAACAAGTGTTATTTAAGACAAAAATGATGCAATTATTGGTCACTTGATGTACAAAAGACGTTCAAGAACAATGTAATTCACCTTAAACATTGTCGATCCCACTATTACAACACCAATATAGGGGACTGCATTTTGTACCTCAGTTTTGGCATTTAGAAAACTTGAGTATCAAACCCTTCAGCTAGCATGATGTCTGAGAGGGAAAGAACAAAGTTTGGAATAGCATGAGGTAGTCTCTTCAAGAAGAAAGTTGAAATAGTTTAAGTATTTTAAAGTGTAGCTAAGAGAATCATAAATTTAAGATCCCTGTAATATAACTCATTATTTATCTAATTAATGAACATTTCATTGGTTGGCAACTATAAAACACAACTAATTTTATTATGCTCCCAAACCACTATCACATAATCCCAGATTGCTGGGAGCTTAAAAAATAACCGATAAAAAAATCAAATACAACCAATGTATTAGCACAATGATGCAGAAGAGAAAAGTTATGTACTTGGATAAAGATGTTGCCACATTCATTCCTTGGACGATCAAAGTATCAAACACTATTATCTAATTAGATGTAAATGGCACATTTCTTTCTAGATGAAATGTTATTAGCACAATGAGCACTGGTGTTAATCTAGAACTTATTTGTATAGAATTTATGAGAGTTTGAATGAAAGCTTTGATACCTGAGGACCTTTAATTACACGACACTTACCACTTGGGCATAGTGAAGCTATATAACCATATAAACACATCACTATTAAGCAACCTTTGTGAGCACAAAACTCTTGAATTACTGATTGTTGCTTGCTGTGGGTAAACAAATAAATTACAAAACATTAATAAAGTGCCAAAAACAAAAGCATACACTACAGAACAAGTAAAAATCTCATTTACGTAATACAGCGTAGAACAAAAGCATACAAAAAATTCTTGAATCACTAATTGTTGCTCACTGCCTCGTTCGTGCGTTTCTGCTAGGTTGTTGCTGTGCGAGTAAAAGTTCATCAAGTTGTTGCCATGATGTGAGGCTCGGTGTGGGCTGCGCAGCTTCGCCTCGACGGTGTCAGCTATGTGCCAAAGTTTTTGCAGTGGAATTGAGTTATTGCTAGACAACCTTCTCGATGTGCATTGCTACCGCGAAAAATAAAATGAAGCAGATATGCGCAAAAAATTAAAGAACCCAAACAATCCCTATGGTGACGGGAAATTTTCTAATTTTAAATTAAAAATGTATGGTTATAGAAATCCTGTTATAGCTTCTTCAGACTACCTAAACACAAAATGAAAAACCAAATGAGCCGAAGTAAAAATTAAGCAAGAAAAAACATGATGAGATCTCATTTGAGAAGCATCGATTCTTAAGAGAATGGTCATAACCCATGAACAGCTCAAAAGCAACATATACACAAAGGTTAAGAATTCAATGATGAGGTAATCCATGACAAATCCATGATTATGATTGTCCTTACTCATAGTCTCAAAAGCAGAAGGATCCTTATCTACATATTGTGCTAGTTCCTCCTATTGCAAATAAAATTCAAGTAAGCAATCATACCACTGAACAAAGAATTATATCATTAGCTTAACACAATGACAAATTAATCAGTAACAACCTTCAGTTAGTTGTGCTTCAGTTCAATAGCACTTACTCGCTTAAAGCCACCTTTCTTTCATCGTTAATAATATAGTCACATGATAAGATATTATATGTAGTTGACACACTGAATACAAAAAAAACATAGTATATAGTACTCTTTGATAAAGCTAGTGACTGACTGATCTGCCGCCCACAATTGTTGTTGGATTTCATCCTTTTATTGAAGGATTGTTATACACATATTCACTCATCATCCCATTTTCTTCTATGTCCAGACAATAAGGATGATACTTTGAATAGCTTGTAATAGCAATCTGAAATAAATACAAGCTACAACTACAACACAGAGACAACATCCACCAAAACTTCACATCTGGCAAAACAGTAAATATAGAGTAGCAGCTTGCAGACTCAAGTTAGACTGCCCTACACATCAGCAAGTCTTTTCCTAAGGTCTAAATTACCAAAATATAAGCTGCCAGAAATAATATTATCGTTGACACCACACGAAAACACATTCCAGACTGTCTCAAACATACCACAATAGCAGACAACACTAAAAAATTGCAGATTTCACATACTAAATTGACCAACCTGACACCTTTTGTGCACCAAAAACCATTCAAGATCAGTCTAATATTAACGCAAGTCAGACTGAATAATACTTCAAAACCCTGAAATGTTAAGACTTGAGTGCAACAGTAGGATCAAAATTGAACACAAAACAATAGTACATTCCCAAATAAGACAGAATCACAACTTGTAATGTGAAGAACCAAAACATATCTTTCGCATATCCGCTATGCAGCACACCAAAAGAATCAATTTTATCAGCAATTTGATTTGATACATTCACAAGCCCATCATCACCCCTATAAGAGAAAACCCAAATACAAGCACACAGTAAAAATAATAGTATGCAATTTCACTTACTTCATACATAAGCTTCGTAATTCAACTTATCAAGACACAACAAAGATTTAGCTTAATATTATATTGATTCAGCGTAGGAAATGACTCCAATGGAATATTTTTTTGAAACATTTAAATCTATAAAATTTAAGATAAATAAACCCAACTGGATATTTAGTTTTTTGTTAATCTCAGAGGTATCGTACAAAGACATTCAATTAGATATTCAGAGTGCCCAGTATTAGACAGAATGATTTTAGCATTGAACCAACTTAATAAGGAAACATAACAAAACCGTAGCTTACATATCAAAATATTCATCTTCAAGAAAATATTTAGAACAAACTAATCACTACGAAAACACACACACACACACACAAGACACAACAATATGGACAAGGAAAGACACCATAATTGAAAGTATCTGTATCTTAAAAAATATATTCAATAATTAAATTAAGACACTAAAAAGAGATAAACCCAAAACTATATCTTGCCTTTTGAAGGTAGTGATAAACATGGTTATAGTCTTGATTTCATTGTACTATTAACTATCTTTATCTTTAGTTTTAAAAGTCCCAATAAAAAATGACAACCTAATCTGCAAACTTCAAAGATTCCCCATGAATAAAGCAACCATATCCCAGTTTGAGTCTCACAAAACATTTTTACCATTCTGATAGAGAATACTCACAATTGACATTGACATTATTAAGTTTTTAGCACAAGAAAGAGCATTTTCCACATTGTTTTTACTTCCTTTTTTCACCATATAGCATACATTTATGCAGTTCAAATATTTTGCAATTGAAGTGTTTCGCTACGGTTAGGTATCGTTTTAGGTCAACATATGACATAATGTCTAATCATAGTACAAATATAGGTTTTCAATCACAGACATGGTAACGATCGCAAAATGATTTTTACAGTAATCTGAAATTATTGATACAATAGACTAAAGTGATACAAAATATTTAAAATTTGGAAGAAAAAACCAAGAGTGCTTGCTGGGATTGATATTAAAAGTTTCACTAATGGCGCCAATCTGCACTCTTAAATCATTCAAGGTCCAACAACAAAATACATGATCAGCTACCTACGAACATAGCTTATACAACATAAGATTTATACGAACATTGATTATGACACAAAAACCCTCTGAAGAAGTATTTTGAATCAACCAACAAAATATTCCAAATCACAGACCAAGTAGTGAAAGAAGCAAAAATTCATTTATTTATTGTTCTTCTTCTGTGCTTTCTAAGTAGCCAAATAACAATTACATGTATTTTCTTCTTCATTAAAAAATTAAGAAAGCCAAAACAAAAAGCAATGAAAATCAAAAAGCAAGTACAAAAAGGCAAATGATTAGTGCAAAAGCAAGAAAAATCCTAGATTCAAGTAGCAATGAAGAATTACCTTATAGATTATGATGTTGGTACAACTCTGAAATTTATGAATTTAGAACCAAAGCCTAAAAGCACTTCAACTTCATACAATATATAACCAAGAACCATAATGCCAAGAAATACCTCATTCAATTGACGAACGGAAAATCCCAAAAACCCAAAATCCAAAACACCAGATCTTCAATTCAGAACCCATGAACCAAAAAACCTAAAAAAAATCTTAAAATCTGATGCTAAAACGGAAAAAAAAAAATCAAAAAACGTACCTAATAATTCACATCTTCAACCGTCAGCACAGATCCTGAAAGAAATAAATTTAAATTACATTAATGTCTTCAACTTTGGCTTATTTTAGGTTGTAAGTTAATTTTGCAACCAGAAACTCAAATCAAAATAAACCTTTATCAAATAGGAAATCGAGAGAACTGACAAGATTCATATATATAGTGATAAATGAAACACATCATGCCCAATGGGGATACAAAATGAAAAGAATTTAAAAGTGATATCACAGAAAAGGAAAACTTAATTGTCTAACAACCTTAACTGGAGAAAGAACTTTTCATCAAGAATTTTACCTTCTATCGACGATTTGTAGGAGCGAGGAACAGATCAGCGCGAGAAGAAGAGCGGGACCAAAGTCTTTGGCAGGTATCTCACAAAAACATAATGACCTGCATAGACACATCAAATATGATCGTTTAGCAAGTATTCAAAATCCAAAACAACATTAGAGTTAGAGCATCAAATTTCATCCACTCTTCTTCAACTGTTCTTTTCTATCATATTGGTCTAAATCGATAGGAAACTACATTGTAAAAATATCCAAGTGAGAAACAACACCAAGCTTGAACCAAGACCCATAAATTAAAGCATGAAAAATGATTAGTTGCATTACATCAGTCAAAATCCTCAATATTTCTTCACATATATTGATACAGGGCAAACTTCCATCAGGAATTGAAAATTGCCTCCCAAATTTCGGGTATGATTATGTTTCTCAAATAGGAGTTACAATTCTCAAACCAAACCCACTAAATTTAAGCAATGAAAAAGTGACCAACACAGTTCACCAACACCAAGACTACATTGTAAAAATATCCAAGTGAGAAACAACACCAAGCTTGAACCAAGACCCATAAATTAAAGCATGAAAAATGATTAGTTGCATTACATCAGTCAAAATCCTCAATATTTCTTCACATATATTGATACAGGGCAAACTTCCATCAGGAATTGAAAATTGCCTCCCAAATTTCGGGTATGATTATGTTTCTCAAATAGGAGTTACAATTCTCAAACCAAACCCACTAAATTTAAGCAATGAAAAAGTGACCAACACAGTTCACCAACACCAAGACCACCCCTTAGTTAAATCTTCCTTGCCATTGAAGCTAACAAGCAAAGCACAAATAAGCAACAATCCAATTAAATTTTTAAAGAGATAAAACAAACTAATCATCATAAACTCACAAATAATATACTAATAATATACCTCATTTTCAATTATAAAAAACTCAAATATGTATATATCATTGGGTTTTAAATTGGGTGCTCCACTAAATCTTTTCCCATTTCATGGACCCGACCTGCATACAATACCATTTCCTTTCGGGTAAGGAAAATCTGCGGATACCCATATGGATCAAATTTATATATGTATTGCCCTGCTGATGGATCTTCATCCTGCAATCAATGCAAGAAAAGCTTTCACTTGTTAATTCACAATAAAAACTGAAATGAAAATCAAAGAATGTGGATACAGAGATGAAAAGGCAAAATACAAAAAATTCTACAACCCTAAAATAAATTGTTCTTTGATGCTTACCTATTGATGACGATGTACAACAAGGAAAACAAAGCATCAAATTCTGAAGAAATTTCACAATTTTTTGTCCAAATCAAAACAAAACAACAATACCCAGAAAGAATATTAAAACAATATTAAAAAAAAAAAAAAGAAGCAAAGCTTAAACGAAAATCAATGCAAAATTTACCAAAATGAAATAAACTGATTCAATAATGAAAAAAAAAAAAGGAATCGCACATTAATCAGTTTTTTTCCTGCCTCATCAAACTGATTATCACCAAATTTCATCCAAAAAAAATGATTAACAAAACCCTAATTTTGCATAAAAAAACAAATGAAAATTTGAACCTAATTTTCGAGAATCAGGAAGAAAAGATGAGTACAATCCACAATTAGGAACGATTAGGCTGAATGAACGAGAAGATCAGATTGAGAGCAAATTCTGAAATGGCGTGTTGAAAGGAACAAAACCTGCAAAAGAAAGAGAAAGAGTGTAAAGGGAAGAAGGTAAGCAGTAAAAGGGATGGAGGAAAGAGAAGAGGGAGAGATGAAGATGAGAAAAGCAATGCTCACGTGGCAATTTCACGGTTCATATAGCAAATATGAATAGTGACGAAGCCTTGCTCGTTTTTTATAGTTTAAGGATTAATGGGGAGATTTTTTTTTTACAATTTTAATTTGAATTAATATAATATAATTTTTAGTTTTTAATATTAATGGACAAATACTATTCTTACAATTTTGATTTAATTTAATATAATTTAACTTTTACTAGTACATTTTATGTGTATATAGCTAGGGAGCTACAAAGATATTGGTACAAGATAAATTCGATTTCAGGTATTTTGTATTGCCTTTAGATTTGACTTTTTGGATGCTATCGCAATGACTTTAACTAGAAAATTTTGTTATGACTTGTTGGATTTGCTACAAATTTTAAGTCTTGTTTTAGACCTTAGTGAGTTAGCATGTGAGAGTAACCAATAATGATACGAACACCATTCTTTCGGACCAACCATTTAAATTTTAGTCGGATTTATGGTTTGGTTACTATGTTAAGTTAGCTGGACTAAAAATCCCTGCATTTTCCCTATGAATTTTTACAAGTAGCACATGTAGCTAGTTGATTTGAAATTTGAGTTGGGTAGTTCTTTTTGGCAATTTTAGCGAGTCTTTGTTTTTGTTTGATTATGCTGTGTTTATTAATTTTTCTTGTGCTGTTTCATCGATAAAACGTTACTTAATATGTGAAGTAAAATTTAGTGTTATGTATGTGAGTGTACATTTTAAGGAAAATTTTAAGTAAATAAACATTTTTTGCGAAATAATTCATAAATAAGCTTTGTCGGAACTTATATCCTAAAATAAGCATCTCAAGCCTAACAATCCCTCGCCGTTAGCAATAGCGGGGAACTGCTGAGCTGACTTTCTTTAACTGAGTTAAGTGATTACCCGCTGTTAGTGACAGCAAACAACTTTCAACCCTTAGCATTGGGCAGAAAGCGCTTATTTTGGGATATAAATTTTATCGAAGCTTATTTGTGATTTTTGTTTTCAAAAGTGCTTATTTATTTTAAATTTTCCATCTTAAAGTAGTGCAATGGGTTATGAGCTCAAATTAGGCTCTTAAATATGTAGTGCAATGGGTTATGAGCTCAGATTAGGCTCTTAAATATGTGGATTTTGTATGGGTCGAATTTTAATATGGTTGGATTTTAAACGAGTCCTTAATATAAACACAAAAACTTGACCGAGACCGTATCATAATGAGACGGAAGATGGGCCGGCCCAATGTTAGGCGCGTGTAACACGCGCGTGCCTTTCCCTCCAATTTAGTTTTTTTGTTTTTTTTTATTTTTCAGAAAAAATTTCAATTTGAACCTTAAAGGTATCAATTTTGACCTTAAAGATATCAATTTTGCTCAATTATGCTCTTACTTTGCTCAGTTTTGCATTCAAGTATACAGGTATTCAGTTTCATTGTTAATCTATTCAATTCTCATTTTATACTCTTCAGTTTCATGATTAATGTAGTTCATACATGTATTCAGTTTTTATAGTATTCAGTTTCATTGTTAATTTATTCAATTCTCATTTTATACTATTCAGTTTTATGATTAATGTAGTTCATACAAGTATTCAGTTTTTATAGTATTCAGTTTCATTGTTAATTTATTCAATTCTCATTTTATAGTATTCAGTTTCATGATTAATGTAGTTCATACAAGTATGATTAAATTGAAATTGATATCTTTAAGGTCAAAACAGTACCTTTGTGATTAGAATTGAAAAATGCTCAGAAGATAGAATCAATTAAAGAAAGCATTGGGCTGGGCCGCGTCTCATTATGAGACGGTCTCGGCCAAGACCCAAGACCGACTGTAACATAAATAAAACAGGTTAAAAATGGGTTCTATATAGGCCTTAAACGATCCTTTATTATTATTTTTTTTTGAATTACTATAAATTACTAGACTTGTAATAAACTATATATAGTGGATGTATAATGACAAGCAAGTAGTTTAATTAACTAGGATGAGATGACTTTATAATGAGACTTCAATTTTGATCGGTCTAATTCACACGTTTAACAATCTGAGCATCTTTTTCGTTTTCTGGGCATTCTCAAAATTAATATCTTTAAGATCAATAATGATAAATGCTATGAAAAAATTAAAAATATTCTTACATGAGAGTGATATGGGCAGGCCTACATTTCGTCTTATCTTGCGTCCATGGAGACTTGCGAAATACTCCACCTTTTATTAGTAGTGTTACTTCTTTTGGTATTTAACTCCATAGCGACATGCCATTTCTGTTTTTACATATGAATATTGAATACCATCATCTTTTTACCAACTTAATTGACCTATTGATGCCCTTCAACAAAGGCTATTGCATTGACTCAGACTCCTGTTTCTTAAATTTCCCTACAACCATTTTATACTTTCTCGGTTCCATATTAGCTGTACCATTTGCTTTTTCACATAATATATGAATTTAATCTTTGATATATCTAATTATACATATCAAAAAATTATAAAAACTCGAAATTAGCAAACTTTGAATTGAACGATTTAAACAAGATCTCATATGACTATGTTTTAACTTTTGGATTACCGACAATACAAAAGTCAATTTGCTTGATGAATAGTACCGTAGTCAACTATGTTGCAAGTAAAAATAAACGCAGGAAGTATATTTTTTTTAACCCATGATGATGATATAATTAATAATAATAATAATAATAATAATAATAATAATAATAATAATAATAATAATCAATATAATTATAATTATAATTTTCTTCATTTATCTATCTATACCTTGAGAAAAATCTCTGTTCATCTTACATCAATGGCTTTCAAAATCATCCTAAATGTTTTACTTCTCTTATTCTGCACCTTCCCACACACAACCATTCAAGCTCAGAACAATTCAAACCAATTCATATATCAAAATTTCCAAAATGCCAAACTTCATACAGATGGATCAGCAAAAATCCACTCAAATGGCTTATTGCAACTAACAAACTACACAAAACAGTTAACAACCCATGTTTTTCATCCAAACCCACTAATCTTTTCATCTTCAAAATCATATTCATTTTCTACCACTTATGTTTTTGCCATGTACCCAGAAATTCAACCCATTAGTGGCCATGGAATTGTGTTTATTCTTTCCCCAAAAATGGAATTTCCCAATGGTGTTCCTGGGAAGTTTTTTGGTATCTTTAATTCTTCATCAGATTTTAAACCTTCTGATAATATTTTCGCTGTCGAATTAGATACCATTCAGGATTACGAATTCAATGATATTGATAGTAATCATGTTGGTATTAATATCAATAGCTTGATTTCGAATGTATCGGCTTCTGCCTCTTATTTTTCTGATGTCGAAAAACAGAACAAAAGTCTTAGTCTTATTGGTGCAAAACCAATTCAAATTTGGATTGATTATAGTCATAAAACTATGGTTGTTAATGTAACAATGGCTCCTCTTGGAATGGATAAACCGAGTAGGCCATTGTTATCTTTTCGCGTTGATCTTTCCGCCATTGTTAAGGAAATAATGTATGTGGGTTTTACTTCCTCTACTGGGTCAGTGGCTAGTAGTCATTATCTGCTTGGGTGGAGCTTTGCCCATGGTGGGAATGTCGCTCAGAGCCTTGATTTATCGAAACTTCCTAAGCTTCCGCGTTATGGAAATGGGAAGAAGTTAAGTGTTGGTTCAATCGTTTTGTTGATTGTTATATCGGTTGTAGTTATAAGTGTTGGTTTGATTTATTATGTGATTAGAAGGAGGAAGTTTGAGGAAGTTGTGGAAGATTGGGAGCAGGAATACCTCGTGCAGAGATTTTCGTATAAGGATCTTTACAATGCTACAAAAGGGTTTAAAGAGAAGGAGCTTTTGGGAGCTGGGGGGTTTGGGAAGGTTTATAAAGGGGTGTTAAAATCACCTAAAGTTGAAGTTGCTATTAAGAAAGTTTCACATGATTCGGGCCAAGGAATGAAGGAATTTGTGGCCGAAGTTGCTTGTATGGGGCGATTAAGACACCGAAACTTGGTACAACTTCTAGGGTATTGTCGAAGGAAAGGCGAGCTTCTCTTAGTCTATGATTACATGTCGAATGGTAGTCTTGACAAGTATCTTTACGAAGAGGACACACTGAATCTTTCATGGACTGCACGATTTAAGGTTATTCGAGGAGTAGCTTCTGCACTGGTATACCTTCATCAAGAGTGGGAGCAAGTCGTTATACATCGAGATGTTAAAGCAAGTAATGTACTTCTAGATGGTGAAATGAATGCAAGATTAGGTGACTTTGGATTAGCGAGATTATATGATCATGGTACTAATCCTCAAACTACACATGTAGTTGGAACTGTGGGATATCTTGCACCCGAGCTTACTCGAAAAGGAAAGGCGACTACTAGTACTGATGTGTTCTCGTTTGGGGTATTCATCCTTGAAGTTGCTTGTGGGAAGAGTCCAATTACCCTTCAAGGTTCAACCGAGGAAATGTACTTGCTCGATTGGGTGTACGAATGTTGGAAGAAAGGGATGATTATTGAGGCAAGCGATCCGAAATTAGGAGGAGACTATGTTGTGGATGAAATAGAACTAGTTTTAAAGTTGGGAATACTCTGTTGTAATCCAAGACCTGAAGGAAGACCAAACATGAGACAAGTAATACAATTTTTGAATGGAGATGGGGCTTTGCCTCAGATGATTCCTTTTGATGATAAAGATGCGCATACGAACTTCGAAAACAATCAAAGTTTGGGTGCATTTCCTGTATCTTCAGCAGGCACATCTGCTTATGCTTCATACAGCAATGATTCTATTCTAAAACTCGGTCGTTAGATTAAGGAATTAGGAATCAATGTAATGTAATACCTAGAAATAACTCCTTTCCTTTACTTCCTCCGTTCCATAATACTTGCTACTGAATGTGACATGTTGTGTAGGAAAATGTCACTATCAGTAGCAAGTATTATGGAACGCGAGGAAGTACATGTTTATAAGTCCTAGTTCATAACCATTGTGTGTTTCTGCAGGACTATGTAATCTAGATTCTAATAGCTGTAGCTTGTAAAGACTTTTGTCAGAGAATTTTCTCAGCTTACTTTTGCTGAGAATGTTCTAAGTTGCTCTGATGTTATTTGGTCATATATGTTCTTGTGAAACCCAAGTCTAAAAGCTCAGAAAAACAGTGTATCAGTTTTTCCCAATCTTTAAAAAACGCCACCCTTTTCATTTTAACGCCACCCCTATTTTAAATTAAAATAATAAAATGACGAAAACGCCCTTGAACTTAAAACTATTGTAAAACACTTCGAACTCACTCCATAACACTTTTATCACTCTAAAACTCACTAAAATCAAAAAAAAAATTTACGTGCTAGAGGATCGGCATTCGAATCATTACCATAAACCGAAGTATTTTCTAAACTATACTCGTTTTAAATTCAAAAAAAAAAAAAAAAATGAAACGACCCACTCGAGCAAAACACTCATGGGAACCATGGCACCCTCGAGCAAAACACTCATGGGCACCATGGTACCCTCGAGCAAAACACTCATGGGCACCATGGTTCACTCGAGTATTTTGCTCGAGTGAACCATGGTGCCCATGAGTGTTTTGCTCGAGGGTACCATGGTGCCCATGAGTGTTTTGCTCGAGTGGTTCATTGACTCTTTTTTTTTTTTTTTTGTTTATTTATTATTATTATTATTATTAATTGTTGTTAATATTTTATACTTGTTTATTATTGTTATTATTATTAGTATTTTATATTTTGTAATTTGTGATTATAATTATTAAATGATTTATGAATTTGTGATTATTATTATTATTTTATTATTATTAAAAATAAACAAACTTGTGATTTATTATACTTGTTCATTGATTATTATTATTACTTTATATTTTGTAATTTGTGATTATTATTATTATTAACTATTAACAATCAAATTATAATTATTAAATGATTTATGAATTTGTGATTATTATTAGTATTTTATGTTATTATTATTATTATTATTTTATTATTAATAATAAATAAACAAAAAAAAAAAAAGAGTCAATGAACCACTCGAGCAAAACACTCATGGGCACCATGGTACCCTCGAGCAAAACACTCATGGGCACCATGGTTCACTCGAGCAAAATACTCGAGTGAACCATGGTGCCCATGAGTGTTTTGCTCGAGGGTACCATGGTGCCCATGAGTGTTTTGCTCGAGGGTGCCATGGTTCCCATGAGTGTTTTGCTCGAGTGGGTCGTTTCATATTTTTTTTTTTTGAATTTAAAACGAGTATAGTTTAGAAAATACTTCGGTTTATGGTAATGATTCGAATGTCGATCCTCTAGCACGTAATTTTTTTTTTTTTTTTTGATTTTAGTGAGTTTTAGAGTGATAAAAGTGTTATGGAGTGAGTTCGAAGTGTTTTACAATAGTTTTAAGTCCAAGGGCATTTTCGTCATTTTATTATTTTAATTTAAAATAGGGGTGGCGTTAAAATGAAAAGGGTGGCGTTTTATAATAATGCCCTAGTTTTTTTTAGAGTATATAACATATCCTGGCACATCAATCATCAACTTAAGCTTTTAGTTGAGATGGTTCTTTGACATAGTTTCAGAAGCCAACGTGACAAGAGGTCACGGGTTCGAATCTCAACCACCCTTCATTTAATGGAATGTTCAACGTATATGCGCATCCACACTTCTAGCTCAATGGGCTCTCGTGTGAAGGGGCGTGTTAGAATATATAACATATCTTGAGGCCTCAACCATCCACTTAAACTTTTGTTTGAGATGGTTCCTTGACATCTTTCACACTATTTCTTGTTCAAAGAATATGTATCTTGTGATTAAAGTTGGGGTCTCAGGAACTTTCATCATATGAAGAGGTGGTTTTGATCACATCTAAAGTGCCCGACAACCCGGGCCGGTCCTAATCAAGTGCAAGTCGTGCTTATGTCGAAGGCCTTCAAAAATTTTAATTTTCAACTAGTTTTAAGGTTTGAACTTATATATATATATATATATATATATATATATATATATATATATATATATATATATATATATATATATATATATATATATATAGTTTAGGAACCAGTGAGAACCATCTTTATATGAGAACTGTGAGAATCAATCTATCTGCCTAAAAAGTGTTACTTTTCTATTACAAATGTGTTACTTTTAGGCAAAAAAGACATGGATGTATTTTGTATAAGTAAATTTCTAAAATCTGAATGCAACTTTGATGTTAGACTTGGACACTTGTTCACACGTATGATATGTGGAAATAGTCAATTGTTGAATTTTGGGGCACCCATCACTCCATCAGAAAGTTACATTTTGTAGCAGTTGCACAATTAAAATGGAGTATTACCATTGTTAAAGTCACACATCTTTGAAAATGTTAATGAACTGCTTTTGACAAATTTGGGTTTATCATGTGATTCACTTATTTATTGGTCCATGCAAGAGCTTTCAATCCTATCGAATTTACAGCATTTTTTAGTTTTGTTCTGTTTTATTTGATTCGTATTATTAATATTTTTTGGATTATAGTCTATCACTTACTTATAATTTCATCCCATTCATACATTTTAACTCTCTTTCATTTTCATCCATACAATTCGTTCTATTTATTTATTATTACTTTTTTTTTAAAATAACCTTCTTTCTCCTTAATGTAAATCAAATGGACAAAAAAAATATATTGGTATATTGTACTATATGCACCTTTGAAATGACATTATTTTGACTTAAAAACTCTAATATCTTTGTGACAAATAGTTCTATTCAAAATAGACAGAGAATGATATCTCTATTTTAAATTTGCGTTAATTTATCCAATTTCTATTGATATCTCCCTCTATAGTTACAAATAATCACAAAAAGCCCTTATATTGTCAAGATTATCAGAAAATAATATTGGAATGTTTATTCATATCTATTAATTAAAGATGATCCGCATACTTTATAAGTCACGTAATCTTTCTTCTATTGCTATATGATACGGTGACAATAACTATAAGTCCAACCTTATTAACATAGTATCACAGTCTATAGTTCGATCAAAAATTAAATGGTAGATCCATAAAGAATGACACTCATACCCTAATTGATTGCTTTCAATAGGCGTACTTGAGGGGGGTTTGTATATGAAAGGGATATTAGGATGGTTTATCCTACATCAATAAATTAAAGATGATGTGCGCACTATTCATTGAAGCCCTTCTTCTCACTGTCATATGATTTTGGAAGTATCTCCTTCTCTGATGAAGTGTCTGCACCTTATATTTCCCCTATTATACACAAGTATTGACAATAAATCCAGCCAAACAAATATATGTACACACTTTTATAAGTATGTTCACCTTATATTAGTTTACAATTATACGCCGGCATTGATTAATTTATTCTGTTTTTCAGTCTAGTCTCCACCTATTTCTACAACCCACTTTATTTGTCTTATCCACCAACCATAAGTTTATATCTACACATTCATCAAAAGTTTCAAATTAAATAGGTGAAAAAATCTTTAAGAATTTATTAACCTTAATTAGAGGTGTTCAAAACACATCCGACGACCTGAAATTTATTCGACTTTGTAATTGAACTCAATTTATGCCTACTTCAAAAATGACTTACAAATTATGTAAAAAAACACACAAACCCGATTTCAAACTGGTCCGAAATACCTAACCCGAAATACCTAACCCGAAATCAACCCGATGAACAAATGAACATCTCTGCCCTTAATGTTGAATAATGGTGTTCTTTCAGGTTGATTTTGGGTCTGGTGTTTTGAATCTAAACAAAATCTGATACTGTGTCCACATTAGTTTTTACGTATAATAAATTTTAGTTCATCTTCAAGCTGGATCAACTCAAAGTCATATTCGATTACAAGATCGGATAAATGTCGGATAGTTGCGTCTGTCCAGAACATGTGAGCATGAACCCAATGCAACTATACGAGCTAATCGACAAATTAAAAATGGTATGTACATTTTATTAGAGTCATTCTTCCCATTGCCATATAGTTTTCGAATGGTATATATATCTTTGCTTATGAAGTGTGTGCACCTCGTCTTTTCCCATTAATATACTGACGTCACAATAAGTCCAGCCTAATTTAACATATTAAATGTCCAATAAATTAACTTAATCCCTATATTTTATAGACCACACATATTGAACCTCCAATAAGGCAATAAATGGTATACAAATAATTATATATACTATCAAATTTGTCAATATTATGAAATTTTTTCTATCTGCCTGTGGCAGATATCAAATTGTACTTCTCTTACCAATCACAACTTTTGAATAGTAGAAGTTTCTTGAATTTTTGCAATAGTTCATATTCTTTTACTTTTAGACTGAACATTTAAAGACCCACCATTTTTTGACTTTAGAAATGATGAAGAAAATCACTAACAACCTTTTCTCCAAGTAATTTGACCCCTAAAATCCATTATAATAAGCAAAAAAAACATGAAAAAGTTGATTTTCTGAAGTTTTACACCATTTTTTCTTCAGAAAAATGTATACTTTTGACAGAAAACTATGTTTATTGATCTCTTTTTTACTCTTTTCATCAGTAATTTCCATGGCTGAAGAACATGATCAATTTATACACCATGGTTTTACCCAAACAAAGCTTCATCTTGATGGGCTTGCAAAAATCCATCCAAATGGTCTACTTCAACTAACCAACACCACAAAACTACAAAAGGGTCATGCTTTTTATCATTCCCTTATGAAACTAGAACCAAATGTTTCCTTTTCTACTTCATTTGTGTTTGCTATATACCGCGAATTTGATATCCCACATAGCGGCCATGGGATCGCCTTTGTCGTGTCTCCATCTATCGATTTTAGTCACACTGTCCCAGCTGAATACTTAGGCCTTTTTAATGCTTCCAACAATGGTTCTCCTACAAATCATGTGTTTGCAGTTGAATTAGACACTGTGCAGAATGCAGGGTTCGATGATATCGATGCTAATCATGTTGGAATCGATATTAACGGTCTGCATTCTGTCGCAGCTGCTACTGCAATGTATGTGTCTGAAAATGACAGTGAAAATAAGAGGCTAGATCTTACTAGTGGAAAACCGATGCACGTTTGGATAGATTATGATGCTGCCAAGAAGTTGGTGAGTGTGAGGTTGGCTCCAAGTGATGAACCGAAACCAAATCGTTCTCTGTTATCAGCTCGTGTTGATCTTTCTAAGGTTTTAACGAAAGAGGTTTTTGTCGGGTTTTCTTCATCCACTGGTTTATCGACTAATATACATTACATTCTCGGTTGGAGTTGGAATCAAAGCGGTGAAGCTCAAAGTTTAGACCCTTCTAGGCTTCCTTCACTTCCACCCTTATTATATCCGAAAAAGAAATTAAGTCTTGCAATTGTAATTCCTTTAGTTGTTCTACTTGTGTTTTTCGTAAGCGTTATGCTTGGAGGTTGTTTGGTAGTACGAATGAAGAAATATGAAGAATTGCACGAAGGTTGGGAATCAGAGTATTCGGTTCATAGGTTTGTGTACAAGGATTTATACCGAGCTACAAAAGGGTTTAAAGAGGCTGAGCTTCTCGGTTGGGGAGGTTTTGGAAAGGTTTATAGGGGTACACTACCTCATACGAAAACCCAAGTCGCGGTGAAAAGAATTTCCCATGATTCCAAACAAGGGTTAAGAGAATTTGTGGCGGAAATTGCTAGTATGAGAAGATTAAGGCATAGAAATTTGGTTCAACTTTTAGGGTATTGTAGAAGAAAAGGAGAGCTTCTTTTGGTTTACGATTACATGCCTAATGGAAGTCTCGATAAGGTTCTCTTCAATGACACGAACCCAAGTCTTTCATGGCATCAACGAGTCAGAATCATCAAAGGGGTGGCATCTGCATTGTTGTACCTGCATGAAGAGTGGGAACAAGTGGTTGTACATCGTGATGTTAAGGCAAGTAATGTTCTTTTAGATGGTAAAATGAATGCTCGTCTAGGGGATTTTGGGCTTTCGAGATTATATGATCACGACACAGGTCCTCGTACAACTCGTGTGGTTGGAACAATTGGATACATTGCACCTGAGTTGACAGTCACAGGAAAACCAACAACTAGTACTGATGTTTTTGCTTTCGGGGTGTTCATGCTTGAAGTGGTTTGTGGGAGACGGCCAATATCACTGCATTCCCTCGAAGAGGAGAATTTAGTGGATTGGGTGTTCCAATGCTGGGAAAACAGAGAAATACTTAAGACAATTGATCCTAGATTGGCAGGTAACTATAATACTCAAGAAATCGAGCTCATTTTGAGGCTCGGTTTGATGTGTTGCAGTGATAATCCACACGAAAGGCCTAGTATGAGGCAAGTGAAGCAAGTTTTGGATGAGTGTAACAGCCAATACTCGGTGAAAACATCAACTTCGATTATGACAACACTTTACTCTGCGTCTGTGCGCTCTGCTTCTAGTATTGATTCAATCCTCGAGCAAGGTCGCTAAATCGTATGAAACTTGATCACTTCGTTTCATACAACTCTCTGCATATATACTTGTAAACAGTATAGTTATGTGCATAATGTACAAATTATTTAGTACTTCTTAGGTTCCTTGGTTACTGATACTGGCATCAACGTAATTTTCAGGCCTAAAATTTTGTATATTTTCTTTATAAGTGGATATAACGTAAACAAAATTGTTGATATATAGTATTGATTTGTAAATGTTACAAGTAATTTGGAACAGACGAAATATCATTTAGGCTAAATTTAGTAATTCCGTATAAGATAGGGAAAGAGGAGTGAAGTCAAAGATTACAGGTGTATGGTTACATTAACATCAGTTAGACTTAGATTGTAGTCAAGCCACATATGAATACTTTTCAAGCAACTTTGGGGCAGGCTTGGGTCTTTGACAGAGAAATCTGATAGATATCTCACACAGAAATCGAATAGGAGTCACACACACAATCTGAAAGAATATAAACAATTACAGGTGTTCAATCGGGTTGATTTCGGGTCGGGTGTTTCGGGTCGGTTCAAAATCGAGTTTTTGTGTTTGCATTGGTTTTTACATAAGTGTACATCAATTTTTAAGTCGGGTCAAATCGGGTTCGGTTATAAAGTCGGGTGTGTATCGGGTCATCGGGTTTGTTTTGAACACCTTTATAAACAATGATTGGGAATTTTAATACTATAATTTTTAAGTATACTAGTATAGTAACTCATGCAATGCACGAAGTTTATTAGTATAGAAATACTTATAATTAAAAAATTAAAAGAAAGATGAAATTGCATATTATAATGAATAGGACTTTAATGTTCCACAATGACATTTTGACCTGAAAGGCTGTAAAAATGATTTCATTTGGTAAAGTCAATAAAATGGTGATTTGCAATTTTTCTATTTTTATTACTATTCTATTCTTGTATAATTTGATATAATATATTTTTTTTTTCAAATTTACCTCTAAAACTTAAAATCATAATTTATAACTAATGCGAAACTCTATAAATTGTCATTTGAAATTTTTTCAGTTTTTTTATAGTATTGTATTTGTGATATGATATGATGATATGATGTATGATATGATTTGCAGTTTAAAAATGATTATAAATTACTCCCTCCGTTTTCAAATATTTTTCCCATACTTTTTGCACAGTTTATAAGGTAAATTTTGAGCCTAAATATCTCTAAATACGAATCATAAAAAATTATATAAAATATATAATAAAAAAGTATATATTAAGACAAATCTAATGAGATCTCACATGGATATATTTTGTCTTATATATATGTCTTAAAAATCTAAACCAATTATTCTTTCTAAAATAAAATATTTCAAATGGGAAGAACATTAAGAAACAGAGGGGTATTTTTAAAAAAAAATTTAATAGATGAAGTCAAAAATTTTTACTTACGCCTTAAAACTTAACTTAAAACTTAGGAGGAGAACAACTATAATTGATAATCAGTAATACGCTCTTACGATCTAATTCTACCGAATTTGAGCCTACCCCTCAATAATATGAGGTAGAATCTTGATTCTAATAATCTTGCCTCATTTGATAAAGTTATATAAAATTGTCATTTCTAATTTATTCTTTTATAATATGAAAAAATTTTATAAAACCACCTAATCCATAAACTAATTTTTAAAAAAACTATCTTATATAAATTTTTTTGCAAAAAACCACCTTACATAATGCATTTCGTTGCAAAAGACAATCTGTTACTATATTTCGTCAGTTGACCAGCATTTTTAACAGTTGACCAACATGTGTTTGTCACGTGAGCTGAAGGAGATGATGAAGGAGATGGTGTTTAAAGAAGGGCACGTGACAAACACATGCTGGTCAACCGTCAAAAATGTCGGTCAACTGACGAAATATAGTAACAGGTTGTCTTTTGCAAAGAAATGCATTATGTAAGGTGGTTTTTTGCAAAAAAATTTATCTAAGGTGCTTTTTAAAAAATATATAGTATATAGATTAGGTGGTTTTATTAATTTTTCCTTATAATATTTTATGATTGTACGTTTTGATATAATCAAAATCTATTTGAAAACTTACCTTTAATACTTAAAATCATAATTAATGCAAAACTCTATAGTATCACCATGTTGAATTTTTCAATTCTCTTATAGTAGTATGTAAATGATATGATTTCATTAGATAAAATTCTATAAAATGGTCATTTACAATTTTTTTATACTTTTATAGTATTTTATGGCATGATTGTATGATTTGATCTAATAAAAATATTTTTGAAAACTTACCCTTAATACTTAAAATCATCATCATAACCAATGTTCCCGCACATAGATTAATACTTACTTAAAATCATAATTAATCCAAAATGCCATAGAATAGCCATGTGGAATTTTTCAATTATATTATAATATATATATATATATATATATATATATATATATATATATATATATATATATATATATATATATATATATATATATATATATATATATATATATATATATATAGGGTTTTTTATGAATTACAGCCTCAAAGTTTTCTCGTATTATGAATTACAGCCGCAAAGTTTTTTTTTTTATGAATTACAGCCTCAAACTTTTGATTTTTTCTCAATCACGGCCAAGCGACCGGTTGACACCGTTGACCAGCTTATTTTACCTTTGACTTTCTTTTTTCCTGATTTTTCCTTTTTTTGTTTTTTTTTTCTTTTTTCTTTTTTTAATTTTATTCTTTCATCCTCCTCACGTCTTCATCCTCTCCCTCCTTCTTCTCCATCATCTTCATCTTTATCATTCTCCATTAATTTTCAAAATCACCATTAATCTTCAAAGACCCAATTTCTTTCCAAAGTCCAAACCTTAGATGAAGATGATGATGATGATGAAGATAATGATTATGAAGTTGATGATGATGATGATGATGATGAAGATAATGATGTGATGAAGATGATGAAAATGATGATGATGATGATGATGATAATAATGATGATGATGATGATTATGATGATGATAATGATGATGATTATGAACATGATGATGATGATGATGATGATGATGAAGATGTTGATGATGATGATGAAGATGATGATGATGAAACTGATGATCAAGATGATGATGATGATGAAGATGAAGATGAAGATGATCATGATGATGATAAATGAACAAAGAATAGTTTCTCCTTTGATAAATGAGATGGTCTCATATAAGAGATGGTCTCACATAAGGGGGGTGGTCTCCTATGATCCCATTTCTATATATATATATATATATATATATATATATATATATATATATATATATATATATTATATATATA